>OY829507.1:19505205-20060494 GCA_963691665.1 Clepsis dumicolana | reverse complement strand
CGGCAGCCGCGCGTCGCGCTGCCACACGTCGGAGCCAGCCGGCGCCTCCGCATCGACACCGCCCATGCCTCCTGCTCTACGGGCGACACTCCGTGAACCACATCATATTTAATTTATCGCTTTCGAACAAATAGAAATCAGCTGATAGTCTGCGCCCGCGCCGCGACTGGTCGTCACTGTGTTATGTCATTTCACTATAGACGTCCGTCCCTGTCAATGTCAATGTGACAGATATGCGTTTCGTTCGTTTTTATATTTCTTATGCAAACTGAATTGCTGCAGTGAATGCAAGCTTAGAACACAGTGATCACGTAATCGAAACCAGCTTAAAAAGCCCAGACATAAAAAAAAACCTATAAAAACTAAAATTTCTGGGCCTGGTCCTTTAATTACGAAATAATGATTACCTACTTTTGCGGAGTTGAGAGCCGTCTTTTGCGTTTGTAGGCCTTCCGTAGGTGCACGGCGTAGGTCGGGGTATTTGTAATATTTTTTTGTCACTTTTTATATTTATAAAATCACTTACCAAGATATCAACGGGCTCCCGAATTCAGGTTTCCGAACTTAGCTATACTGAAAACTTCAACGGGCTCACACGTTTTTTATTAAATTAGAACTTGACAAAATCCTCTAGCTTCAAAACGTAATATCTCAAAAACGGCTGATCCGATTTTTGTGAAACTAAAAATTTTTTTCGATTAAACTAACTTTAAAAAAAAAAACTCATTATTATTTATACATGTCGGACTGAACTCGACTTATATACGTGAGTGATCCGTTTTATTTCACTATGATTGTTAATTACGTTGGTTTTCAAATTTGAAACATCGAATTCAATATCGAAAAGTCATTACGACATCGAATTCGTAATGACTATTACTTTACTGCTGGTGGAGGTGCTGGGGCTGACGCTGTCGGCGAGAAGGCGACGGCGTACTGAAATGCTGGTCATTTTCTACGGTTTCTGAACGAGGATAGAGGACTTATGATATGTGTGTAGATAAAGTAATTAAATAAATACCTATAGAGAATTGGTTGCTGCGGACATAATTTTAAAATGGAATAAATAAATATCATGAATATCATGATAACATTTTTATATTGGCAGCTTGACTAATCATTTTCATACCGTAGGTAATACTTATTCAACTTTGGAAAATTAAAGTCAAGGTCTCGTAACAAATGCATGTAAAGTCTGTTCGCCAAGAGTTGATAAAATAAATCAAGGCTTCTTAACTCGTTACTAATAGCGGCCTGCTATGTAATTATTAATTATTTTACCGATGATAAAAAATTAAAAGGAAAAACTATGGGACATTGCTCAACTGGCCAAAGGTAATGGAAATGGCAATACGGTCGACGCATGCGCGCGCTCCCTCGCGCTTGACAATTGCTTCGATAAGGTATTTCGCGACGATAATATTTTATCAACTCTATAATAGGATGAAAATTCTTACTGCGAGCTGCCGCCGGTCGCATCCAAGAAAGGGCTCAATGATCATTATTTCAAAAGTTTACTATTGTAGCGACGTTAGCGCCATCTGTCATCCAGTAGGAGAACTTGTACCTACCGAGTAACAGCGCCATCTAGTCATTGAATATTATTAACTTCTAAGTGCTGTTCCAAATAACGCTGAAGAAGTTTCTAAAGTCGGTTGCATAAAAATAGGTAGGTACAGGTTCGGTCCCCGGCATGAAATCTGCATTGAGAGAGATCTCTCTATAGTGGCCTTTTCCACAAGTATAACGGCGACTAATTGTCGCTGCGACAAGCTACGTTGCCACGTTGTCAAGAAAACGGAAAATAATTGCTACCTCTACTACTCTCTCAGCAAAAGTTGATCAAAAGGGTTGCTCATGCGTGTCGGATTTTATACATGCTTATTGTAATAAACTGGATGTTTGTTATATTAAATAAATTGCTCGTGACGAAATTTAGTGGAAAAGCTATTATATGATGATAAACAAATCAAACAATGACATTTAGTTCGAATGATTGTTACAACAAATCAGTGTTGTTATAGTGAAATAAAAACGGATCACACATGTATATAAGTCGAGTTTAGCCCGACATGTTGTTGTGGTGAATGTGAACGAGCTTTTACAGAGTGATGTGGTCAGTGTAGTGTGCTACCCTGCATTTGACAATAATAAAAATGACGATGAAAACGAGGGTAGTTGTGTGCCGCTGTCAGCTGCGTCTAGTAGTCGCGCGAGCAGAGCCGCGGCGCGCAGTGTGCGTCTCGCCGCCGCTGGGTCGTGCGCTCCCAGAGGAAGGACTACGAATTAGTCCGAAACATGTCGGGCTAAACTCGACTTATATACGTGAGTGATCCGTTTTTATTTCACTATGATTGAGTCTCACGGTAGTTTCATGTTAAAAGTAGTGTTGTTATTTTATTATCCATACTAATCCATAATAAATTGGTAATCATTACGTATAAATGCGAAAGTAACTGTGGGTGTACCCACTTAATCTACGACCGTTAATGTACGACCTGATAATCCGTACATGGAATACGGGTCATGCATTATCACCCCGTACCGAACAAGTACGCTACCTAAGGCCCGAGTACGAATATTCGAATCCTGCGTAACTTAATCAAGCAGTTAGCAGTAACGTTATCGAGACATTTGTATGACGTTTGGAACAGCGCCCGCCCGTGAGCGTATTTGGAACTAAAATTTAGTATGAAGTTTCTCGATTTCGATACGATAACGTTACGTTACGCAGCATTCGAATATTCGTACTCGGCCCTCTGTACTTGGAGGAGAACAGCCGGACAGACATCCGGACTGTCATCCACAGGACAGACATCGGAAATATTTTTTGCCAAAGCTGAAACAGAGACGCGTCGCGCTCGCTCGGTTAATAAGAAACATTCGGTAAATTTTTACAATTAGATAATGGTGTACCTAATCACGAGGCAAAATATTTTTGATGCCTTTATTAATTGTCAAAAACGTCATTTTTTCACAATTTATCGTTATCATTTGGTTACCTCTATAAAGGGAAATTAACCGACAACCGGACACTCTTTGAACAAAGTAAAAATAAAAATAAAACTTAGGCATGCGTGGTTAGGTATAGGCACGTGCCAATTTTGTTAATCAACTAGTGTTTATTTTTTAATTTGTGTTATAATTATGCATAATTATTGTGTATTGAAAAATGTCGTACGATACACGGTTGGCAAAGTTTTATAAACTCGTGACGATGAAAACCCTCGCCACGGCTCGGGTTTATCACTCGTCAACTCATTTGTAAAACCTTCCTTACCAACCTCGTATCACAAATAACCATTACTTACACGCCTAGATTTTTTGTGTTTAATTACATAATAGAACTTAATTATCATGATCACGTACAGTGAAGATCGATTCAGCATTAGTTGCAGTGTCGTGTATCGAGCGAAGCTTATAAGCGGCGCGCGCGCCGACGGCCGGCACTCGCCGCCATGTCCCCGCTCGCGCGCTCGCTGCTCGCGCTCGCCGCCGCCGCGCTGCTGCACGCACACGCAGCCGCCAGCGACCCAAATTGTGTAACAGTCAAAGGAGGTGAGGGTAGTACAAATTAGGTAGGGTAAATTGTCTTTGAGTTATTTATTATCAGTAAGCAGCCTGTATTATTAATGATAATTAGATATTTTATTTAGATATTGAATAGGTATTATTATATTTGCAGGATTTGATGGGTTTTGGGGGACAGATGTCTGGGGATTTCATATGCATCAAACAGACAGCGTCATCGACCTTCCTCGTGACGTAAGATATTATAGTTATAATGTTGAGGTTTTATTGACAGACTTTATGAGGCATTTACATAAAGCAAATTATAGCGACGCGACTGCGTGTTTAACGAAAATGAACAAGAGATAATTTATTATATAAGATATAAGAGGGCATAACCTGGTGCTGATGTGTGAGTCTTGAGAGGCTCGTAAAATTGTGCGTATTTTGTTTTTTGAATTGAACCTACCTAATAAAATATAAGTAGCGCCACCTACTTTAATCTGATCTTGTTTTTTTTCCATTGTGGTTGCAGCTAGATATAGCTCTATAGCCACAAGGCAGCTTATTGCTACTTTGAATTTTCTTTGTACCTTTTTTCTGTTTTGCTTGTTATAAAGTGTGTGTGTGTGTGTGTAAGTTGTGTTCAATAAAGAGGTCTTGTATTGTTACCTATTATGTGGTGGATTCCGTAGCGTGCTAAACTGAAGGTATGAATTAATTCTGGTTTCATGTTCGACAGCAATGCGGTCCGTTCGCCGTCCAGTCGGGCGTCCGCGTGACGGCGTGTGACCCGTATGGTGACGCGCCGAGGGTCGAGCTTCTGAACAGCGACACGCGCGTGCACATCACCTGCACCTGGACCGATGGCCAGATGTGTCCGCTGGGCATCGATGTGAGCATTCAGCAGAGGTGTCTTGGTCTCGCAAAAAATGCACACAATAAATAATAAAAGGGATTTTTTTTCAATTAATTGCTGTACTGTTTCTATCACCTCTAAAATGTAAATGTTTGTTTGGAATAAAGATCAATTAATTGTCATGCTCCTCGTGCGGTTCACTCCAAAGCTGGTAGGGAGGGATATAATATTAAAACACGCCGAAATTGATATTGAGTCACTGTTTAGTTTACCAATATTACACTCTGGAAAAAAAGCCTTGACGTGACACTAAAGTATTAATTAATTGTTGAATATTTGATTACCGAGGACGGGAAAATTAATTGAATCAGTATAAATACTCAGCGCAGATGCAGCTATTTTGCAACTGTGCTACACTACTTCGCAGAGGAGCTAACTAATTTAATCCATTACTTGTAAGAAGTACAGCCATGGAAAGATATATGCCTGTGGAGATGACAACCAGCGTTGGTTTACCTCCCCTCACCCTGGTAAATAGGTGCTATGGTGCTATTGGCCGCCAAGTTTTAAGATTTACCACATCGTTTATAGGAAGCCGATGCACACGGACCAATACCTTAACGCTTAGTGCCACCACTGTCCTAGACATCTTCAATCCGTTGTCAACTCACTACAAAATACGGGATAGAAAATTTGGATGCCTATATATGATTCTAAGAAATCATGTCATCGACTTTAGTTACAAGAAAACCTGTATACCCATACTGACCTATCTGAATGGTTCACCTGTAGAGCGTTCGACATTTGGGACCTTGAGTTTGTAAAAGACGAGCTGAAACAAATCAGGAGGAGCAAAAGCGCAAAGAATGTGTAGTAATCATAGACTTAAGTATAATATGTAGCATATGTACCCCATCCGGCACTTCGGTCACCCCACCCTGTTAAAATAAAACCCACACAAAGAGACAATTTTTATGGTATGCCAACTTAACAATTTCAAATTTATTTAAGAATTCAAAGTCAGTACGCAAAAAACGGAGACGAAAGGTAATAAAATACTAGTATGGCTACTGAAAGTTGACCCGCAAATTTGAAGAGTTGGTAACACTTACTATAAAAAGGGTTTATAGTTTTGATACTTTTACATTTTTACTTTCACTTAATTTGGGCAGTTTAAATTTTAATACAGTCAAAATGGAAATACCTACCCCTAAAAGCAAGACAACTTTAATAGCAAAAGGTGAGTCAAGAGAAAAAATAGACTGATTAAGAATAAAATAATATTAGGTATTATTAAAAACTGACCAGCAATTGATCCTTCTCACCTGAAAGATGAGGCCAAAAGCGTAGACCACTGATTCAGAAAGAAACAGGAATCAGGTAACCAGATTAAATGCAGGGTACGATCAAGATCATTTGACAGCATTTCTCAATTAAGACATTTCATGTATAATATCTACTAGGGTGAACTTTCGATAGCCAGACCCTAATCCCAACCGGAGAAGACAAAAAAAAAAGAGAAAAAATACATGGGGCAAGCATACACAAATTATCAACATTATTGTGATACTTACTTGTGTATCAATATTTATCATAATATTTCTGAATATTTATATATTTTATCCCGATACTTACCTACTGTGATACGCACCGTGATATGCGTGTATCACGTGATAAGTAAGTAGGTACCTAAGTAAACGCTTTATTGTTCAGAAAATACAGAAATAAAGACAAGTTACAAACAATGATAATACAAGTACAAAGACTGACTTACCCCTATGAGGGATCTGTACTAGTCAACCTTAGAGGGTAGAGAGGCGATAATAGGTGAACAGGTATCAAACAGGTATCAATACTATAATCGGCTTCTATAATAGGAGGATGGTTATTATAATAATGACATGTCCCGATCCCGAGGAAGTCGGCTAACGAAACTCTTGAACAATAATAATTTAACGTAAATGTTTTGCTTTTGCTTGTAAAAAGCGACTGAACTATTTTAGCTATAAGCTATAAGTAGTTAGGTCTAGTTATTTTTCATGAAAAATATATTATATTAATGTAAGAGAATTAATCGCCATTTACCATCATTCATCATCATCATCATCAGCCTATTCTAGTCCACTGCTGGACATAGGCCTCCCCTAATGAGCGCCACAGCGCCCTGTCTTCAGCTTGCCGCATCCAGCATCTGCCTGCAGTCTTTCGCTGATCGTCACCCCACCTGGCCGGAGGGCGTCCTACACTACGTTTACCGAGTCGCGGTCTCCACTCCAGTACACGTTTACCCCAACGGTGGTGGGTTCTTCGTGAGATATTGCCGGCCCACTGCCACTTCAGCTTGCTAATTCTTTGAGCTATGTCGACAACTTTGGTTCTCTGTCGGATGCATTCGTTACGAATCCTATCCTTCAGAGAAACTCCGAGCATAGCTCTTTCCATAGCTCGCTGCGCAACTTTGAACTGGTGGACCAGCCCTACCGTGAGTGTCCACGTCTCAGCTCCGTGGGTCATAACGGGTAGGACGCACTGGTTGAAAACTTTAGTTTTCAAGCATTGCGGTATGGATGACGAGAAGACCCGACGTAGTTTTCCAAACGCTGCCCAGCCTAGCTGGATCCTCCTCCTGGCCTCCTTCTCAAAATTGTTCCTGCTTAACTGCAGAATCTGACCAAGGTATGCGTACTCAGAAATAATTTCGAGAAGGTAGCCATGTACGACGACCGGTCTCGGATCAATGTGGCCATTGATAATGACTTTGGTTTTATCCAAATTCATGCCAAGACCGATGCATCGCGAGGCCGAGGCTAGGTCGTCCAGCATCCGGTTTAACTCCTCTAGCGATTCCGCCATTAGGACTATGTCATCAGCGAATCGCAGGAGTGAGATGTACGCGCTTGTGAACAGTTTCGGAGATATGACATCCCCCTGTCTTACTCCTCTGCGCAATTGGATGGGTTTAGACTGCTGGCCCTGTACTTGGACACTCATTGTGGCGGCCTCGTAGAGACATCTCAGCACCTCGATATGGCGATAGTCCAATTGGCAGCGCTGTAAGGATTCCAGAACAGACCAGGTTTCAACGGAGTCAAAGGTCTTCTCATAGTCCACAAAAGCGAGACACAGGGGCTGATTATACTCTTCAGACTTCTGTATAATCTGCCTCACTGTGTGAATGTGGTCTATGGTGCCATATCCTCCGCGGAATCCAGCTTGTTCCGGTGGCTGAAACTCGTCGAGTCTCCTGGCGAGACGATTCGTGATCACTCGAGAGAAGAGCTTATAGACGTAGCTCAGGAGTGTGATGGGTCTATAGTTTTTAAGAAGGGTTTTATCTCCCTTCTTAAAAAAGAGTACCACCAAACTCTCGCTCCACGCCTTTGGAGTTCTCCCACTGTGAAGGACGGTGTTAAAGCTCCTGTATAATAGGGGCTCCTCCAGCTTTCAGGAGCTCTGAAGTAATTCCGTCCTCACCGGGGGCTTTTCCATTTTTAAGCTGCCTCAAAGCTAGCACGATCTCCTCTTGACTGATGTCTGGCAGTTCGTCGGTATAGTGGCGTGTCAGGGTGGCTCTGGAATCATGGTCGTCTCGTTGGACACGACAAGCATGTGCAGCGTACAAACGGCCGTAGAAATCTTCTATCTCGGCGGAGACTTCCGGCTTCGACAACACGGTCCTCCCGTCGTGCGTTTTAAGCTTCGTCAGTGCCCTAAGCACGACTTGTCGAATCCTGCGTTACGTTACGGTTATCGTATCGAGATCGAGAAATCTCATACTAAATTTTAGTTCCAAATACGCTCACGGGCGGGCGTTGTTCCAAACGTCATACAAACTCGTTATAGTATACTATTCGATTTTACGTGACGCAGGATTCGACAAGTCGTGCTTAGGGCACTGATGACTTTGGACCCTCGGTTTTGCTCTATCGCCTCTTCAATGATCATCTCTCTTCAACCATCATTATTATTATTAAATAACACGCTCGAAATCAATATTATAGTGTTAAATTACTTAAATGGTTAGTTTAACTAATTGTGATGATCGATTCAGCATTAGTCGCAGTGTCACATGGCGAGCGGAGCGTTATAAGCGGCGCGCGCGCCGACGGCCGGCACTCGCCGCCATGTCCCCGCTCGCGCGCTCGCTGCTCGCGCTCGCCGCCGCCGCGCTGCTGCACGCCGCCGCCTGCGATGCAAATTGTGTAACAGTCAAAGGAGGTGAGAGAAGACACATTACACAGATTTCAGACATCTCTTTTGTATTTGACACCGGTAACATTGAGTGTTGTACTATCAATGAATTTTAAACCAATGATTCTGCTGCACGATCTGCTATCAAGATGAAACATTGTATACCTAATTACTGGGTGACGTACTTAGTCGCAACCGAGATGACAATACATGTAAAATCAATCAATCTGGCCCTTATTTCACCAACTTGTCAGTTTTATATGTCTATGACAATTCTAACTACATTTCTTTGACAATTATATGCACGCTAAAAAAAAAACTCTTCAAGTCAGCAATTGACTACGAATTGCCATTGACAACTGACATTTGTAAAGTTGGTGAAATAGTTGTCAGGCATTTAACAAGAGGTGCTGTGCCGGCAGCGTGTGGTAGCGTTATACCTAAGTACGTGTACGCAATGATAACACACAGACTATTTTTTTATTGCAGGACGTGATGGAAGTTATGGCGTGGAAGTCGCGGGATATCACTTGGTTCAGACAGACAGAGTCGAGGACCTTCCTTCTGACGTAAGACATACTTGAAAATAATGCGCTTTACACAACACAAGTACAGCGATGCACACGCGTGACCCTTGCATGAAGTCAACTGCAACCAGATAACAGTTAACAGCATTTGCGTGCTTAAAGTTTTAATTATTTTTTGTTTCATGTGCGGCAGCAATGTGGTCCGCCAGGCATTCAGGTAGGTGTGTGGGTCACGGTGTGCGACCCGTACGGCGAAGCGCCGAGCGTGGAGCTGCTGCGTGGTGACAGTCGCGTCCAAATCTCCTGCACCTGGACCGACGGCCAGCTGTGCCCCCGAGGCCTCGACGTGACTATTAATGAGAGATGCAATTACCTTATAACAGCTGAAGACGAATAACAGAAAAACGATTTTTATCTGTCACTAACTGCATGACTCTCCAGCTCTCTCGTGATAACTTGCCTTTAATACATTACATCACATGATGTCATTGTTTCCCTGAAATAAAAAGATTTCTGTTAAAAAATTTCGTTTTATACTTTTGCCGACGTACTTTTTGTTGGCTATTTTTTATATAACTGTCATCCAATTTTCATATATCTGTACTTACCAAATTTAAAGTCGATGTCATTAACCCTTCATGAACTCTCTACTGCGAAAACGATCCTGCCCAGAAAACCAGAATTTTACTACCAGATTATTGTAACATTCACTGTGTTTTCATAATAATGCCAAAAAACGTGGTCCAAAAAGAGTTTGCAAATTTTGCAGTGGACAATACAGTTAGGTAGTACAGTATTATAGGTATGAACAGAGCCAGTTAAATACCTGAATAAAAGCCTGATAAGTAATCAGTAGTAAAACAAAAATAAACGATATTTTATTTTTGTTATTTTTTATTTTAGTATCAGAAATAACAACAAAACTGTCAAACATCGGTTGGGGTGATGTTGTAATACTTTATTTTGCCCTGGCATGAGACTGGGGTCATGAGGTCAGTCTGGCTCGAGGACCAGCCACTCGGGAGAGTTGGGCGCCTTAGAAAAAAAAGCGACCGGCCGCAAACAGGATCCCTGATGGTGTTGTAGTTCAATAAAAGATTTGATGGTTCTCAAAAGTGTAATACCATTAAGTAACTCCTTACAACAATAGTATTGAGGGCGTCCCCCCTTTACTCAATAACCTTAAACGAAGGTACAATGTTCCATTTAATGCGTATATTCATAAATACTTATTGGGGTCAAACTTACCCAAACTGTTTTTTACGCAATGTCCTTAAAGGGTAATTGTTACCTATGATATTAGTCTCGGTTAACGATTTATTAAGTCTCTAGTCACTTAATTAACTAGTGGGTCAAAGTTACCCAAACCGTTACCACTCAGTACCTACAAATCAATTGTCACCTACGAGGTTAGCATCGGGGAACATAAGAGGCACTTGACACTAATGAGCTCGGCACGATAAAAGGTAGGAGGCTTTCATTACCTACGTGGTCTAAGGATGGCAGAAGATGACATAAGTTTAGTGCACAGCGTTTAGAGGTAAGCGTTAGAAATAGAAAAGGTCAACATCACGCGCTATCCAATGACGCGGCAGCACGGAAGCATCACGGGAGGCGTGCGCACCACCACCCGGAGAGTTCTTGGTCCGCAACCACGTCACCAGCCGCAGCAGACCTCACGGAGCACCTCCATCCGTCGCAAGACCATGAGCCCTCGCTGAGCCTTTACGACCTAGAGTGGCTTCACCTTCACGCAGCCGTTACGGCTTCACTAATTACGGTACATCCTACCGAGTGGGCTTAAACTCCCAGGGTAGCCTGGAAACTTTCAGGGTAGCCTTAAACTTTCAGGGTAGCCTTAAACGCCCTGAAATGAACAAATTAACACTTCAGTCAAAGAAAATGATAGACACGTCACCCGATCACAACCATACACCAAAGTTCAGGTTTACCTTTCGGGCAGATAGATTTTAGTAAGTTGGCCTTTAACCTCGGGACCGCTGAGGTACTAAAATGTTACGCCTAGACCGTGAGCAACATCTTAAGAGACGCGTTAACACCTATTGGCCTTTAGAGTCGGGACCGCTGACTGTATAGGTTCTTAAGAAACGCGTTAACACATATTGGCCTTTAGAGTCGGGACCGCTGACTGTATACGTGCTTGGGATAGCAAGACCTTAAACCTGAAACCAAGCAAAAACCCCGTTTACACATTGTCGTCACACCATTGCGATTCGACGTTCGAATGCAAATATTACAACAATACTCACAATTCCTCCTTGTGCAGGAAACATAACAAACACCTTATTGGACAATATTAGTTAATATCGACCTGGACGCGACATTAATCGATCCTCTAACACGAAATCAATTCGGCACAGTCCTCTCGCCATGACCTTTTCGACCCGACGCCCTAGGGATGCGCCAACTGCATTCCAATCACCTCACCGGTACTTAGCACATGCCTAGTCTTCCAATGACAACAAAACTGATATTACATACTTACGTTACGAATTAAGGCAACCATTCCTCAAGCTGAATTAAGGAAAGCTATAGGTGAAACTAATAACTAGACTTGCAAAAAGGAAAAATCGATAAACAACTGCTTGCGCGTACGCGGTGTAGCGCCCGCTTTAGACTCCTGTCAAACGTCAGAGTGACGTTTCGTCTTTTGACAGTTTGCAATAACACAACGACAGCGTGCTACACGGTCTCTAGATTTAAGATCCAAATAGGAATGAAATACGAGTGAAAAGTGTATGAAAAGTGAACTCAAAGAAAGGGCTTACAGTACCATGCACCCAGATATAAATATACTATGGTCTAAAGGCGCCGATGAGTGCTCAAAACCATGCATTGGCTGCGCCGGTTTGGCGACGCTTTTCCGTGTTAACTATGGGACGAAAAGCGACGAGGTAAGCCTCCAAATACTATGAAAAGATCTAGATAGCATCTTAGGCAAGATAATAACGGTTACTGGCAGAAGAACAACTGAACGGCAGCGCCCAAAATAGGAAAAAGTAACCCGTAACTTTTACGGCGTTACAGTAGGGTTTCAGTTGGGGAAATAATTTTATTTCAGAATTTAGAGAATTCTGAAATAAAATTATTGTACACAGCTACCTGTGTAAGAACAAAACAGAGGCCACATTGCCTTAGGATTGACTGCGCCCTCGAGGAGCAGTCAATGAAATCATAGGTTCGGGTCTGGGCCACTAGCGGCAAACGTGGTTATCCAGACCCTTGCCTACTACAACTTACAAACTAGCAAGATTTTCCGGACTGGAAGTAATAAAAATAGAACCCTTCACCATATCTTACTTTACTAAATCCTTAAGTCCTTTACCTAAATTGGAGCGTTCGTGTTCAATAGGACGTATCTATTAGAACACTACCAGCCAATTAACCCTATTGGACTACAATTAAAGAAAACCTACTACGAATGCATTCACGTTCAACAGTGAAAACCTGTTCGAACCTTACTCGCGTATTTACAACTATACCGCTTACACTAACTAGCAAAATCATAATCGGGAGATTAACCAGTGAAGTTAATTAGAGATTAGAATAGTTTTGGTTACAGCAAAACCGTTAGATAGGGCGTGACACACAGCCAAGTCAAATATAAAAGTAGTAAGAACCTGAACGCAGGCAGATTAGGTGTGATTCACGACCTAATAGAATTATCATAAGACAAGGGGGCGTGACACACAACCTTAGACCCTTGAGACTTAATTTGATGCATAGTGTGGACATCAAAGAAGATACAGTATCCAATGAAAAGGAACAAAGAAATAAGACTTACTCTGATAGCAGAGGGTCCATTCCGCAAGACTTAATAGAGTACGAAGATGTAAACGTTAGGAATGCTTACATCTCTCACCATAAATTATGGCTAGAGCTTAACCAAATGGAATCTTAGCTAACTATATTCGCACTACTCTTAATGCAAACTAGGACAGTCACTTGAGACAGCACGATTAACCTATCGTTATTGCTAGTTAAGCCTACGGAACTAACCTAAACCCGGGTACCCATTTACTTACCTATCTTTCAGTACACACAGCAATTGAGTTTCCAACAGTCAGGACAGATGTTCTCCAACCTATGCAAATTCCTACAGTCCGGACGATATAATTGCTTCCATAAAGACAAACATTCCTATTTTTTCCAGCCGACAGGACGAATCTTCTCCCTCCGATAAAATACCTACAAGTCCGGTCATATGATTACTAAGCCTACTGACACGTACCTACAGACTATTAGTTTACATGTAAGGTAGACAAAAAACACAAAAGTAAACCTATGTTATGAACCGGCGATGATACTTATCGTCCGCGTAGCACATTTCGCCAGGAACTGAGTAAGTAAAGAAACGCGGAGCTATGCCTAATAACTAATCTACCGGGGAAGAACCGGCTCCCTGCCGATCTTCACCTCGCTCAAGTAAGTCCTTGATATGAAACTCCCCCAGAGGTTTTCCTTCCATAGACTTCAAGGAATACACCAAAGGGCCACGTTTCGCGCTGATCACGCACTTTTCATATTTAGGTGAGAGTTTAGCACTGAAGTATTTGTCTGCCTTAGACAAGGGAAAACACCGCTTGTAAATGATTTGACCAACCTCAAACTGGATGGGACGCTTCCGCAGGTTATAATACTTTACATTTCGAGTGTAGGCCTTTCGTAGATGGCCTTGCACTGTAGAGAAAATACTTCGCAGCTGGGATAAATTTGAAGAAAATGGCTCGCGCTCCAAAACTACCGACACCGGGTCGACAGGAACATCGAGATTGAGCAGAGCTCCATCTCACACCATTTCCCTACCGTGATTAAGATAGAACGGGGTAAACTTAGTACTTTCGTGAACTACCGTGTTAAGGGCACATTGAATCTCGGGTATGTTCTGATCCCATTTACGATGATCAGAACGCACGTAGGACGCAATGGCACGTACGATATCGCGGTTTAAGCGCTCCGTTTGGTTCGTTTGGGGGTGGTAACGAGGATTGTAAAATATATTCGGAACGTTGTATTTACTCATCAAATCCCGGAAATCCCGGGAGATAAATTGAGGTCCGTTATCGACGTAAATATATTTACAAACCCCGTCACGCAAGAACACCCCCTTCTCCAAACACTTCACGATCGACTTAGCCGTAACGTTGCGCAGCGGAAACAGGTGTGAGAATTTACTAAAATAGTCAACACAGACGAAGAGGTATTGATTCCGAGCGTAAGAAGGAGGAAAAGGACCAAGGATGTCGCAGGAGATCGCTTCCCAAGGTTTAGTGACACGGCGAGGGTTACCCATAAGACCAGCGCGAGCAGTGTTGGCAGGCTTGTAACATTTGCACACTTCGCAGGCGGCGACGTATTTTTCCACATCGCGGTGCAAGTTCGGCCAGAAGTAGTCGGCACTGATACGCTTGTGAGTCTTGGCAACGCCAAAATGGCCAGCAGTCGGCTCGTCATGGTACTGCCGTAAGATCTCCTCCCGATGTTCGCTAGGGACCACGAGTTTCCATTCAAATCTAGAGGTGAGGCTATATTTATTTTTGGAGAGGCGAAATAGTTTGCCATCAGTAACCGTGAAGTTAGGATACAACCTGGGATTGGCTTCACAACCTTTGAGCAATTTAGAATACCAGGGATCTAACACAGCTACTGGGTCAAAAGATATAGAGCCTACCTTAATTCGAGAGAGAGTGTCGGGAATTACATGTTCTTTACCCTTGCGGTGAATTATCTCGAAGTCGAACTGACTCAAGCGACAGGCCCACCTATTGAGCCTACCAGTAGGGTTTTTTAATTTATAAAACCACTTAAGAGAGGCGTGGTCAGTAACGATGTAACATTTTGAGCCCTCAACATAAGGTCGGTACTGCTCCAAAGCATAGATGACGGCCAAAAGCTCCCGTTCTGTGGCTGTGTAGTTAACTTCCTGCGCACTCAAAGTCCGGCTGCAGTAAGCCACAGGATGGTCAACGTCATCTATCCTCTGAGCCAGCATGCCGCCAATCGCGAAAGAACTCCCGTCCGTGTGAATGTAGAAAGGGCGGCTAAAGTCAGGGCATTTTAAAATAGGAGCCGTGATAAGGGCAGACTTGAGTGTATTAAACGCCTCGTTGGCTTCCGGCGACCAATCAAACCTCTGCTTCTTGCTTGTCAACCGAGTCAAAGGCCGAGCCACTTGAGAGAAGTTTTTGATAAATCGCCTATACCAGCCGGCCATTCCCAAGAAACGCTTAAGCTCCTTCACGTCGTGAGGGATCGGAAAGTTCATGATCACCTCTACCTTGGAAGGATCGGTGCGTAGACCAAAGCGGTCCACCATGTAGCCTAAATACTTCAGCTCGCTACGACAAAATTGAGACTTCTGCATGTTGATAGTCAGATTAGCCGCTTTTAATTTTTCAAAAACCCGACGGAGAATGTCGACGTGTTCTTTAAAAGAAGAGGTACAGATCACGATATCATCGATGTAAGCAAACACCTTGTTATCGAACTCCGCGGCGAACAAATTGTCCATGAGTCGTTGCATTGTAGCACTCGCTCCCACCAAACCAAAACACATACGCTTGTAGTGGAAGAGGCCTCGGCCCGGCACCGTAAAAGCCGTCTTCTCCTTTGAGTCAGGCTGTAAGGGAATTTGGTGATAAGCCGCACTCAAATCGAGGGAAGTAAGGTACTTAGCATCGCGTAAGTTATCGATGATGTAGTTAATGTAAGGCAAAGGGTAGGCGTCGGTTTTTGACACCGCATTGAGCCGGCGGCTATCTAAACAAAGGCGCATTTCCCCGTTTGCTTTGGGAACCATAGTGATAGGTGAATTCCATTCGCCAAACGATCGCTCTACTACGTCATTTTTTAACATGCGGTCGAGTTCAGCATCTAAGAACTTAAGCTTCTCCGGACTAAGTCGGTAATACTTTTGTTTGATAGGACGCGCGTCTCCAGTATGGATAACATGTTGTATAAGCGGCGTGCAACCTAGCCCGACCTTATCGGTATTAATCTGATCATACAAGCATTTTACGGCATCGAGTTCCCGTTTTTGCGGCGGGGTGAGCTCCTCATAATTTCGTAGACCGTTCTCCTCGATACCACCTATCACAGTTTCGTTAGAATAGACGTCAGCCGGAAGGCATGCCAACACATCAGGAGCCAAGTTAAAAGCCTTCCAGAAATTAATTCCAAAATGGATCGGCAGCTTGATCTCTGGTTGGACATGAAATAACACCAGTTGAACTTCGCCCTTATATTGTATGGGCAGGTTCATATAATAATGGCACACATAGTCAACGCCGTCGGCGACGCGTAGCACTCGCGGACGGTCAAAAGGTAACATCTTAATATTAATATTTAAAAACTTGACATGTGCGTTCGCTCCAAGTACAGAGCACGCCGCGCCGCAATCCAGAAGGCCGCAAACGTTTACGTTAAGAACTTGCACAGTCAAGTAGGGACGGTAGTCGTCAGCAGGAGGGACGAAACAAGTTTTGACAGGTCGCGCAGGGATAGATTTGTGCGGGACCTGCTTGCCTAGTTTTTTGGCGCAGAGCTATCTCCCCTACAACTCGGACACTCCGGTGTACGTACACCTGGATGACCGCACACGAAACAGACTAAGTCGCGCGATCGCTGGCAGTGATTGGTTTTATGACCCGCATGCTTACATCTGAAACAATACGGGCCCGCAGGCTTATCTACAGAGCCTAAATCCTGCTTACGGAACGCAGGGGCATTGCGCGTTCGCACTTGCACGTCCGGAGCTACCGTATAACCAGACGTAGAGGGTTCGGTAAAATTACCTGAGCGCGAACTTGCAAGCTCGAGGCGCATGCACAGTGACTTCAAAGTTTGTATTGAGGGTACATCAATTAATGCCAGCTCACGGCTATATTCCGGCCTAATGTTACGCAGTAATATATCCAAACGTTCGGCTTCCGCCAGTGGTACCGTCAACCGCGAGAACAACGCACCCATAACGGACAGGTACACCACTATAGATTCGTGTTTAGCTTGGGTTCGGGCCCTTATCTCGCCCAGTAATTTAAAATCATAGTCCGGTAAATCAAAATCCGCTTTGAGAGCAGTCAGAAGGTCGGAGTAGCAGGTGAAGTCACCTTTACGGGAACGGAACCAAAAGAGAGCTGGCCCGTCCAGAATATCTGGAAATCCGTTAAAAATGACACGTTCAGGGATCTCGCGAGCCTGACGGAGCTCCTCCAGGCGCGTAGTAAAAGCACGCACACACGTATCCCCTTTGAATTTAAGATTTAAGCTAGCAAGGTTATAGCGCGGCTCTGCTCGGCACATCACCGCAGTCGGCGGTTTACTCGGAGAACTGAAAACCTCGACTTCAGAGTCAGACGAGTTCCCCGCGGGGTCAAGAGTAGACAGACTACGAACAAGTATCCCTTTAAGGGATTGTACCTCGGCATCCTGGCCCGTGATTCCACCCAGACGACCCAGGTAGTACTCGACACGACCCTTCAACCGTTCTCTGCGAGCCTCCGTGAACGTTACAGCTTCGGCCACCTCCTTCTGCAGACCCTGAATTGCAGAGCGGCACAGCTCCAGTTCACCAGCCGCGTCCGCTGGAGCACTGATACCTGGTTTGAGGCTGCCACGCCGGATAAGAGAGCGAGTTTGCCGAAACAACTTCCGTAAGTTATCGCATGAGTCAGATGTTGAAAACGGTATTTGTAACCTAGTCAGTTCGTGCGCAAGCTCCTCCTTTGTTAGCCATTCTATTTTGATCGCCAGATCCATTGTACCAGAGTATAAGAACCAAGGTAGGTATCAGTTATGTATAAGTAAATGTCAAAAGGCTTAAGTGCCAGCAACAGGTTATGGGACCAAACGGTCGTCCCTATAAGGTAAATTTATAGTAAACACTTCTTATAGCAAAACATTTGCAACATAAGCTTAGAAAAGTTTAAAGTTTTTAGCTTAAGTCTAGAAAAGTAAGCCGTTTATTCACCAAGAACAATAAGTAATACTTTTCGCTTAGTAAAGTAAGCAGTACATAGAGCAAAGACGTTTCACACGCAAAATTGCCGGTAGTGATTTAAATTCACCAAAGCACAGTATATATTTTAAAGAAACCATATAGATATATGCCAATCCTTAGACCTGCCTTATTATGCACCTGAGAACTAACAACACACCAAAGATCCTTCGAGCCACACGTTGGGTACGCCACTGTAATACTTTATTTTGCCCTGGCATGAGACTGGGGTCATGAGGTCAGTCTGGCTCGAGGACCAGCCACTCGGGAGAGTTGGGCGCCTTAGAAAAAAAAGCGACCGGCCGCAAACAGGATCCCTGATGGTGTTGTAGTTCAATAAAAGATTTGATGGTTCTCAAAAGTGTAATACAATTAAGTAACTCCTTACAACAATAGTATTGAGGGCGTCCCCCCTTTACTCAATAACCTTAAACGAAGGTACAATGTTCCATTTAATGCGTATATTCATAAATACTTATTGGGGTCAAACTTACCCAAACTGTTTTTACGCAATGTCCTTAAAGGGTAATTGTTACCTATGATATTAGTCTCGGTTAACGATTTATTAAGTCTCTAGTCACTTAATTAACTAGTGGGTCAAAGTTACCCAAACCGTTACCACTCAGTACCTACAAATCAATTGTCACCTACGAGGTTAGCATCGGGGAACATAAGAGGCACTTGACACTAATGAGCTCGGCACGATAAAAGGTAGGAGGCTTTCATTACCTACGTGGTCTAAGGATGGCAGAAGATGACATAAGTTTAGTGCACAGCGTTTAGAGGTAAGCGTTAGAAATAGAAAAGGTCAACATCACGCGCTATCCAATGACGCGGCAGCACGGAAGCATCACGGGAGGCGTGCGCACCACCACCCGGAGAGTTCTTGGTCCGCAACCACGTCACCAGCCGCAGCAGACCTCACGGAGCACCTCCATCCGTCGCAAGACCATGAGCCCTCGCTGAGCCTTTACGACCTAGAGTGGCTTCACCTTCACGCAGCCGTTACGGCTTCACTAATTACGGTACATCCTACCGAGTGGGCTTAAACTCCCAGGGTAGCCTGGAAACTTTCAGGGTAGCCTTAAACTTTCAGGGTAGCCTTAAACGCCCTGAAATGAACAAATTAACACTTCAGTCAAAGAAAATGATAGACACGTCACCCGATCACAACCATACACCAAAGTTCAGGTTTACCTTTCGGGCAGATAGATTTTAGTAAGTTGGCCTTTAACCTCGGGACCGCTGAGGTACTAAAATGTTACGCCTAGACCGTGAGCAACATCTTAAGAGACGCGTTAACACCTATTGGCCTTTAGAGTCGGGACCGCTGACTGTATAGGTTCTTAAGAAACGCGTTAACACATATTGGCCTTTAGAGTCGGGACCGCTGACTGTATACGTGCTTGGGATAGCAAGACCTTAAACCTGAAACCAAGCAAAAACCCCGTTTACACATTGTCGTCACACCATTGCGATTCGACGTTCGAATGCAAATATTACAACAATACTCACAATTCCTCCTTGTGCAGGAAACATAACAAACACCTTATTGGACAATATTAGTTAATATCGACCTGGACGCGACATTAATCGATCCTCTAACACGAAATCAATTCGGCACAGTCCTCTCGCCATGACCTTTTCGACCCGACGCCCTAGGGATGCGCCAACTGCATTCCAATCACCTCACCGGTACTTAGCACATGCCTAGTCTTCCAATGACAACAAAACTGATATTACATACTTACGTTACGAATTAAGGCAACCATTCCTCAAGCTGAATTAAGGAAAGCTATAGGTGAAACTAATAACTAGACTTGCAAAAAGGAAAAATCGATAAACAACTGCTTGCGCGTACGCGGTGTAGCGCCCGCTTTAGACTCCTGTCAAACGTCAGAGTGACGTTTCGTCTTTTGACAGTTTGCAATAACACAACGACAGCGTGCTACACGGTCTCTAGATTTAAGATCCAAATAGGAATGAAATACGAGTGAAAAGTGTATGAAAAGTGAACTCAAAGAAAGGGCTTACAGTACCATGCACCCAGATATAAATATACTATGGTCTAAAGGCGCCGATGAGTGCTCAAAACCATGCATTGGCTGCGCCGGTTTGGCGACGCTTTTCCGTGTTAACTATGGGACGAAAAGCGACGAGGTAAGCCTCCAAATACTATGAAAAGATCTAGATAGCATCTTAGGCAAGATAATAACGGTTACTGGCAGAAGAACAACTGAACGGCAGCGCCCAAAATAGGAAAAAGTAACCCGTAACTTTTACGGCGTTACAATGTGTTTGGCGCATTTGTCGAGGGCAGACCTAACTTCACCTTCAGGATGACATTACAGTAGAAGACATTCTTGCAATCTAGACCTCAAAGAAGAACCCAATATTATTATCTCGGACCACTCGACAAGTTATTATGGGCACTAAAACAAAAACGCTTCAAGTCTGCAATTTAGAACGACTTATCAATGTAAAGTGACATTAATTATAACGTTAGTGTTAGTGAAAGAGGGGCCAGCTGTCGACTTATTGAAAAGAACAATTTAAGAGAATTTTACACGCTTACGCAGGTTGATTATTTTTTAATGACATGGTCAAAATCAAAAAAATTGCGTCCAGTTAGGTATGTATTTAACAGAACCGATTAGGTAAAGATGGTTTTTATCACACTTGCTCGTAAAGCGTCGTATTGTACGCAGGCATACTGAAGGACAACGGCCTAAATTATTCCTACGGGAGTAATAGGTAATTTGTAATTTTCCCAAGGGAGTAATGAGTTTAGTTTTAAAAAATATGACGTTCACTCGTAGGTAAGTAGGTATAATATGTCATTCCACACTAAGGAGGTTTTAAATCAAACACGGTTTTTTACGTTTTCTACAAATAAGTATTACTTAATTTAAACGTTATTATTGTGTTTTAAAACTATTTGTGTTTACTATGCAATTATTTCAGTGAATTTTATTTTGAAAACGATAAAAACTGGCTGTTTGGATGGGCTTTCGTCTTTCCAGTTTCTAAACGCGTTTTTTATCATTGTCTGTGGAAGTACTGGAAGTCTGAAGTCTCCATTGAAAAAAGTTGACAATCTCAAAACTATTATTTGTTGCCGACTGCTGAGTTTATATTTATAATCGTATATACTTAATCTAATATTTACGGAGGTACTGCCTGTACTTAGTAAAATATGTCTTATGTATGTGAAGACCAAACTTTTAATAAATAGGTTTTTTGCCTTTTGTTGTATGTATTTATTTCCTCGCAAATATGATGAAAAACATTGTGTGTATCACGGGCAGTAAGGGTATTACAAACTCAAGTCATTAAAAGCCTTAGGCCTTCGGCGTCGGCCTTCAAGTCGTAGCCGGAGGCTGCTGCTGTTGACTGCGCTGTGGGCTCAACAAAGGCCACCTGGCGACCTGACCTGGTAGGGGAAGAGTATGTCCTTGCGCTAGGCCCATACGGATCATTACTGCTATGGTACATACTCACTAATAATGCCGCTAAGCAGCTGTGCTTGTTTTTGTGCCGACGTGGAATAAGACAGACGGGAAAATTACGAGCATAAGGAGGCATGATTTCTTAGCCTTCTAGGTGCTGCATCTACTGCAAACTGAAGAGTTCAATATTTTTTGTTTCGTGTTCGCAGCAATGTCCTAATGATCCAATACTCGGGCCAAGCCACGAGGTGGGCGTGGTAGTGAGGGCATGCGACTCGTATGGCGACGCCCCAATGGTGGAGCTGCTGGACGACGACCGGCGCGCGCACATCACCTGCGCCTGGACCGACGGCCAGCTGTGCCGTATCGGCCTCGACGTCATTATCCAACAGAGATGCCAATTATAATTACGACTAAATTTAATAGGAATAAAACTAAATATACCTAATTTTTGTCTTTTACCAGCTGCACCCCACATCATGGTAACTAGTAGAAAAATAGGGGGGTGTCACTCCGCAGTTTAGCTACATTCGGGTGTATAGATTAGCAGCTCCCTACCCAATTTTTTCATTAAGTATTAGCAATTAAGCATCTATATTTTTGTTCCATTCAGGTTTTTGCCCATTTTTATTACAGTGCTGCTGGCGTAATGAGGTTTTACACTCTTTCCTTCTATTCCTATATCGTTCTGTAGCGACGAACGATTTCTGTGTTTACCTGGAACCTTACCTGGGGTCCAGTCCACAGCTTAGCGCTGCAAGTTAAGCGGACTTCGAAATAACTTCGTCCGCACGCGGTCGACAGTCGAGTTCTGTAGTCCGAGCACGAAGTTTACGAATCCTGCGTAACGTTACGTTATCGTATCGAAATCGAGAAACCTCATACTAAATTTTAGTTCCAAATACGCTCACGGGCGGGCGCTGTTCCACACGTCATACAAATTTCTCGATAATTAACGTTACTACTGGATTACGTTACGTACGTTACGCAGAATTCGAAAACTTTGTGCTCGACCCTCAGAATTCTGTAGGTATCCCCCGCCGCTGCGTCATGAAAGACACAATTTTATTTCTTAAAAGGGCAGGTGACTCGCCGTCTCGCTGTACATTAATATTTCTCGCAATCTGTTTGTCTTTCGGCTAATTTGCATTTATATTGGATCCGTCGTCTTTCGCCGGCGCCGCGCGCGCGCAGCTGATAACGGCAAACAAACAGAAGCGGAGACTATTGTACCGTTGCTGATGCCGCCGGAATCATAAGCAATTATTTGAAAAGCCTTAGGACAAACAATAAACATAGTCCCAATC
The DNA here is from genome assembly GCA_963691665.1 of Clepsis dumicolana. NCBI lineage: Eukaryota > Metazoa > Arthropoda > Insecta > Lepidoptera > Tortricidae > Clepsis > Clepsis dumicolana. The sequence goes on along the minus strand of OY829507.1, from coordinate 20,037,635 downwards.
CCAACAGAAACGTAATAAAACAGCCTTAAAAAAATAACATATTCCTAGAAAGCCATTAAATTTCATGGTCTAGCACAAATTAAGAAGTCGGTACGGTGCGGTCGAAATACTCGGAATATTCTTTGAATGAAGCACCGACTTCATATTTTGTTCTAGGCCATTTCCATTTTGCCATTTGGCTGCATTCATAATTGGCGAAGTAATCCAGTAACAAACAACAAAAATACATACAACCAAATTGATAGCCTATTCCTGTTAAAAATGGGAGCTGATGCAGCATTTAGGACGTTCTATGCAGTAAAATAATTAAGTAAGTAATTTAAGTTTGTAGTTAATGCGCTGAACGCTTTTAATTCCAACAGTTTCTTCAGGTTATGTTCGTAGCGCCGCCGTTCGCCCGCACCCAATAACTGGGATGAATGATTTTAGTCTGAACTTTGTTGCCATCTTAACCAAACAGTTCAAGACACACACACACACACACACAGCCGAGTGGAAAATAACGAGCGTCGGGTGACAAACAGCGCCCGACCCGCCTTTTGTTAACGTAATGGAGGCATTCTTTGTCCAAAGAAAGTTGGTAATATTTCAAATTATTATTTTTTAAATGAACGGGTTCGATTTAGAAATTGTGGATGAGTTTTTAAATCTCTGAATTTTAGGGTTTCGTAAGTCTACTCAACAAGAAATCCTTACAGTTTCACCATGTTCATCTGTCTCTCCGTCTGTCCGCTTCATATTAGCCCAGAAAGTCTTAGTACCTACACACCTACTAGTTTGGCATGCATATAAATGCAATAAGTTTTCTGTTATTTTTGATAGGTACAAGCCGACTGTACAATTTGTTGTTGTCATCCAAACTACATCAAGTCGAACAACTTGACGAGCGGCAACGAGATGGCGCTCTACTTCTTTGCCACGCGTGTATCCAAAACAGTAATTTCTGGGGATTTTTTACGAACATTCGATTCTTTGACCTTAGGAATCGCGAAAAAAATTATAAAATATTTATAGGTGCATTAACATTATACAAGTTTAGCACGTTTAAATACTTATTTGAGTGAGGGTGAGCTGAAGAACATACATAACATATACCTAGTACGATAAGTTCTATACAAAAATCAATAGACTATTTTTAATACAAGGGTTCAAATTTCGATGTTGTGATTAGGTACATATGGTTAAAATAACCTATTTTAATACCTTCCAGAATTTCAGGTCGTCCATTAGTGATTCGACTGGATGATTGATGAATTACTTTTTATGATTATGAATTATGAGCAACACAAAAATCGAAATGATAAAGATTATAATGAAACCGGCTTTTTACCACGTGTCTGGAGACCAGTAAGAGGCCCCAAGCACGAATATTCGAAACCTGCGTAACGTAATCGAGTAAGTAACTATTGGAAATAAAATTTGATATCTGGTTCTGGCTGCATGCTCGTTTGCGTTCTACTGCTGTACAAGTTTGAGTTTTTATTTAAATAAAACTAGAGAAATACTGAAGAAGTCTTATTTATTATTATAAATCCAAGTGTAACGTTGTCGAACAAATTTGTATGACGTTTGGAGCAGCGCCCGCCCTTGAGTGTATTTGGAACTAAAATTTTATATGAAATTTCTCGACTGCGATGCGATAACGGTACATTACGCAGGATTCGAATATTCATACTCGGGTCTCAGTAACAATGTTACTTAGAGATGATTAGAGGCCGCACCGCCGCCCACGGCTGGCTGAGGTCCCGCAGCCGCGGCGGCGGGTGGCGCGGCGTGAGCGATGAGGATGGATCGCCGACGGCTGCCGCGCGGAAATGTCCCAGGGAAGCAAATAAATCATATTGGATTGTATTTGACGAAAGAAAAAATATTTCCGAGCAATATGAGGCGAGTCTAGTTCAGTTATCGAAATGGTTCTATTGAACATCTCACGTCATCACCTCCCACTGCTGGGCACAGGCCTCCGCGCGGACCCAGTGACAATTGGGCATTTTACACACACACCATAGTAGGCACTATGAGGACTAGTACATCCGCTACCAGGATTGAATGGACTGGTTATCAGAACATTCTTAGTTCTCATTCAAAGTAATTGCAAAGATAGCCGATATAATGATTGTCTCCCACACACAACACACATAAAATTAAAAAAAAAAAAAATTGCAAACTCTTAATTGGTCAAATAACAGTTTTCATAACAATCAGACAAAACATTATACGTATTTCTTAGTTGTGTGTATTGACGTTTCCAATCTAAAACAACATTATTGCCTTATTATATGTATATCCGTCGGATAAATGATGGGGAATGTTTAACCCACACAAACATTGAGCGATTTAAACGCAATTAACAACATGTAAGTACGTATAGCGAAGCATAGCCTGGCCAAACACGTCGGGCTCGGTAATTAGAGGCAATCCAAAAACGCAAACACGGGATCATAACCTAATTACGAGCCGGGGGGGGGGGGGGGGGGGGGGCTGTTAGACCGGCATTAACCGAATATTCTGTCATCGAACTGAAAACGAAATTGACCGAACGAGCGATCGAAGCCACACCGTTCCAGCTTGTGCAAAAATGCTTTAGTAAGCCCGTCCGTCCGCCGTCTGTTCGGATGGTCTCCTGGCTACAGGTTGTATTTCTCAATCGATTCTCGTAAAATTGTATGAGGGGTCTGATGTCTCCATCGTAGGTAACCTACCAAACGGACACCAAACGTCACGCAAATACGAACAATTACCAGATAAAGCACTCTACGCTACAAACCAGCAGTAACTGACTTACTGCCTGCATGACAGGTGATAGAACCCTGTCACGATGGCGTAGAGGTCAGAACAGCTTGGTGGCAGTTCAGTGCAGGGTGCGGTGGCATGGAGTACTGCGTCGACAACTTTTTAACGACGTTAGCGCGAGCTGACTCGACATGACATGCGGCTAGCAGTACGGGAAGCTTACAACGTTTTAAACACTTTGAGAAGAATTTCGTTCTAGAATATGTTGAACTAACGTAAGAATCAATTACATTCTGGGACAGAGCCCCTTAGGGCGCGCTTCTAGAGAAACGGAGAGCGAAGACATTAAAGAAGCGACCACACATTACTTAGTTGGTATTGATTTAAACTTTCGCGATTTTCACACATTATCATGATACTTATCATCATCATCATGAATCATTATCATGATAGTTGGTATTGCTTTTAGCCTTTTTACAGCTTTAGGTGTAACTACGTAGCTCTCGACTTTCATACGACTTAGTTATGCTGATTGGGAACGCGCTCGGCTTCACTTTTTCGCCATCTTTGCTTTGAAACTATGTGCAACATTGTGCGAAAAAGAGATCGCGAATGCCAGAATTTGAGGCCGCTAGAGTCTCTAGACTAAAGCAGTCTCAACTCAACGAAAGCTGGCTTTGCTTACCCACACGGTCGGCTGCTGCGGCGCGTGCTGCGCTGCTCCTCGTTTTGTCTCTATTATTTCGCTTTATTTTTGGCGCCGCCGGTTCGTGCTGGCGCCGACTCGCACCTATCTACGCTTGAGTTGGATTCAAAAGGAACAAAACGGTTTTTGAAACAGAACTGAAAACTTTTAATGACGGTTTAACTTTATCAACTGGAAATAACGGCACCTGAGACACACGGCACGCCTCACATTTTCGGCGGACAAAAGTCCACTACTACTTTCTTTGTGTTTTGTTGCTTTCTCCCTCGCTTGCTGTCGCGTATTAGTTTTATTTTATTAATTTGAAACTTGGGCTCCACGAAAAATCAGCGTTGCTGCACTTATTGTATGTAGCAACTCATGCTGAGTGGGGACAGTTTTAAGGAATTATTTGTAATTATTTTTATTCTTAGGTGGTGGCACTCTGGGACCTGAAATAAAATATTTTTCTTTCTTTCTTTTCTTCTACTAAGTACGTTGTTGTTGTTGTTGTTGTTGTTGTTGTTGTTGTTGTTGCCCCGCACTGCTTTCGCCACCAAGCCTCCCCTTCGTGTATAGTCATAGACACAGATACGACTAGCTGGCCTTCGTGTGTGCTCTCAGATTTAGCCTAGTTTGTTTAGGACGGGGAAATCGCGCGTGAGGGGGGGAGAGGGATGATACCCTGATTGTTTCCCGGAAGTCGGGTGTTTTATCATTTGCCGGGTCAATAAGCTAAGCCTTTGACCTGAGGCTTTGACTCGCAAAGGCTGGGAGTTAAAAGCTCAGGATTGAATTGGCTCGTGGACATTAGGAGCCGTTGTCGAGGGTTGGCTTTACAGATTCCTTATTACTAAAACGGTTGTCTGTTTATCGGTTCTTCGCCGCGGTACGGCTCCGGCCCGGGACGGCGCCGGACCGGACGTGATTTATCGCTCACCTGCTCGAATTTATAACGCGCCTGATAAATTCCGTTCAAATTGAACCATAAATAAGATGTATCCCTTACGTCGCGCGGGGAGGCTCCGAGTGCCGAGTCTTTCGTTCGGCGCTTCGCACGCTAGGTACGAGTATACTGCTCACGCGAAATGAGGGCGGAGAAGGAAAAACATGCTTGGGTACGTACAGCTTGGGCGCGACGCTGGCTGCACCACGGTCATTCATGTCCCGCATATTATCAGGAACCACCAGAAATAAGCAGGTTAAAGGTCATCAAACTTAATTACCCCATGTTTTCAAACAAGTGACGCCGACACGATTAGTTAATAATTCAGGCGGCTCATCGCTCTTGCTTAGCATTGGCTTTGCTTGCTCTGCACTCGCACGTTCGCGATAACTCGCACGTTCGCGATAACTCACACGTTCGCGATAACTCACACTCAACGGTGCTCGCGACAACATTCGCTCAAGAAATACGGCGATGGCGGGAAGCCGCGCTTTGTGACACGCACGGCACGACACTTTGTTTTGCAAATAAAAATGAATCAGATCGTTATTGTACTGAAGTACAGGAAAGGGTAACAAAAAATAAATATCAGGTGACAAATTACACCAACTTTACCTTAATCCCAAAATTTGCAGAGCTAGTGTTACGGGTACTAGACAACGGATAAACATACTTATTTAAATAAACGCCCCGACCGGAGATCGAACTCGGTACCTCAAGCTTTGTAGTCAGGTTCTCTAACCACTAAGCCACCCGGTCGTCAATTTTGATTGTAACAAAATTCCTTTTTAAATTCAGCTGCCACGAGACTTCTTAAATTAGATATAGGTAGGTACTTTGCTTCTAAACACATGGCAATAGGTTCTAAGCAGTTTGACAGAAATAAAAGGTATCGGAAGCTCTTTCGTTGCAAATCATGAACTACTCAGACGAATTAAATGGAAATCAAATCTTCGTTTTGTGTTAGAGTTTTCGTAGAGACTTATAGCACAAACTAGTAATTATGGTATGGTAATAACGGTACTACAAGTTAAGCGGTTCTTGTACTAACCTAACCAACTTGGAAAAGTTGAAAAACCCCCGATATTTTCGTTTCCATGTTCGAGATCGCAAGAACGGACGAAACGATTTTTATAAAACCATTTCGATTAATCTAGCTTTCGATTTAAAAAAGCCGCCTCCAAATCTGTTCGTCCGCATAAGAATAAATAATAACATAGTAGAACGGAAACTCCCGCTCCGGACGGGCTCAAGGTCACGATATTAGAGTATTCGTTAAACAGACTACTCAGTCAGGCTATCACGGCCGGCGTCGCCGCACGCGGGTTTGGTTGTTTATAATCTGGTTGTAATAGTTTTACGTGAGCCTGTACGTATTTTATTTTATATTTGTAGGTAAGTAATACTTACTTAAATCACCTTAAATGGCTTCATTTGGTATGGCACTTATAATAACTTCTTATTTAAAAGTGTCTATAATTATGTAATGATTTATAAATCTCATATTTTGTAAAATTGGAATAAAATAATCATCTCAAAGTAAAGAAAAACTTATATCTTAGTGATATTATCTTTAGACGTAAGTACCTAACATTTAATAGCAAGTGACCCTAGCAACACGCCTGGATGACAGAGGGGTGTAACGACGTGAAGGGAGAAGTAGGTATATAAATGGCGGCGTTTTGGACTCGGTCAAAAGGGATTCCGTTCCACTATGTTATTATTTATTCTTATGTCATCCGTTCAAAATTTATACCCCTCTTTTTGCCTCGGGGGTAAAAATGAAATTCTTCAGCTTCTAAAAGCGAGAGCGACACATTTGTGTAACAGGGCGGGCGCTAATCGAATACTGGCGCGAGGCCGGATGCCACGGCTGGGCCTGCGCTGTTGCTTGTTTTCGGAGATGCTTTTCGTTTTTACGTAACTGCGGACAGTGAGCGACTTTTAAAGAACGACCACTCGAAAATGGTAAAGATTTTAGCTGAATTTGAATACCTTCTGTAAATAATTGCAACTGTAGGTAATTTCAGCGGTAATTTTGTATCAGTATGTATATGGATCTTCACCATTTAGGAGTCAAATATATAACAATAACAATATCTTCTACGCAAGATAAATACAGGCGTATCTTGGATGCGAGCAAACATGGCGGCTTGACAAATATTATCGGAGGCCGCGGGCGTAATCGCCTATTACTATTTATGATCACTCCCTCCACAAATGTTATTTTGACGTATGTATAAACAATTATAATCAAGAGATTTCCAAGAGGAAAGATGAAGATACGTTGGTAGCTACTCTAGAAAATATATAAGGCTACGTTCTGTACCTACCTGCTTTAGCACAAAACATTATAACAGAATCATCTTTTATATTATTTATCGTATTCGATTTCACGATAATTAATCGTAGAGCTGGCAAGATGACATCCTGTGGTAGCGAACTTACTTAACTCCTGCACATGCCCTCCTAACATATGGGTTCTATTTAATTTGAATAAAGCCCTAATTTTACACGATGCCAGTAGCCACTTTGAGCACTTGGAACTCAAAGTTATTTTATTGGCACCCTGTAAATAAACAGGGCCGAACACAGCGCACACTTTCCAAGACTCGTTAGTTGAGTACAGCTCACAAAAGAAGGCAAACTTCAGTCGGACGCTACGTTCTCATTATTTCCTGACAACTAAAAGAAACCTAGTGTCCAAAACGCAGGCGAAGCAAGTCCACTCTTTCTTCGCCAAGTGAAATAACCGAGTCTCTCGTTCACCGGCGGATTCTTTTCGGGTAACCCACATAACTTGACGACGGGATAGCCTAGTTGTTAGAGACCCTGACTATGAAGCTTGAGGTCCCGGTTCGATCCCCGGTCAGGGCAGATATTTGTATGATAAATACGAATGTTTGTTCTAGGGTCTTGGATGTTTAGTATCTATATAAGTATGTTTATGCGTTGTCTAGTACCCATAACACTGGCTTTGCCTAGTTTGGGACTAGGTCAATTGGTGTCAATTGTCCCACGACATTTATTTTATTATTTAACTTTTTCGAGAGCCCTGCGCTGCTTGCTACGAGAAAAGTCGGGGGTAAAACTGTAAGAGCGATGTGCGATGCCGGCTGGTTGGTTAGATTGGATTGGACTTTATTATCTTTTAATAAAATTACTCCCTTATTCATAACTTAGCAATCTCTTGTCTTTATCTGTTACTTTCATATTTGCCTTTGTCAAACAAAGACAAACGATTGCTAAGTTAACAGAAGGTTGACAAGCGTCTATGAATAAGGGGGTTGTCTTGAAGTCTGGTTTTATTAGCTGATGTTTACAATTGAATGTTATTCCCAATTTGTTACTCTTCGTATGGAACCAACGCTTGATGTCTTTCTAGACAAATTATTTCACCAAAAATAAATGAAAAACGTTTTTATTACAGTCAGACATATTAATTATCATACAATACAATACAGCACATAGTACATAAACTCAAGACTCAATACTTAAGATTAAGTACTTAGGTACTATTGTTGTTTACGGTCGACTTACTTGATTATATAGTTTCCTATGTTAATTGAAAAAAAAGTCTGACCTTTAAAGTAAGTATTTTACTTTGCCCAAGTTTTCTGAACAAACTTTGAATGTAAACGGACTCTCTGGGTAGCGACACGCCGCCGACACCCATCTCACTAATATACATATAATTCAAACAATCGCAAAGTAATCAAACTAAACATCATATAATTTTGGCTGATTTAAATGTCAAAAGGATCAAGATTTTATGCAAATATCAAAGGTAGTCGGCGAGGGAACGGCAGGGGGCGGGGAGGGGAGGGGGGGGGGGAGGGGGAGGGGTCCGTCCGCGGCAGGGTGGGCCGTATCAATGTTCAAGTTTTTATTTATTTTTGTTACTTATAATTATATTAAAAGGGTAGGTAGAGTTGGGTACATTTTCATTCAAGCGATCTTGACTGACCACTGGTGGTGTTGTTGCACGAAACTGAATGGCGTACCACTATTGCGAGAAACACTATTTATAATCTGCCAAAGAAATCTACGCCAACTTGATTGTGGATTTTTTTTTTTATATAAGACAAGAAAGAAAACCGAGCAAGTGGGTCACCTGATGGTACGTGATCACCACTGCCCACAGACACCAGCAATCCCGAGGGTTTGCAGATGCGTTGCCAACCTAGAGAGTTTAGATGAAATGCCTCTTGTGTCCGTAATTGGCTGTCTTACTCTCCACACCGGAACGCAACAATGCAAGCACGCTGCTTAGCGGCAGGATTAGCGAGTGAGATGGTGGTAGCGATCTGGACGGACCTCGCACAAGGTCCTACCACCCGCAAAAGTTCTACTGTTGTGACAAAAATTACACTACAGGTTCAGGGAAATCGTTCGCCATCCGTCTCGCCGCCACCGTCGCTGGCATCCAGTGACAGCCTCAGTAGCATTGACGATTAACCCTTGAATTCTTAACTCATAATAACCTATCGTATGCCTGTACCATTATTGCACGGGTTGACATCGAGCATTTTTAGCTTTTTTTACTAAAACATTTTATGCAACTGATCACAGAGCAACTTACGTCCGTCTGTTGGATAAAAACTGTAGATTGAACGACAACGCCTACAGCCGTTTGGAATACAAGGCAAACGTGCTGACTTCCCAAACGGCTGCTAATTACGCCATCCGGCTCGGCGCCGTCCAACTTCCGGCGGCGTCCGGCGTCCGGCTCCTGTGGCCGCCGCAGCCGGCAGCCGCTCGCCGTCTCGGCGCGGCGCCGACTGTCAGACCCCTATTTCACCAACTTCACAATTGTCAGTTTTCAATGACAGTTCGGTGTCAACTGCTGACTTGAAGAGCTTTTGTTTTAGCGCGCTTCATATTGTCAAAGAAATGCAGTCTGAATTGTCATATAAAACTGACAATTGTAAAGATGGTGAAATATTGGTCAGCGCTGACACGAAACTGCTTTGGAGCGTGAGCTTCGCTCTAGGCGACGCCTTTGAGTATTACGCTGTGTGATTTGCGGATGGGAAGGATGTAGTAGCTGATAAAACGCATTTAAATTTAGTTTTTTGATCTCTTCTTTCGCAACATTTTTTTGTAGCGACAGAAGTAAGTGTAGTCAAGGCAACGTTTGACACATCTGTTAGTATATATACAGGATGGAATGTAACGAGAGACCATCCCGAAAATGAAAGATTCTGTAGCCTTTTATGCACATTTTTCTCCTAGAAATTAACCACGTTTATATTTTTATCCGTTTTCAAAAATAAACGAATCAATGCACCCTGTGCAATGTGTTGAATTGACGTTTCATAATCAACGTCAACTGGAGTTAGTGATAATCATTATGAGTAGGTAATTAGTAATTCGGGTTGTATCCATAGTTATCTTCAGCCTGTTTTTACGTCCCACTACTGGGCACAGGCCTCCTCTCAGAATGAGAAGGCTTGGCCTACAGTTCCCACGCGGGCCTAGTGCGGACTGGGAACTTCACACACACCATTGAATTGCTTCGCAGGAGTATGCAGGTTTCCTCACGATGTAACCATAGTAAAATTGATTAATTTTAAAAGCAATTATACGCCATTTTCGTAAAGATCCGTCGTTACGTATCACCCTGAATTACGCCTTTGTTGATGAATTAATTTCGATGGTTTCGATGTTAAAAAATGTATTGTAGCTATGTTGTTGATTTGCGTTAATATAGCTACATACTAATAATTACTGACGATACTACTACTGATTTGATATTATGCTTGTTTATGTCGCGGCTGAGCTGTATCTGCAATTGCAATTAGGTGCGCAATAAACACCGATCTGATGATAAATTATTATGCAAACACAATTTGGGCGCGGGTTACGGGGCGGAGGGGTACGTGGTACGGGGGAGCGTACGGATGCTGGTCTTATACTACGAAGTGCAAAATTAGAAGTGCCGTCCCACTCACGCTAATATTATATTACGCTAAGAGTGAGCGGGACGATACGATACGAACTTCGATTTTCGTAGTAGCCCCCCTGACCTGGACTGCGACCGAGGGGAATCACAATTTATTTATTAACAAGAATTCGAGCGTGCATCAGTTATGTTTGTTGCATTATTTTGTCCTAAAACAGTGCCTATTTTGATGAAAGTTCAGTATCACAAACTTATCAGACAGTGGTTAAACGTAGAATCAATACCGCAACAGTCAGTCTGAGTCAGATCATTGGACTTTGGTGCCAACAAGAACAAGCCTGATTATCACAGCCTTCTCAATTTAAATGAGCAATCCTGAGAGTCACGGTACGAGCGAATTCCGGCGGGGAATAAACCGGCCGGCTGATTGCCGGACGGTGGCGCCGCGGAATGCCGGCGACCGGACCGGCGGCGATAACGGAATGCTAGCGCACGGAAAGGGGCTAATTCAGAATGTAATAACCATAATTTTCCATTCACACGGATTTTCACTGTACTGTGAAAATCTTGCCATGAAAGTTAGTCGTAGGTTGGTCGTAAGCAAAAGCTAAGCTGCGTCAGTGTTCACCGGACACTATAATCTGGTCTATTACAAGTCCAGGATGAATGGACATTTGCTAGACAAGCGTGCTCCATCTTAGGCCACGTCTTTGATTACCATCTGGCATGATTGAGGTCAAATGCAAGACTATAACGCTTAAAAAGTAACCTATACAGGAATAAAGAGTTTTGTGTACAAGGAAGACAAGAGATAGGTTAAATCGTGAGAGGAAAATTCATAACCTGCTATTTCTTAACAAAACTGTCTTTGTCTTATTGTTTATTTTCACATACAACGCAATTTTGCACTTGAGCTCGAGAAATCACTTCGAAGCGAAGCGAAACTAACTGACAATGCAGAGCAAGGCCGAACCGGAGAAGTAATATTAGGCGAGTTCACATTGAACTGATTTGTGTTCCTACCTAAAGATGCAGAATTTCCAAGTACTTAGTTCTTACAACAGTTATATTTAACAAGTAACGGATTAACTTAATTTTCTCCTCCGCGAAGTAGTGCAGTATTAGTCATGCAAAATAGCCTCGTCTGCGCTGAGTATTTATTTTCATGCACTAATTTTCCCGCCCTCCCTCCGCAAATTAAAAATAAAATAATCAACGCAAACGCTACTAAGCCCACAACCAAAACTACCACCACCAGTAAAACAGTACCGGACACGTGTTTCGCCTCTCTCCGAGGCATCCTCAGCGGACGCCTCGCTATACTGCACTACTTCGCGGAGGAGCAAATTCATTTAATCCGTTACTTGTAACATGGACCTCCGCAAAATTACGCCTGAATCAATACAGTTATATTTAAATTAAAAAAAAACTCCGACCTAAAAAAACCTATAAAAAGTAAAAAAAACTGGGCCTAGTCCTTTAATTAGGCACGCTATTGTACGTGGCTCTCAAGTGATGACACTGCATCGACACACTCACGCGCCGCCGCGCAGGGCCGAACCTATTAACCATCCACCACGTGTAGACCACATCCATTCGGCGCAGCTGCGTCACACACACGAAATTTTAATAAGCGTAGAATGACAGAAGGTTACATCCCATTTCTGAACAACTGATAAACTTTGACTTCATTAACCCTCACTAGCAATAAGTACATGTCATCGCAGAATCATTACGAAGTAGGAAATGGTCGTCTCAAGGCTTATTAGACACTAAGCTTATGCCCCGCGGCTTTGCCCCCGTGAAATATTTAAAAATTGGCTAGATCCCTATCCAGTGGGAATTTCGAGAAATCCCTTCTTAGTGCACCTCTAGGATGCTCAAGGTACATGTTTGCCAAATTTCAAAGCAGTAGGTAAAGTGGTTTAGGCTGTGCGTTGTCTGTCAGTCAGTCATTTAGTCACGGTACTGTTTTATTGGTATTATACCAATTACTTTCACTGAACACAAAACTTGCGAACAAAACCGATAGAGAAAAACAATCGCTACTTTACAACTTACCTCTTGGAGCTGATTCCAAGTGTAGACGACGCGTATACACACACGTATACATTGTCATTTAGATTTAAGTTTGTAGGTAGTTTTAAGGGTGTTGGGTTTTATTTGGTAAATAAATGAGTTTCGTCTTTAGTCGCCTTAAAATTGTGATAGCTGCCGCGCGCGCGCTAACGCTTCCGCCACTCGTATGCTGAATTTCAATTGTTTTAATAATTTTCCCCAGTGCCTAGTGTATCCTTAACAAAGTGGTCCATCGAACCGAATCGATTATGTTAAACTGAACACAAAACGCCAAGTGATAAACGTACAATACCAGTCGGCGGCGGCCTAACGGCGATGTTTAACACACCGCCACCGACGAAACGAAAAATGGCTACTTCGGCGGAGCGAGCAATCACAAACAATGCAATCCGAGAAGGGACAAAAAAGATGCTTCACGCTCAAGCTTATTCAGATATACCCACGTCGTCCATAAAGCGAGATATTCCAGAACGAGTAGCTACATCTGAAGTCAAGATGGAAGTACCTCAGCACTCGACTAAAGCGCCAGCATCGACCAGCAGCAAACGCTCCAATAATATTGAACTTGAGTTCATAGCCCGCAAGAAACAGATAGAATTGGAGGCAGCGGAAGCTAGCGCACGCATACAGCTTGAGCTAAATGAAAAGAAATTAGCTGCGGATATCGCCGCGCTTCAGCTTTTTCGTTCTCAGAGCGGCAGTGTAAGTGCCAGATCCAGCACCAAGCAGAAAGTGGATGATTGGATAGATCGTAGCCGCGAGGATGCCATAAGTCAGCCGCATATTGAGCAGCATCACGAGGCGCCGACCGCCGACGCGGCCGCGCCTAGCGACATCCAACAACTTGCTAACGCACTAAAGAATGCCATCACCACCGCCACTGCTGACGATCAACTATTACGCATGAGAACTAGTAAAGAGCTGCCACTATTTTATGGTGACTCAATAGAATGGCTGTCATTCAAAAACGCGTACACTGAGTCCTCCAGACTGTGTAAATTAAGTGATGCAGAGAACGTCAGCCGATTACGTAATTGTTTACGCGGCGAAGAAAAAGAAACGGTATTCTCGCTTCTTATCGGCAACACGTCAGCGGTAAGCATCATAGACGCCTTAGAGTTACGTTACGGCAGGCCCGAAACTATCATACAAAGGATTACCGTACAGCTGAAAAAGTTGCCACCGTTACCGCCAGCGTATCATAATGAGCTTGTCAACTTTTCTATCAAAGTCAAAAACTGCGTGGCAGCCGCTCGAGCAGTAAAACAAACTGATTATTTGCGCAGCCCCGAGCTAATGAATGCGGTTATTACTAAGTGCCCGACGGCGCTAATCACTAAGTGGGCCGATTATGCTTATACCCACCAATATGAAAATAAACCTAAGCTAGAATTATTGTCTGATTTTTTGTATGATGAAGCTACAAAAACGTCAATGGCAGGTATAAGTCATATATATACCTATAAGAAACCCGAAGAACGAAAATCGCAAGAAAATAGGCATACTGTATTGGCACAATCACAATCGTCTTATAAAACTGCAGCGATAGCATCAGATGCTGATAAAAAGTATGCGTTTTGTCGCGAGAGTCATCACACCCTACTTAAGTGTACTAAGTTCAGAAAGGCTATGCGAAGGGATCGTTGGCGTTTCGTTAGAGGTAGACGTTTGTGCCATAAATGCCTCATACATAAACATAACAAAGACGAGTGCCCCGCTGCTAACTGCACGATTGATGAATGCGGTCTCCCACACCACGAGCTGCTGCATTGGCCGGCGCCGGCGCCGCCGCCCCCCGCCCCGCGGCCCGAGCAGGTGCACACAGCCTCCGAGGAGGCTACTGTCGACCACGGGGCCGACGACGGCGTCGACCAAAGCGACGAATACAGCGACGACCGCCAACATGCAGACGACCATAGTGAAAGTGTAAGCAACACGATCTCAGTGTCTAATCCGATCGTAATGTTAAAGAGCGTGCCGGTGTTGCGTGGCCCTAAGGGCGCGATCACAACGTATGCGTTGTTGGATGACGCTGCGACGGTTTCTCTAATCGGGAGTGATATTGCGGACTCAATTGGTCTAAAAGGACAGAAAAGACAATCGCGTGTGTGCGGTGCTTGGGACAACAGCGAAATAGTTTGGGACAACAGCGAAATAGTTTGGGACAACAGCGAAATAGTTTGGGACAACAGCGAAATAGTTTGTACACCAGAGACTGTAAGTTGTAGCATAAGTGGCTTAGACAATAATCATAATGTTTTCGAATTTAATGCTCAAAAGATAAAAGAATTAAATTTGCCTGAACAAAACATGTTGAAAGTTAATACTTCCCGTTATAGACAATTAAACAACATTACATTAAATTATATTCCAGGAGTGAATTTTAAACCAAAAGTATTGATTGGTCAGGATAATTATGATTTAATTAAACCATTGCAATTGTCAACCGGTAGTAGGAATGAACCCTTCGCTACATTAACCCCATTGGGTTGGTGTGTAGACGGCTTTATGTCTACGTTATCTTCCCCAAACGCTCCTGATAAAAACCGGTCCGGCGCGGGCGCTGGCTCGGACGCTACTTGTTTGTTTACTCATAATGTGTGTCACGTGACATCTATCTCTTTAGCAAGTGACGTCAATATCAATGGTCGTAACTTAAATGAACTCGTTCGCAAATCCTTTGAATTGGATGCACTAGGGGTTTCCGCAGCACCAGCGCGACCAAATCGTCTCGAAATGCAGGCTATTGAGATATTAAATAATACTGCGCAGTTAGTTAACGGCCATTGGGAAGTAGGTCTCCCGTGGAAGAGTAGTGCCGATATGCCGGACTCGCTCCCAACTGCACTTTCACGCTTGAGATCTATTGAGCGTAAAATATCACGTGACTCGGGATTCGCTCAGCGATACCAAGAAAGAATTGAGCACCTATTTGTAAACAATTATGCTCGCGAAATTGAGTCCAATGAGTCAGGACCGCGGATCTGGTACCTTCCTCACTTCGGCGTCGATAATCCAAATAAAAAAAAACTTAGATTAGTATTCGACGCCGCGGCCACCACTAACGGTCTTTGTTTGAATAGCTACTTATTGCAAGGCCCAGATTTGCTTGAATCTCTAATAGGCATTATGCTTAGGTTTAGTGAGAATAAAGTAGGTATTTCTGCAGACATACGTGATATGTTCTTGCGCGTGAATATAGAACCCGAAGACCAACGTGCGCTCCGTTTTTTGTGGAAAGTGGACGGTAAAATAAAGTACTTTGCGATGACTTCCTTGATATTTGGCGCAAATTGCTCACCATTTATAGCCCAATATATAAAAAATCGTAACACCGAACGTTTCAAACAAACTATGCCCGATTCAGTACACGCGATAATAACTAATCATTATTGTGACGACTACGTTGACTCTTTCACTACCGAGGACGCGGCCATTAAGTCGATGAAAGAGATAACGTTCATACATTCGCAAGGTGGTTTCGATATTACGAACTGTGCCCTTAGCACGACTTGTCGAATCCTACGTTACGTTACAGTTATCGTATCGAGATCGAGAAATCTCATACTAAATTTTTGTTCCAAATACGCTCACGGGCGGGCGCTGTTCCAAACGTCATACAAACTCGTTGTAGTTTACTATTCGAGTTTACGTGACGCAGGATTCGACAAGTCGTGCTTGGGGCACTGGACGTCTAATAGTGCCGCCGTTTGCAAGGCCGCACCAAAATGCACCTTAAGTTCAAGTTTCCAAGGAAACGAATTGTTTGAACGGACACTCGGTTTGTTGTGGTACCCGAGTACAGACTGCTTAGGGTTTAAATTATCATTTAAAAATGTCAGTGAGGGCGTATTAAGGGGTCAACAAAAGCCACCTAAAAGAAAACTCCTGCGCATGGTTATGACGATTTATGATGTTTACGGATTGTTGGCTCCTTTCACTATGAAAGCAAAAATACTTTTGCAATCCACCTGGAAACAGGGAATTGATTGGGATCAGGTTTTGACTGATGAAATGTTTGTTGTGTTTAAAGAATGGATAGGTCAAATTTTTTTATAAATGAATTACGCATTCCAAGATAGTACTTTATTGATAGCAACAATTCGCACACACGTAAACTTGACCTACATATTTTTTGCGATATTTGCGTGTCCTTCGTGATGAGCAAAAGTCGTTTGGCGCCTGTCAAATGTGTGTCTATTCCACGCTTAGAGTTACAACCAGCTGTGCTCGCACGCCGCCTCGCAGATACACTGAAAAAAGAACACGGATTACATATTGACAGAACCTTTTACTGGACTGACTCCACCACTGTTTTGTTGTGGATACGTAATGACCATCGAAATTATAACACCTTTGTGGCCAACCGGCTTGGTGAAATAGACTCTTTAAGCAGCGCTATTGAATGGCATTACGTTCCATCTGAGTTAAACATTGCGGATGTTGCCACGAAGAATAATAATTACCACTTAAAATATAACTGCGAATGGTATGAGGGTCCTGATTTTCTTTGTTTGCTCGATGACCAATGGCCGCGCGAACTTGAAAACATACAAAAGGTCGGTAGGGAACAGTTAGAGATTAAAAGTTTACATACCGTGATCAACATTGGTAGTAATAATAAATCCAACTTACCTGTGCCCGATCCCACGCGCTTTTCGTCTTGGCTCAGACTGCTTCGCGCGACGGCTACGGTTTTATTGTTTACTACAAAATGTAAACGGAGCGGCATATCCACAATTAACAGCTGTTTACTAGACAGGGCCGAAATATTGCTATTGCGATATTCACAGGAACTTCACTTTATGACTGAACTAAATCATTTTTTTCATTCACCCCAATAGTCGGCTCCGCACCCTTACTCCAATTCTTGGGAACGACGGTCTTCTTAGAGTAGGGGGACGCATTGATGCCGCAGAGGGAGTCAGCGTGACCGTTAAGAGACCCATAATTCTAGACAGTCATGATTACATCACCAGACTAATCGTTTATTTTTTTATACTACGAGGACGGCAAGCGAGCAAGTGGGTCACCTGATGGTAAGTGATCACCACTGCCCATAGACACCCGCAACTCCGGAGGCCTGCGGATGCGTTGCCAACCTAGAGGGCTAAGATGAAATGCCTCTTGTGCCCGTAATTACACCGGCTGTCTTACTCTCTACACCGGAACACAACAGTGCAAGCACTGCTGCTTAGCGGCAGGATTAACGAGTAAGGTGGTGGTAGCGATCCGGACGGACCTCGCACAAGGTCCTACCACCCGCAAAACAACACCCGCAAAGAAACATTTTCACGAGCGCGCAGCACACGCTTTTAACGAAATGGTGGTAAACGAGCTTAAACAAAAATATTGGGTGATCAAGCTGCGACCCACCGTTCGGACCGTAGCTTCACGTTGTCTCTTTTGTAGGATGCGTAAAGTAAAGCCACAGCCCCCAAGAATGGCTGACCTGCCAGGCGGTCGCTTGGCTCATCATCAGAGACCTTTCACCCATTGTAGTGTAGATCTTTTTGGTCCCATGGATGTTGCTGTTGGTCGTCGACGTGAGAAGCGGTATGGCGTTCTTTTCACGTGCCTCACCGTGCGCGCCGTGCATATCGAGATAGTGTCTTCGTTTTCGGCCGACTCGCTCATCATGGCCCTGCGGCGCATGGCCGCAAGGCGTGGTTGGCCAGTAAAGCTCTTAGCGAGCAAAATCCGATAAGTACGCCTGGCTGAGGCCAGGCGTACTTATCGGAGTATGCCACAAATTATGGTGTTGAATGGCATTTTATTTCTCCAGCCAGTCCTCACATGGGACGAGCATGGGAGAGGATGATTCGCTGTGTTAAAACTGCGCTAGGAGTTGTGCTTAAAGAAAGAGCGCCCCGTGACGAGACCCTTATGACGCTGCTGATGGAAGTCGAAGCCATGGTCAACAGCCGACCTTTGGCTCATGTCTCTGTAGATCAAGATGCTCATGAAACTTTGACTCCTAATCATTTTTTGATTGGCTCGTCATCAGTACTTCCAACACCGGGAGAGTTTTGCGAGTGGGATCTTTATCTGCGACGTCAATGGCACGTAGCACAACGCCTTGCTGATTTGTTTTGGAGTAGGTGGATGAAAGAGATTCTTCCATCTCTCTTGCCACGATCAAAGTGGACAGAGGATGGTGAAGACTTGCACCAGGGTGATCTGGTTGTAATAGTAGATCCGAGCTTGTCACGAAATTGTTGGCCAAAGGGCCGCATAGTCCAGACACATCCTGGGCGGGATGGTCGAGTGAGGGTCATGGATGTACAAACCCGTACAGCGATGTATCGCCGACCTGTTACACGCGTCGCGCGGTTACCTCAGGTAGATTAGTGTCGCCGACACGACACGCGGGGGAGATTGTAGACGACGCGTATACACACACGTATACATTGTCATTTAGATTAAAGTTTGTAGGTAGTTTTAAGGGTTTTGGGTTTTATTTGGTAAATAAATGAGTTTTTGAGGGTAGCGTTAAAGCCCGTACGGTGACAGCGGTACCGTCTTTAGTCGCCTTAGAATTGTGATAGCTACCGCGCGCGCGCTAACGCTGCCGCCACTCGTATGCTGAAATTCAGTTGTTTTAAT
Organism: Clepsis dumicolana; assembly: GCA_963691665.1. Classification (NCBI taxonomy): domain Eukaryota; kingdom Metazoa; phylum Arthropoda; class Insecta; order Lepidoptera; family Tortricidae; genus Clepsis; species Clepsis dumicolana. The sequence goes on along the minus strand of OY829507.1, from coordinate 20,018,681 downwards.
AATTTTCCCCAGTGCCTAGTGTATCCTTAACACCAAGTCAACACAATGTTTTGAAATTGTTAATACTTACCGAATTAAGGAAAAACACGGGCCTTTTAAAATTAACTAAAATTATAGATAAATTATCAAATCGAGTATCAGTATTAATTAAAATATTTGGCTTGACGGTTGGTTGAGAGCGGTCTTATCTGTGCCGCGATAACGCCCGAGCACGAGGTACTTGTTGCGGCTGACGATGCGGACAAAGCAAGCCACACAAACAGCCATCACTATGAACTCGGCCCAGACAAGCCCCTATTTCACCAACTTTACAATTGTCAGTTTTGAATGACAATTCCGTGTCAACTGCTGACTAGAAGAGCTTTTGTTTTAGTGCGCTTCTTGTTGTCAAAGAAATGTAGTTCGAATTGTCATATAAAACTGACAATTGTAAAGATGGTGAAATAGGGGCCTGCCTGAGTCGAGTTTCATAAAGCTACAAGTTACAATTTACGAGCAGAAGTCTCATTTTTAACCGACTTCAAAATAAGGAGGTGCTTCATTCAAAGAATATTCCGCTCGCACCGCACCGACTTCATATTTCTGCTGCTTAGTGCTAGGCCATAAAACTTTAGGCTGTAGTTTCTGTTGTCCGAAATAAACGCATTTTATTTTATTTATTTATCATTATTTTAGAGGATTATTTTACGTTTTTTTCTAAGGTTTTTTATCTCCTATTGTTAGAAAGAGTCTTCTGCTTGTTACTCGCTAATCAGCATTACTCTCATTAGCCCTATAAGTTGGCGACACATCTATTATGTGTTTATGGGCAATGGTGATCATTTATTATTAGGTGACTCACTTTCTCGTTTACACGTTCGTAACGGGCATTGACTTACCAACACCATGGACTTCGGGTTAGTGCTTAAAACCGTCCAAACCAAAAGACCACTAATTTGCAAAAAAGACCACTAATCGAGCGTCACTTAGCGCTATGACGTGTGGCTGACATCGAAAAATGCCGTGTTGTACTGGGACACATTTTTCGTGAATTTTGTACTAGACACAAAGTTGTGGCACAGACACAAAGACACGGTGTTAGTACCTAAGTTGTGGCACAGACACAAAGACACGGTGTTAGTACCTAAGTTGTGGCACAGACACAAAGACACGGTGTTAGTACCTAAGTTGTGGCACAGACACAAAGACACGGTGTTAGTACCTAAGTTGTGGCACAGACACAAAGACACGGTGTTAGTACCTAAGTTGTGGCACAGACACAAAGACACGGTGTTAGTACCTAAGTTGTGGCACAGACACAAAGACACGGTGTTAGTACCTAAGTTGTGGCACAGACACAAAGACACGGTGTTAGTACCTAAATCAATGGTAACGGGTAACAGTCTTCACAACAACCTCCTTTGCCGCCTAGGTCTTATTTGCTTCCATCTACACAGCCTACATTGCTTTCCAATTCACAGTTTTCTACAAAGGCCTACTTTTACATGCACAAATAAATCGTCTGTGTCTCCACTCGAAAACCTAAACGTCCCGTCGGCTTTCACTTCTACGAGCAAGGCGCGTGGAACTGAAGAGCCACGTCGCAAAAAAGATAAGCGTTGTAATACTACTTGCACGATTTTACGCGCTCCGCGTAATCAAGGCCCATCTGGTTGGATTACGCGTGTCCCGCCGTGGTCCCGCCTGCCGCGACACGCGGCCGGAGGATCTGCCATGGTACAAGAGCGGCTTGCGGCGCGGCGAGAGATTCTCTATTCATTGCACGGTCGAGACGCTCATTGCTCGGCTGTTTACTAGCAATACTAGCAATGTATAAGGAGAACGCTCGCAGCGTCGATTAGGGCCGTAAATCAGAGTGCGAATAAATCAATCCTTCCCGCCTGTGGGTAATTAGGACCCCGCAGGTGGAGCTATGAGCGATGGCGGACATGCGTCTTTATAAGACCAGGACACATTCGTTACTTACGTTATCATCGTTTTACCTTAGATAAATTATTTAGCTAAAGCGAAAAAAAATACAGGGAAATCTAAAAATTACCTATTTCGAATCGTAATTCGATATGTTTATTCTTTTGTTTCATGTAGTGGTACGTTGAATTAAGGATAAACCAACATAATTATTTTTAGACGTAATAAAACAGGATATTAATCGCGATGATTATAATCCTAACTAATATTATAAATGCGAAAGTAACTCTGTCTCTCTGTCTGTCCGTTTGTTACCTCTTCACGGAAAAACCGCTGAACCAATCTAGATGAAATTTGGTAAGAAGATAGTATGAATATTGAGGAATAATATAGGCTGGGCTTTTTATTCGGGAACATTGTTTAGTTCTCGCGGGAAAGCGATAACGGAAATCTATGCGACGAAGTTGCGGGCAACAGCTAGTATAATTATGTATAATTATAAATCTGTTACAATTATTTTTGTTGTCCTGGACTGACGTCATGGCTGTAACACACACATTTCGCTTCCAACTCTTAAATGCACTTAACGTAAAACAGACAAAAAATCACTTTTCACTTTATTATTTAATTGGGATGGATAGAAATTATAACGGTAAAAATATTACACTTCTTAAAAGACAATATACCAACCTAGGTACTCCAAAAAGACGCACACAATCAACAAACCTTGTTCAAAATGGACAGAACAATGTCAGGTTTTTGGCTGTGTTATGCTCTAGTCTCGGCATGAGCCCAAACTTCCACAATACCTGCCTACAAACTACAGTTAGGTAATTGGCTATCTATGTTTCGAAGTAACTTTCGCTATTTCAACGTAACCTAGCAAGTGAATATTCGCCGAAACCACTTTTTCAGACAAGTATTCTTCCTCATCACCTCACATTTATTGCTTAGATTGGAAGATTGATATTGGTGCGGCATTCGGATTGCTCAGATTGCAATAGGGTGCTGTGCAGACCTGAGCTTTCAAATATAATTATCTGTCATATTTCTAAAGAAAACTGGAGTCCTTCACACCAGTCCCGCGCTCATGTTAAGCTCACAGTTCGCTGTTCAGTTGATCGCTGTTGTGGCTGACATTGAGATACTTGAAAAGTTCCATGTTAACCATCAGGTCGTTTGGTAACTCGTGCAGTTTATTGAAGTCGAGATCAAGTTTCAAATTGCTAGCGATGTTGATCGCGGAGATCAAAAACAAGTCTGGTAGGACTTTGAGCAGGTTGTGGCTAAGATTAAGGTATTCTAGTTTTGGCGTTCCACTCAACAAATTGCCAGGTACGGCCATCAGCAGATTGTGACTTACGTCAAGATGTGTGATTAATTCGGTACGATTCAGCAAGTCATCCGGCAGATTTTGCAACTTATTGTAACTCAGGTCGAGAAGGCTTAATGCTATGGTGTCAACTAATAGCGCGACTGGCAGCGTCTGAAGCGCGTTGTGGCTGAGGTCGAGGTGTTGGAGCGCGGCGGCGGCGGCGAGCAGCCCCGACGGCAGCGCGGTCAGGCGCAGACGCTGCAGCCGCGCGCAGCCCGCCAACAGACGCGGGCGCAACGCGCTCAGCAGCCCCCGCTCCATCACCAGAATCTCTAAATTGCTGCAGTTCCCAAAAAAACGCTCCATGTCATAAAGATTTATAAAAGTAGCGTTCTTCAGGAGAGGCAAGTAGGGTACTCCTGCGTCGGGCGAATTCAGCGTCAGGTACCGCAGCGCCGGCGCCGTCATCAGCCTAGTCGTGTCCAGTAGCCGCGGCTCCCGCACCGCGAGCCGCTCCAGAGTGGTGAACTGGCTCAACACTGGAATCTCCTCGAGACCGGTGTTCGTAAGGCTCAGGTCTACGACGTTGCGTGCAGAATTAAATTGGTCTACGGTCATCGATATTTGCTGTAGACTGAGCCGTTTTAAGGTACCGTCAAAATGTGAGAAGTCATTTTCTAGTTGAACCATACCTCTCTCGGACTGGATAGAGAGTTCAGAAAGGATTGTGTTAGTGAGAAGTGCGTTGAAAGGTCGGGTTTGGTGGAAGCTGATATTGAGGCGCATCGTGTTTATGTTAAGGTGTTGAAGAAGTTCCGAGTAGGAGCTGTCGCTTGGCGTTTGGCAGCCGACGAGGTGCACGGCGCTGGCGTGGTGTGGCGCGGCGAACCGGGGCGAGGCCGGGCCGAGCGCGCTCGCGCCGCGCGCGCACCGCCAGTGCAGCTCGGTGCCGCCGTCGCGGATCGACACTGACATACGTTTACCTGCAGTAGCACAGACATTGTTAGGCCAATCACGGGTCTGACTCGCACAAGAAGAGTTCGGTGCCATCGTAGAGTATTTACCACTATTATTTCAATTTTAAAATTATGAAAACCCGTTTCTTGTATGGCCTTTCATTTTTAACTTTACTTTTTTTATTATTATTTTCTGCTTTAGCGCCCGTAGCAATGTATCCACATTCTGTTAAAAATTCAAGAGTCCTATTATGCGGCTACGGTTCTAAAGATGCAGCTTTCTGGACGGCGGAGAGGCGAACAGATAGTGGAGGCTTAGTAATAGGGTCTAAGTATTCGGTACACTTTTGAAAGGAACTCTAAAAAAAGGTTCTAAGGTTGGGCTAAGCTGGGTCTGACGTAAAGCAGTTACCATCGGTGATGTAGTGGCGGGTGAGCCAGCCGTCTATAAGGAGCGGCTCGGCGGCTGCGCAGTCGCCGGGTCGGCAGACCGGCCAAGTGGCGCCTGCGCCGGCTCCCGGCCGTGCCGCTGCCAGCAGCGCCAATAGCGTCAGAGGCACTGACGGGGCATGTTCATACGTTACTGAAAACAAACGGACGTGCTTTTAATACTGTGTATGAGTATGAGGTTGTCCTTGTAACTGTACCAATAAACCAGGCCCCTATTTCACCAACTTTTCAATGACATTTTCAATTACAAGTTTTCAATGACAATTCGGTGTCAACTGCTGACCTGAAGAGGTTTTGTTTTAGCGCGCTTCGTATTGTCAAAGAAATGTAGTTCGAATTGTCATATACGCGTGACGTAAACTCAACTGAATAAAGTTATGTGTCTATATAGGTACCTAAGCTAATAGTCGTGTAGCATTTAGTCGCGTATGTACACAGTAGAACTTCCTACTAATATTATTAAGCGCGAAAGTCAGTAAGATTGTACCTATAGATTTTCGTTACTCTTACGTGAATTTTGTTGAACCTTCACAGTAATAATTAGAGTTACACATAAGCTATCGTTTATTCTGAAAAAGTAAAGTAATATTAAATAGTTACGGATCATCATGGCGGGTATTAGCAACACAAACTCTTTTATAATAAACACTTGGAGTTAGCTAAGACCACTATAGTAAGCACAGTTTTAAAACCGGACGAGACACATGTACCACCGGCTATTGTGCTCACGCGCAGCTCGCCGCCACATCGCCGTCGGCGCGACTACAGCACTGAGGTTTAGGGATAATCCAAAAATGTATGTTGCATGAGGAAATACACCCGAGTTAGGTACAACTCCGGGCACGATTAAAATTAGGTATTATTTGTCATTACGTTGGACTAGTGTTATTTTTATTGTTTTATTTGGAGAACAAACAGTTACAGTTATGTACAGTAGTTCTTATATTCTAACTACATAATATCTAATATACAAACAAAAATACTACGAAAGTAGTTAATCTTGAGTACGAATATTCGAATCTTGCGTAGGTAACTTAGTTGTATGAACTTTTTCGATTTCGATACTATTATGAAGAAAGAAAGAAAAATATTTTATTTCAGGTCCCAGAGTGCCACCACCTAACAATAAAAATAATTAAAAATAATTCCTTAAAACTAATAACATATTAGTAAACATATTAACAACACACATACACACATAGTAACATATTAGTATTATGCTATTATTGAAATCGAGAAAGTTCATACAAAATTTTAATTCCAAATAGGCTTATACGGGCGGGCCCCGTCCAAACGTCATACAAATTTCTCGATAGCGTACTTTACGCAGGATTCGAATTTTCGTACTCGGGCCTCTGTTTTGCCACGAAGCGGCGCCCCTCACGCAGTGATAAATAAAAAAATAAAAAATTAGCTTCAGCGAAGTCACGGTGGTGTAACTTAGAACAAAATGTACACTTCGTTGTCCAGCTAATTTCAGTAGTCACTCAAGTTACATTGTATAGTATATACTTAAGTAATATTCTATTTGGTTGGGTTATAGGCATGAAGTTGTTGTCACACGTCGATAGGTGGTGCTAATATCAATATAGTTTATATGAGAGTTTTAAATTTTGGAATATTTATATTTCATTTATATAAATATTTAATTTTCGCTTAATAAATGCTTTCATTTATCTTTCCTTGTATAAAAATGCGTTTATGCTAATTAATTATTTTGTGAGCACTGGTAACATCGACCTTTTTTAATTATAGTAATGTCTTATCTAAAATATCATTACACGCATCAGTTTTTCTTACGCTAAAATATTATATAGAATATTCTATGGACACTGGTTGAGTTAACGTATCATATCTGCAACTAAACCCTAATAAAATGAGGCGAAAACTTAGATTTTTAGTAATTCAGGAGGTTTTGATATTTATTTAGATTTTTTTATTTACTAAAAACAACGTACAGTGAAGGTATAAGTGGAACGGAACGAATGAATAATGGCCGCGATTATCTCTCTAATCTGTGGTTTTTCACATTCACCGGGTGTCTAAGTTGGAGTTGGAATGCCTGTTAAAAAGAAAATGTGTAAAAAATAAAGCACTGAATAATTATCAAATTCATCAAAACGGAAAATTGGGCAATTTCTATTACACCATGTTCTGATGTATATAATAGAACATGGGTGTAATAGCAATTGCTCAAAGTAAATTATTTTAACATTTAGGAAACTAGACGTCAATGACGTCATCGCATATTGTGCCGTCACAAAGCACCAGATGTCGCTGTGTGCGAAACGTTGAAGTGACATCTCTATCTCAGTTATAAAAAGGTACTCTGTGAGCGAAGTGCGTTGGCGACTGTACTCTACTCAACTCTTGCTAACCATAAGTTGATCGCGTTAACCATTTTTGACCGACCGAACGAGAGCGGAGAGTCTCAGCTTCAGCTTGTACAAAATTTATTTCGTATGTCCGTCGTATTAGCTGAACTGGCTTATCATCGTCATCATCATCATGTCAGCTGAAAGACGTCCACTGCTGGACATAGGCCTCCCCCAATGCTCTCCACTCAGACCGGTCTGGAACTAGCTTATAGGAGAGATGATTGGAAGGAACTCCACCGACAAAAGTGTAACTCTCAAATTTGATGATGATGATTGTGTCCGCCGTCCGGCTGTCCTGCTTTATTTTAAAGAAAAAAAAATAAAGGTGTGCAAAAATAACCCGATCTTCGTGAGATGTTGAGATCTAATTCGATAAGTATACAAGTTTTTTTTGTCCATTCGTTTTTTTGAAACAAAAAAAAAACGGAAAATTCTCAAAAATGTGGCTGCGAGGTCTACAGCTCACAGAGCCACTAGTATAAATGCTAGATTAAGACATCATAGTTCCCGCGGGACAGGCGGACAGCGATAACTGAATAGCGAACTAGCAATGAATAAAAGAATCGTAGCTTAATTCTCTCTAGGGAAGAGTGTACCAAGCGTGTCTAAAGACGACACAGACACGTAATAGGCCGAAACATTGGCCGGTGTCCCGTTTGTTTAGGACGGCCCCGCGGCCGACCTAATGCGACCCATTAAGGGTGCCTTTCCACCAGAGATGTGCTATGCTACGTGGCTATGGATACGTTTGATATCCACCAATCGTATTCATTGCACCCGTTTCTACCACTGCTATGCTATGTGGAGCAATGAATATGATTGGTGGATATCAGCGCATCCATAGCAACGTAGCATAGCACATCTCTGGTGGAAAGGCACCCTAAGATGACTCCACGTAGCCTGTCGCAAAAACAGCGTTCGTTACAACGCATGTTTGAACAGTGCCCTAAGCACGACTTGTCGAATCCTGCGTTACGTTACGGTTATCGTATCGAGATCGAGAAATCTCATACTAAATTTTAGTTCCAAATACGCTCACGGGCGGGCGCTGTTCCAAACGTCATACAAACTCGTTATAGTTTACTATTCGATTTTACGTGACGCAGGATTCGACAAGTCGTGCTTAGGGCACTGGTCAGCAATATCGCCGGGATCAGTTATTTCAGTTACAGCGAGCTGAAAAGTGACAATTCGGTGCCAATTGCTAACTTGAAAAGCTTTTGTTTTAGTACGCTTCATATTGGCAAAGAAATGTAGTTCGAATTGTCATTGTAAACTGACATTTGTGAAGTCTTTTTTTTTTATACGACGAGGAAGGCAAACGAGCAAGTGAGTCACCTGATGATAAGTGATCACCACTGCCCATAGACACCCGCAACCCCGGAGAGATTGCAGATGCGTTGCCAACCTAGAGAGCAATTGATGAAATGCCTCTTGTGCCAGTAATTTCCTCGGCTGTCTTACTCTCCACACCAGAACACAACAGTGCAAGTACTGATGCTTAGCGGCAGGACTAGGGAGTAAGATGGTGGTAACGATCCGGACGGACCTCGCACAAAGGTCTTACCACCCGCAAAAGTCGCTCTTTCATCAAAATATTGCTGTGCCCAACAGGGCCCATGATGATCATCATTATACTTTAAGTAAAACAAGTGTACTTTACAATGTGGAAGAGCAATAAAGAATTGAGTATTGAGTGAGTTGGTGAAGTATGGGCCAGGACAATGGGAATTTTGAGCTGTTTAATGGTGCTACACCATCAATCGGTTGGTTTTGGCTGATCGACGCATATCGGTCGAGAAACGGCTGTCGCGAGTCAAAAATCCGCTAGGGTCGCTATAGTGACGAGAGAGGTCTGTCAATTTCCACCAATTATAGGCCAGGCCCCTACCTATTTCACCAACTTTACAATTGTCAGTTTTCAATGACAATTCTGTATCAACCGCTGACTTGAAGAGCTTTTGTTTTAGCGTGCTTCATATTGTCAAAGAAATGTAGTTCGAATTGTCATACAAAATTGACAATTGGCCAGTAGCATGGCTCTCGTTGGTGGAGAATGACAAATATACTTCACTCGACACTAGTGGATTTTTGACTCGCGAATACCGTCTTTGAAATCTAGTAGGTGCCTATTTAATCTGGAGATCACGATATAATAATATATCTCACATGGACTTATTGTCTAATGCCCTCGGCTTCATTTTGGCCTGCGCTATCTTTTTCCGTCAAATGGCACACGATTGTGCTAGAAAGAAATGGCGAAGTGAAGCCAAGCGCATTAGGTAATAGGTAAGACCGAGAGCTCAAAATCAAAGAGTCAACAAATCATACTTAGCGCTAAAAGCGAGAATGGCGGTCGACTGCCAGCCCACAAATTAGATGACGTTGAATAAAACATCAGGGGCTACCGCGGGAACAGCGGACCGAACTTTTTTATAAATTGATTTGTATCATTGTTTAAAGAAACCGTAATGCTGCACTGTATATGTGAAACCGCTGAGACTGCGCCTTAAACCTTATAACTTAAAGCTTATTTAATTACCTGTACTTACTCTATATAGTAAAATCCATTAACTTACTGACACCACGGACTTTGGGTCTCTAGTCGCGGTCTAGTACATAATTATGAAGTTTATGGTTATTGACAATCTTAAGTATAGGAGAAAAAGTCTAGACTTGCTTGCTGCGCAAAATTCACGAAAAATGTGTACAACACAGCATTTTACAGCTCGATTAGTGGTCTTTTTTGCAAAGTGGTCGTTTGGTTCGAATGTTTTCAAGCGCTAACCCGATGTCCATGCTGTTGGTAAGTCAATGGTAAAATCCAGACAGTCTTCTAGAATGACCTTACTTACGTACCCAATATACTTTTGGGGGCCAAATTTATTCACTCAAGCGAGACAACGCTATCCGGTAACGCGTGTGTCAATAACCAATATTTCAAAAACGGGTGAACCGATTTTAATGAAACTTAGCTAAGAACTATCTCGATTAAACAGCTTTCGATTTATAAAAACGGCATCGAAATCGATCCATCCGCGTGGGAGTGTAAGCGCCAAAGCGTTTAAAATTGTTCTACGTAAGGAACTAAAGTCGTAATTAGATTTTTGTCTAATCGAAAAGTAGAACCAATAGTGAAATTTCATTTCAAATATTAATTTAGTTATTTAGAATCTAAAAAAAAACATTCCGGTGAATTGAGAACCTCCTCCTTTTTTAGAAGTCGGTTAAAAACGAACATGGTTAGCCTAGGTGTGTATCGCCTTAAAGTTAGTTATTTTGCGTGGCACATGACTAACACGCGCGTACAGATTTTTGTTAATTGATTATTGATTTGGCTTCGGGAGCTAATTAGCGGGCATGGGCGACCTATAAACAGCGCGCGCGCCGGCCGCCGGCACTCGCCGCCATGTCCCCGCCGGCCCCGCTCGCGTGTTCGCTGCTGTTCGCGCTCGCCGCCGCCGCGCAGCTGCACGGCGCATGGGCATCGCCCCAAACAATAGGCTATGGAGGTGATGGAGACCAATGCAAAACTGTCGTTCATGGTAAGATTTTTCTATAATCATCACCATCGCAGGCTTCCTGTCAGAATGAGAGAGCTCGCAGAAAATTGTCATAAAGCAACATCACCCCTGTCGCGTTCCGTTCGCTCAGTGAGAGTGCCGGAGGCCCGATTACCCTTTCCTCTATCCATTTTCCCCCTCAAAGGCCGGCAACGGACTAGTGACTCTCTTGGGGTTGCTGATTCTCATGGGTGGCGATCGCTTACCATCAGGTGACCCGCTTGCTCCTTTTCCTCCCTCTGTCAATAAAAAAAAATTCCACGCTTGCCCAGTGCGGATTGGGAACTGCACACACCACGGACCAACCACCCTTTGGACACCGCATCTTCCATATTTTACTTGGAATGTCATTACGAAAAAAGCCGCGGTGAGCGGGTTAGGGGAATGCGTCGTGATTGGTTCATAGCTTGTCATCTCGCTTGTCACCTGGTTGAAAGTGAGCCGCGATTCGAGGCTAAAGAGATTTGTAGGTGCAAATGAGCAAATGCGTTTCGGAAACGTTCGCCCTGACATTTAGTGTCCAGAGGGTGGTTGGTCTGTGGCACACACACACCAGTACAGGTTTCCTCACGATGTTTGCCTTCATCGTATTAAGAAGTCCAAATGAAGTCAGATAATAGCCTAGTGGTTAGAGACTGACTATGAAGCTGGAGGTCCCGGGTTCGATCCCCGGTCGGGGCAGATGCTTGTATGATGAATACGAATGTTTGTTCTCGGGGTCTTGGATGTTTATTAATAATGTATACAATAAAGAATGTCTTTGTCTATGTAAGTATTATCCGTTGTCTGGTACCCATAGTACAGGTTTTGCCTAGTTTGGGCCTAGGTCCATTGGTGTCAATGTTGTTCCATGGTAATTATTATTAACTTACTAACACTATGGACTTTTAGTCTAGTTCGTCGTTAGTCGTTCGACCAAACTAAGACTGCACGACGCGACGCTCGATTAGTGGTCTATTTTGCAAATTAGTGGTCTTTTGGTTCGGGCGTTTTCGAGCGCTAACCCGAAGTCCATGGTATTGGTAATTCAGTACATGATTTATTATTATTATTTAAGCCTACGTAGGGAACTGGCAGTTTCAACACGGCCTAATTGCCTCTGAAAATCACTTAGAGAGCTGGCAAGCTGTACCCTGTCATCCGCATACCGGATATTATGAAAGGGTCTCTCGTTGATTCGCAAAGAATCGTTAAAGCCGTCTGCCAAGACCTAACGAGTCCTATATATGAGTATTGGCTATCTGCGCACCAAAATCGAAACAAAGTGGCGATTAAACAGAAATGTTTACAGTTTGTATTATTTTTTTTGTGCCGTTTATTTTTACACTTGGTTGTATGTAATATTTTGTGACTATGTACTATTGTACCAACTAGATTTTTAATGACCTGGTACTATTGTACTAAATTTATTTTTAAGATGTATGAGTGTACTTTGCCTGCAATAAAATAAATATAAACATAAATATTTGAATTTGAATAAAATATTTATTATTATATATCGCACCCATTCACGGGACAACAGTGTCCCGAACCTTTGGGAGGCGTGCGCGGAGCCGAAGCCAACGCGTAGAGGCCCTTTTGACAATTTAATGAAGAGTGAGGGATACATCGAGCGGACGCTGTCCCTGACCGCGCCATAGGGACGCACTCAGAGACTATTATTATTGATAATAATTTCGACTCATCTTTACATTACGCTTTGTCCGCAGGAGATCAATTGGGATCAAGGTATCCACTACAATTTGTCTACATCCAGCCAGGCGTACAAGACGCCAATGTTGACATACCTTATGTAAGTATTATTGTAGAAACGAGAAAGAGAGAGAACAAATTTAACAAGTGGCTTACATGACTATTTATTTCCAGCTTTAAACAGAAAAAAATGCCGGTAGGATGAGACACCAATTCTCGGCCAATCCGCGCGACACGCTGGACATCTGCTCTTATGTATGCCCTCTTGCAAGCCTTGGTGGCGTTATTGTAGGCTGTCTTTAGGGAAGGCAAGTTGGGATCCCTAGTGGCACGACCCCTGATCCTGCACGATATGCCGCCTGTTTCCTACTAACAGCCTCGGCACACTCGCGATTGTACCAAGGGCGACCTTTGTAATTGCTGATGACATCCGACATCGGGATGTAATACTCCATACCAGTCATGATTTCATCAGCAATAGCTTTGGCACTTGCTGAGGTGTCCTTTCCCATAAAGCAGCAACCAAGGAATGGATGCGAAGTAGTCCCGCAAACCCTCCCAGTCCGCTGACGAGTAATGCCAGACATCACGGCGCTTAGTCTGCCGAACTTTCGGAGGGGCGGCGCAAATGACTTTACACCCAACCAGACAGTGGTCGGAAGTGCCTAAGGGAGCGTATACCGATATTACATACCCATTCGGGTGACTCGTCAGTAGGAGATCCAAGAGAGAAGGCGCTTGGCCCATTGCGTCGGCCTTCGAATTTCGGCAATTTGTATGGAAATAGCCTTTTAATGACTGTATCTTTTGATTGCGTTGACTTAGAAGGTTGATTTTTTCACAGTTTCAAGGGACCGCAGGTTTGAGTATTTGGTATTAATTTAAGCATGCTACCTCCACGTGTTCCAGAGAAAAAGGGTCTTGACAGACAGATGGACAACAAAGTGATCCTATAAGGGTTCCGTTTTTCCTTTTGAGGTACGGAACCCTAAAAATAATGTCAAATTTAAGCTTATCGCTACAACATTACACGAAATCGACACCCATGACCATTTTTTGTGACAAAAATGTCAAACTGACATTTTGGGGTAAAAAAAGTCATATTCGAGCTCAGCGCTGCCAAATTACATGAAATTGATGCCCATTACCATTTTTAGTGAAAAAATGTCAAAATGTCGTCCGCCATCTTGAATTCAAAAAATAAAGTCAAATTCGGGCTCATCACATGAAATCGACACACATGACCAATTTTAGTGACAAATTGACAAGCTGTCATCCGCCATCTTGGATTCAAAAAATGATGTCAAATTCGAGCTCACCGCAGCCAAATTACACGAAATCGACACCCCTGTGATCATTTTTAACTCCCGACGAAAAACAGGGGTGTTATAAGTTTGACACGTGTATCTGTGTGTATGTGTATCTGTGTATCTGTCTGTGGCATTGTAGCTCGTAAATGGATTTACGGATTTAGACGCGGGTTTTTTTAATCGAAAGCTAGTTTGGTTCTTAGCTAAGTTTTATAAAAATCGGTTCACCCGTTTTTGAGATATTAAACCTTTAAATGTCTCAAGTTCAGATCCCAGATGTAGGAGCCCGTTGATGTCTTCAGTATGGCTAAATTCGGAAATTCATAATCCGGGAGCTCTTTGATGTCTTGGATTTTTTGTTGATTTAAATAATGAAATATGTATTGTGAAGTGAAAATAAGAAAAACATGAAATATTAAACTTAAATTTAAAATTTAAAAAACCCACGAAAAAAAGCAGACAACAAAACGCGCCGACAAAAAAATCCTAATATAAAGTAAAAAACGTATAAAACGTATAAGTACAAAAAAAAGCCGACAAAAAGAAAACTAAAAAAAGCAATAAATAACGCCTAATATTATATTTTGTTAGTATGGACGGTAGTGTGGATTGGCCCTTTCAGTTCAATATACCTAGCAAATTTTTTATCTCAGCGTCGTCGGTGTCCGGGGATCGCTAAAGTCAGCCACAGCTATTCTTTCTATAAAACAACATACTTCAGTTTGCTGTTGACTTCAGCGATCCCCCGACACCGACGACGCTTAGATAAAAAATTTGCTAGGTATATTGAACTGAAAGGGCCAATCCGTACTTCCGTCCATACTAACAAAATATAATATTAGGCATTATTTATTGCTTTTTTTAGTTTTCTTTTTGTCGGCTTTTTTTTGTACTTATACGTTTTTTACTTCATATTAGGATTTTTTTTTAAAGTTACAACTTTTAAAAAGATAATGCAGCTTGAAAAAACGGAATTTGATACATTTATTTTTCTCCTAGATGAAAAATAAAATCCTTTTCCATTGAGGGCTTTCTTCGCTTTAAATTTTGAGTGAAAAAATTAGGTGCTTCCCGGGTTCTATTTTCGAATGGAAAGCGAGAATTTCCGAGCATGTTTGTGAAAATTAATAACCAACCTAATCAACTGAGAAAAGTTGAAAAACCCCCGGCACTGGCATTTCAAAGTTCAATATTTCAAAAACGGGTAAACGGATTTTATTAAAACTACGCTAAAACTATCTCAATTTAACTAGCTTTCGATTAAAAGAAACCGCATCGAAATCAGTCCATCCGTTTGGGAGCTATGATGCCACAGACAGATACTTATAACACCCCTGTTTTTCGTCGGGGGTTAAAAACATGACTCTAATTAGATCATAAACTGAAATGTGTATGCATTGCAGGCCTGCCCAACAGGACTGTACATGTTAGGCGAGGAGGTGAAAGCATGCGACGACGTAAAGCCGGACGTGAGTCTGCCGGGCTGGCCCTTGTACACGCCGGCCACCATCCACCGGAACGGCAACTACTGGGCCGGACCGTGCCGCGTCGAAGTCGCGCTGTGGTGCGGTACGGCGAACAAGCAATAACCGTTAATAGCTAAAGAATCTTCAATCTGACGCGGCGCGTCGCATAAACATCTTCATTAAATAAATAAACAAAGACACTGCTCCGGTGTTAAGCGTCAGGGCTTTTGAAAAATGTTGCAACAATAAAGGTTTTAATTCATTTACTTTGCTTTTCAATCTTATTCCTTACAGCCAGCCCATTTCGTTGACCGTTCATATTCAACGAAACGTGTTTAACATAATGTGTAAAATGAAATCAAGTCTCTCTCTCTCAGAGACCCTAGTACGAACACCTTCAAGTTTCGGAAACCATCTCACGGTTCCATTTAGTACGCGGTAGTAGGATCTGCTGTCCTGTGTAACGTAACGTTATCTTATCGAAATCGAGAAAAAAAAAAAAAAAAAAAAAGTTCCAAATACGCTCGCGGGCGGCCGCTGTTTCAAACGTCATACAAATTTCTCGATAGCGTTAGTAAATACAGTCAAGGAATTTAATTCCCTACCCATTTCGTTAAAATGTTGTTAGATATTCGCTATGCATTAAGGTCGAAAATGTCAGCGTAAACGGGACATGTCAAAGCAACGTCGGGTTCTATCTAGCTCTTATGGTGACAGATTGCTATACGATATGAAACCTTAGGTGGGTTGGAAATTTAATTCCTTGACTGTACCTACTCGATTACGTTACGCAGAATTCGAATATTCGTACTGGGGCCTCTGAGGTGTAACATAATGGCTTAGTGGTGATGGTTTTTAGAGTTCCGTAGCCAAATTGGCAAAAAGCTTAACCCTTATAATTTCGTCATATCCGTCCGTCCGTAGGTGGTCACAGGCATTTAACTCAAAAACTACAAGATGTAGGTATATTGTTGAAACTTGGATTATCTTGTAAAAGCTTCTACTTACTTAGTTTGGTAGTTAAATAACAAAAATAATTCTATGCACTCAGAATGTAACAAAATCTGTATTTTTTTCAGCTAACACCAATGTGTGGTTATTTCGACTGTTCTTTTAAAAACACTTGAAGTTAATATTTTCGGGTATAATCGCTCTGAAAGTAGCATAAATTGTGTGTCCTCCGCCTTTTTCTTCTAAACCGTAGGTCCAAAATATGAACAAAACCGGACAAGTGCGAGTCGGACTCGCGCACGAGGGCTCCGTAGAAAGATTTTAACGCTTTTCCCCAGTGCTTAAAGAAGTCCAGTGTTAGCAGAGCCCTGCTCCTAAGCAAAATATACGCAGTGTGGAGTCAACTTATATTGGTCTGCTAAATCTACAGCCCAGACATAAAAATTTTAGATTTTGAGACTTTTCGGAGTGGTTGTGCTATAAGAGCTACCTCCATACCAAATTTTAAGTTTCTAGGACAGCTGGAAATACCCTTTAGGTTTTCGGATTTCGGCAATTTGTATGGATATAGATTTTTAATGACTGTATCTTTTGATTGCGCTGACTTAGAAGGTTGATTTTTTCACGGCTTCAAGGGACCGCAGGCTTGAGTATTTGATATAAATTTTTGATGAGATTTGTGCGATGTGCGAGGTCTTACGGAAAATCAAGTTAGAATCCTATCAAAAACATGAATGTGAAAAAGGGAGCCAAGTTCAATATTGAACAAAAGAGGTGAAATCTAAGCCAAGTTTTATGCAAGAGCTTCCAAGGCAAAGCAAAGCTTTCCATCTCTTAGTCACACGCAACTGCCATTAATTTAAATTTAATTAATTTATTTTTTATTGCCCCGAAAACGAACTAAAACTGTTGCTTTCTGCTGCCGCGTGTCTAGATTTTAGTTAGAGTCTATGGAAGCACCTAGGTACAGTCAGCAGCAGAAGTTGCTAAGCAACAGAAGCGGTCACAATTATCTAAGCACGGCTTATTGTTATAGGCTTATGAGCTTGTGCAGATCATTGTGATCGCTTTGGTTGTTTAGCTACTTCTGCTGCTGACTGTACTCAACTTTATTTTAAATTGTCATCATATCAATTTATCTACGAGGTACCATTTATAGAGACCGGAATAAGTAATAGACACCCCATATTTCTGTAATAATTGCATATAGTGACTTGGCACTCGCACGGCAACATAAATACAATAAGAACAATCTACCATATCGGTTAAATTGCTTTCTGAGAATAAACAAAAAATAAAAAAGTAAGTAATATAGAGAAAGAATGAAGTATTTAAATAAAATAGTTTCTTGCATCGCGCTGTTTGCTGTGGTTGCAAATATTGCTTTAACACTAAGCATTCACATGGTATGCATTATACCGTGAAGTAAAAGTATTTGGCATTGGATCGCAGTTGCTTAATATTCCGAAGAAAAACCTACATTAGTAACACTACTTTAGATCGACGATACAATTCAAAATTATTCACGCATACGATATAATCTATGTTCTTATAACTGCATTATTTAAATGCCTAGAACCAAAAGCGATGAAAATTAAGTATGTTGACATGCTCACTCGTAAAGTATACACGGCGAGAGAAATTGTAAGTCTAATGAGATTTTGTGAATTTGTAGTAAGGATTTACAACATCCGATTTCTATTTTCCTTGTAATGTTTATGTTTTGTTTATTGTGTGGTTTTAGAGTCCGACCGTAACTACTTTTTACGGCTTAAACCGAAACCGAAACTTCCATAGGTAAATATAACGTCATATATTCGTGAGAATTCAAAAATTACCGCGCAGACTCAAACAACACAATAACTTATGACACGGACTTTATACTTCCTTATAACATTTGAATTAATAGTCAAACTATTACACATGTTGCGACAAGTCGAAGACAAATTAGGAACAGTTTTAACACGAATTTTAAATAGTGTTTCGTTTTTAACATGAAACTACCGTGAGACTCAATCGTAGTGTAATAAAAAAGGATTACTCACGTATATAAGTCGAGTTTCGGACTAATTCGTAGTGTGCGTCTCGCCGCCGCTGGGTCGTGCGCTCTCAGAGGAAGGACTACGAATTAGTCCGAAACATGTCGGGCTAAACTCGACTTATATACGTGAGTGATCCGTTTTTATTTCACTACAGTGTTTCGTTTTGCTTAAAAATGTGTGCGAATATGACCGCAAAATTTCTAATCGGACGCAGCAAAACGACATTCAGTGCGCCGGGCCTGTCCTAACACAACATTAAATCTCTCTAATTCAGTTTCGGTTAAAGCCGTTGTTTCGGCTGGTAGGCAGCTAAGCTGAAACTAAACCGAAACCCGTTTTTTGCCGAAACTATAAAACTAAAAGTTCGATCTGAAACTAATATATGTAAAAAAAAAAAAGTAAAAAGTTCGTGTATTGTATTGTGTTCTATGCCTGCCACCGGCGCAAAGAAGTTGAGGCTGGCAACACAACGTGCCGCTGGGGTGTAGAGAACACTCACTAAGTACGAACCTGTTACCAAAACTGAGGCCCGAGCACGAATATTCGAATCCTGCGTAACGTCATCGAGAAATTTGTTCGACGTTTGGAACAGCGCCCGCCCGTGAGCGTATTTGGAACTAAAATTTAGTATGAAGTCTTTCGATTTCGATACGATAACCTTACGTTACGCAAGACTCGAAAACTTCGTGCTCGGCCTACAGTCACGACCGAGCCAGCGCTTTGGGGACAGTTGCCGATCACTGAAGGAGGCTAGTCGACTAGCAAACAGCTGATTAAACTATTTTTAGGGTTCCTTACCTCAAAAAGAAAAAACGGAACCCTTATAGGATCACTTCGTTGTCCGCCTGTTTGTCTGTCTGTCTGTCAAGACCCTTTTTCTCTGGAACGCGTCTAGATAGCAAGCTGAAATTCCCATCAAATATTCAAAGTTGCAGTCGCTTGAAGCTGTGAAATCAAACTTCTAAGTCAACGCAATCAAATGATACACAGTCATTTAAAAGTTTGTGCGTGCTGTGAAAAGCTAAAGGGTACTGCCCGTTGTCCTAGGAACTTGAAATTTGCTATGATGATTGGTCTTATAGCACAATTAAACTCAGAAAAATCTCAAAATCTAAAATTTTTGTCTGTTGTATATTTATGTCAAAGACCAATATAAAATGACGCCACAATGCGTACATTTTGCTTAGGAGCAGGGCTCTGCTAACATTGGGGAAAAGCGAGAAAGTCTTTGTACGGAACCCTCGGTGCGCGAGTCCAACTCTCTATATCTAAGCCTTAGATGAAAAATCGGCCAAGTGCGGCCAACAGCGGCGCACAGTTTGGGAACCCCAGAGGCCCAAGCACGAGTATTCGAATGCTACGTAACGTAATCGAGTGGAGCTTAATCTTATCGAGAAAATTTGTAAGATGTTTGGAGCAGAGCCTCCCGTGAGCGTATTTGGTTCTTTTACTAAAATTTAATATGAGGTTTCTCGATGGCGATACGATAACGATTACGTTACGCAGGATTCGAATATTCGTGCTTGGGGCTCTGATCTAAGGCATGCTTTTTCATAAAATAATCACAAAAACATATACACGAACGGACTAAATAAACTCCTGATTATTATAAAGCCTGTTTTTGTATTCGTGAGCGTGACTATTAAATTTAGTGAAAATGATTGATTTAGTTTCGGTTTCTCATTAGCGGCCCCTGGGCGTGGGCGTGTTATAAGCGGCGCGCGCGCCGACGGCCGGCACTCGCCACCATGTCCCCGCTGCACGCCGCCGCCTGCGCGTCGCCTAAACAACTAGGCAATCAAGGGAAACAATACACTACTGTAGTTCATGGTGAGTTTTTCTTTTGAAGAGGAAACATTAGCGGTCATTATTAACAGACTTCAAGAAAAGGTGGAGGTTCTCAATTCGTCGGATTTTTTTCTGTATGTTCCCCGATTGCTCGATAATTATTTTTGTGTTTGAAAGAGTATACTTTCTAGTTGGTCTCATTGTCATCAATGATGTCTGATGACGGGCTCCCAGGGAAATCGAAGCATAATAATTATACTCACTGCATGGCTGATTTTCATGTTTATTATCTGTATATTTATTTTTATCATAAGTTAGGTTTTCACAATATGTTTATTATTATTACAATAAAATTACACCAGCGTAGTAATTGTACAATAGAATACAAATAATACCACAGAAAACTACATTAACTATTTTTTCCAACCCTGATCCGATTCTGTCAATAATACTGTACACTGTACCGCAGGTACATTAAATTGCAAGCAATTATTATTATAACTCTTCAAGGGTTAACGGCATCGATTTGGGTATAGACGTATAAGTTTTATGACAATACAAGTACAGACATCAAAAACAGACATCAAAAAGTACAGTCAGCAAAAAAGCTTGTAGTAGAAATGACATTTTTAACAGGAAACTTATTTTAAATGACATTACCCACGTCTGTGTTTTTAACCCCCGACGAAAAGAGGGGTGTTATAAGTTTGACCTGTGTATCTGTCAGTGGCATCATAGCTCCAAAGCGGAGAGACCGATTTCGAAGCGGTTTTTTTCAATCGAAAGCTCGTTTAATCGAGATGGTTCTTAGCTAAGTTTCATTAAAATCGGTTCACCCGTTTTTGAAAGATTGAACTTTTCAGGAGACATTAGCGGCACTGGGCACACCGAGACCTCCACCATTCCCCCGGGCGTGCGAGACGCTAGCGTCGATGTGTTAAATGTAAGTCACACTGTATTTACTATTCAGTTAATTTTTTAGGGTTCCGCACCTCAAAAGGAAAAACGAAACCCTTTTAGGATTACTTTGTGGTCCGTCTCTTCGTCTGGCTGTCAAAAGATACACACAGTAAATTAAAAAACCGGCCAAGTGCGAGTCGGACTCGCGCACGAGGGTTCCGTAGAAAGATTTTAACGCTTTTCCCCAGTGTTTTAAGAAGTCCAGTGTTAGCAGAGCCCTGCTGCTAAGCAAAATGTACGCAGTGTGGGGTCAACTTATATTGGTCGGCGAAATCTACAAACAGACCTATAAATTTAAGATTTTGAGACTTTTCGAAGTGGTTGTGGTATGAAAGCTACCTTCATACCAAATTTCAAGTTTCTAGAACAACTGTAAGTACCCTTTAGGTTTTCTTAGTACGGCGATTTGTATGGAAACCACCTTTTTAATCACTGTATCTTTTGATTGCGTTTAATTAGAAGGTATATTTTTTTTACAGCTTCAAGGGACTGCAGGCTTGAGTATTTGAAATTAATTTCAGCATGCTACCTCCACGCGTTCCAGGGAAAAAGGGTCTTGACAGACCGACAGACAGACAGATAGACAGACAGACAGACAGACGGACAGCAAAGTGATCCTATAAGGGTTCCGTTTTTTCTTTTTGAGGTACGGAACCCTAAAACCAAGAGCATGTTGGGCCATGCCTAGTGTAGGTTCCCGTAACCGTTACTACAAACAAATACAGTACCGATGAAAAGAGCGCTCTTGTTGAAAAATGCAGTTTTTCGGCAATAACTCAAAAACGGTAAATCCGATCCGATAATTCTTTAAATAAATAGTTAAAAAACCTTTCTGTTATGAGGCTTCTGAAGGGGCTATATTTTTACTGCAATACGTGGCCGGCAACTACAGAAGTCTTTGTCTAGCTTTCATAAATAAGAGTCAGACAGCAATAATTGCCGGCCACATATTTCAGAAAAAGGTTAAAGGGCAACCCCTTTAAAAGACTTTTTTGTTAAAATATTTTTTACGCTGCAAATATCTGGTGTGTTTCAGCCGTGGTGCCAGGTGGTAAGGGGCCAGCTGGTGCAGGTGACTGTACCAGATCTGCCGGGTATCACGCCGGTGTTCGTCCACCGCAACGGCAATGCGTTGGAAGCGGCCGACTTCACCGTGACGCTGTGGTGTCAAGGGGAAAAGATCACCCAGACCCTGGCCGAGTCGTCTATCTAAGAGCCCCACTCATCTAGCGTTTTTCTAATGTCAACGTCTCGTTAACGCCCGCGCTGCGTCGACGCCACGTTCGCGCAGTTTGCCACGTTCGAAAAACGCTATACGAGTGGGGGCCCTAAATTGCCTTCCAAAGAGGCATGCTGGTTAGACGGACGTGCGCTATTAATGTACTTTGTATATGTATTTACAACATTTTTTTTTTTTGACGCCTGACAATGATGTAAGTATCGAAAGAGTTTTGCGTCCTAAACTCACCATTGTATTTATACATACCTAATTATAAATGTAACGTTACTTATTTACAAATGTAAAAATTGATGGTAATAAAGTAAAAAGAAAATATCACCAAATGCTTGCTACCAACGAATGGACGAACCTTTATTTATTTCGGGAAATAAACAATGATCTCACAGTTTGGAATTTTACAACTTCACATTTTCTCGTCTTACAACTCTTTCCTTTGATTTTATCGCGATAAGACAAATGAATCTATCCAAATGTAGAACTGGAGTTACTTCATTTTAGAATAAGTACCGCTTAGTTAATCAATTATGCATCTTAGTGAAAAAAAAAAACCTTTTCTAAACATAATACAGACAACACAATCAAATTATAGTCTTAGAAATATGAAAATGTTGTCAATTGTTCCCTTGCAGGGATTACGTTTTAACGTCCTTTAGGACTTCTACAATAAAGTGCAGTGGTTCTAAACATAAAACTCGTATTTTTTTGATCGACTAAAAAATGGAGGAGAATCTCAAAGATATTTTCCGCCGGATCCAAACATTACAATGCAAAATAAAATATCGCAGCAGAGAACTTAATTTGTCGCGAAGCAAAACAATGGTGAGCGATGGCTGCCCCCCCCCCCGCGCTATGGAAGGACGGGGTGCAACTGATTGCGTCCGGCGCACAATGGCGCGGCCGCCGGCGCGGTAATGAGCGCCCGCGGCTGCACTGCTGCGTACTGTTATACCCGATCGGACAGGTACAGCGATTTGAAGTCAACACAGCGCAGCGTACAGTATAATCGACGATCTCATATAAATTCGTCCGTTCAAAACATTCAGCGAGAAAGACCTTTCAAAAGCAATTCATCATCATCTTATTTAAGAGTGTCACTCTTGTCGACGCAGTTGTCTCCAGTCCGTTCTTTCCAGCGCGAGTTCTTTCACCTCCTTTTTTTTTTTTTTTAACGGAGTGGAAACTCGTTACGAGTACCACCAGACCTGGGGAAAGTCTGGTGGTTATGTGGGGCTCTCTTCGCCTCCTTCTTTCCGTAAAGGAGAGGAAGGGGAGAAGCATACCCACTAAAACCGCTCCGGTGTTGCCCTGCTACCGGGTTGCTAGGTACCGGGGGATCCCTAGGGATGCACCAGCGGTACCCTCCGGCCGCCCCAACCTTCTTGCCAGGACTCCGGCGCTAGGAGGGGAGGATCGCAACACTTGATCCTCCCCCGAGACGGGTAGAGTCGTAGGTGTTGATGCCGGTTTGGGATCCCCAGAGTTCTTTCACCTCCTGGCACGACACAAGGTATACCTGCTTTTTATTTGATCTGTAAATACTCTATCCTCCTTCCCCTTCTTCTCTTTCCTTTGTATAAATTTTAGTAAGTGTCACATTGTCGTCAAAACCCATGATGCATGAATAAAAGTTACAAGTAGTAGATCGCTACAATATACACAACCAAGTTATATACACAACCAAGTGGACTGTCAATGAGTATTACAATGTCGCGTTTCTATAAAATAATAAGTCTGCTGTAGCTAGTTTCACTATAATATGTAGAGAGGACTCTGTACCATTCGTTTCGTATAACGCTTATCGTTTTGCGTGACACTATTGCGCCATCTATGTATATCAGTTTAATTAGTTAAGTCTTAGTGTGGGCGTCGTGGCACACTGCTCGTAGAACTAATGGCCATACGGGCCTTATTAGAGAGTGGCGACCACGTACCGGAAGGCGAAGTGTTGATAGGCCTCACGTAAGGTGGACGGACGGTCTGCTAAAGATCACGGGAAGCCATTGGCTACGGGTAGCACAACACCGCTCGCCGTGGAGATCCTTGGAGAACGCCGTTGTCCAGCAGAGGATAGTGATGATATTCGACAGTGATTTCTGACCTTAATAGCCTATGGCAGTTGGTATTAACGAAGCGGGATCATCGCAGTAATTATCCGGTGTAACACAATAGTGGTCGGTAATTGCGGCCGGCAGTCGTTAGCGAAAACTTTAATTTAATCAACTGTCCAAATTGTCTTCCCGGAGTAAAATAATGAAGAAATATGAACGATACATAACGGAATACCTTTTCATTATTTAACTAATGGCTAGGGTTCGTAACAGTCACGTATTTTCGATTCACTACACTCTCACTTACCTACTAGTAGCCCTGTGAGCTGTAAGACCTCGCCAGCTGATTTGTGAACATTTCCAAAAACTACTCACAAAATTGTATAAGAGAATCGTTTGAGAATTGTAACCGGACGCACATTACGAAAGAATTTTTGCCTTTTTTGAAAGAAAGCAAGAAAAATAGTGCTCAGATGGATTGTAATTTTCCAGAAACATAAGCCTTCGCTTCACACACGTGTCTACCAGCGTAGACTTAATTTGCATTTGTATTAGTAGGCTGTGCAAGGAGTGCATAAAACGTGTCATTTTACTTCTATTTGGATAGTTTAGTCAAGGGTGAAAGGAGTTTTATGAACGAGTACTTCGATTGCGAGAAAATTGTACGACAGCCCATTTTTTGTTTTGTTTAAAAACAACAACTTTAATTTGCCATCTTGAATTCGAGCTTATCTTAAATTACATGAAATCGAAAAACGCAAAACTGTCATCTGCCATTTTAGATCTAAAAGATCGTTAAATACTAGCTTACTTAAACTTCGAAACGTAGTAGTAGAAACCAAGAAGTATGAAAATTACCATGTTTTTTTTGCAAAAACCAAGCAGCAGTTAACCCCTATCTCATCACTGATGGAAAGTGCAGATGAAAGATATAACTTTCTCAGTAACAGTGTATTCACTCTAGCGTTGAAGAAATCTCTGTTGTATCTGTGCGGAAATACAGACGATGCGAGCGAATTCCGTTCCTTGGCAATTCGTATTAGGAACGTCGAAGCGAATCTTTTCGTGCGAGCCAGTGGAATGTTAACAACATGGTTGCATTTTCCTCCGCTAGGACGTGCATGTACCTAAATTTTATCCCCTCTCGAAATGGGGTAGGTCATATTGGGGGGTTATGTGGGACTCTCTCCTCATACATTCCCTCTGCTAATAACACTAAAAGATAGCGTTGTTTAGGCCTTATGGGGGCACAGCGGAATCGCGGACATCCTACCGCAATACCTAAGTCTTACCCTGTGCCATACGACAAACGAACACGCTGTTATCTAGCTAAAGAAGCTGCAAATGTACATTTTTCAGTGCTGAAATCACTGGCCGCCTGCAATTTGCGCGATGTCCATGTTATTATAATGCCGTCCCGCGGAGTGCCGACAATCCAATTTGCCTCTCGCCCCCAACCATACCCCCCCTCGCCCGACCCTCACCGCCCTGGAGGCGCAGCGCAGCGTACATACAACTCCGGGCGTTGTTAGAAAACGCTTAAACTGTTATTAATGTTCTTAAGACCATATTTTATGTAGAATCTAAAACTAGAAATACTTATATAGCTCAGTCGGTGTTAATTGCGGAGTTGAAGAGCTTTTGTTTTAGCGCGCTTCATGTGGTTTATCATCAATTCGTGGACACACGTTTCATAGCTGTTTCATTTTATCGAAAGCTATTTTCTTAACCTTTACACTTAAAAACTAACAAACAATAAAAATGTCCAGAAATGATCCTGATTTTAGCCGAAAATAGCTTTCGATGAAAATCAAACAGTTATGAAACAAAGGACTCCGAATGAAATTTGTGGATCGAATTGTAAGCTGGCATTTGTAAACTTGCTGAATTAAGGGCCTGCTTAAAGATAATTATTATGAGAGCAGCAACATTTTAATCACCAACTGTGGAGTTTGTGGCACTGTATCATGATTGTGATTGCGCAGTGTGGCGGTGAAATAGCCAAGTATGCCATCTGTGCCTGGGCACAGAGCCCCCGCTGCATAGACCATTGTGCAGAGAGCGTCTCCGCCGCCTGCTCGCATGCGCCTGATATCACTTCAGCAGTCGATGATGTTCATACTTACCACATTTAAATTAGGTAACAGATGGCCGAAATGGAAGACGGAGGATGTTGACCTCGAGTTTGGCGCCAAATTTATGCACATACGAGTAAAAATCTAATCTTTAAGTGAAGATTACGCGGAAGCGGTAGTACGAAATTAAACTGAAGTAAAAGTAAGTCAAATAAACTCGCTAGTGGTTTTTACTGGCATACTATCTGATGCTGTTCTAATGGCATCTGATTGTTGTTCAAAACAATCAAAATTGATGTCAGTTAGATCCTCAAAGCAAATGAGAGAGAAGAGAGCTAAAAGTTTTACTTCCGCAGCAAACTTGAGAAACTTAATTAGCGCGATATATTACTGAGAAGACGTCATACACGTGTGGCGCTAGGGTCGCCACAACCTATTCGAAGCTACCTACTTTCTTTACTAGATTCATAAAAAAATGCCATTTTTGACATATTGGATTCAGTAATTGATTTTATCGTGCTTTTAAAAACTGAACCGTTTAGCAGGATGGCTGTGTTCTCAACGAACCTTTCGGAACTAATTGTTGTTAAGCGCTAATTGTGTTATAAAGCAATTCCCGAAAATCCTGAATCGTTCAACATTTCTAATTACGTGTAGGAACGGATTCGCCTCAAATTAGATTTCCGTACGCTTTACAATCGCGCTGCGGGCGAACTCGTGAATTCTCAACTTTTTCGCTCCTGAAATATTTACCGTAGTATACGCTAATATGTGTGCTTAGTTCGTTGCTTGAGTTGCTACATTTTCGGAGTACGACGTCGAGTCAGTGACGTCAAAATACAAAGTAGTCTGAAAGACTCAAAATTGTCTGTGATATAAGTCGATGTGTATGTGTGATAACTAATCAACCTTCATAAAAATGGCATCAAAGTAAAAAGCTCACATTTGTTACACAATTTGGTTTGGTTATTTGCGAGTTTTGTACCAAAAGTGTGACTACAGGAAGGAAGGGAGGGTTTCAAAACTCTCTAAAATGTCGTTACATCATTTTTAACCGACTTCAAAAAAAGAGGAGGTTCTACGTTCCACTGTATGTATTTTTAATTTTTTTATCGATTACTCCGTCAATTGTAGACCGATTTTCAAAATTCTTTTTTTATTCGAAAGGGTCCTCCTGAGGTGGTCCCATTGTCACCAAGTCATGATCTGATGATGGGATCCTAGGAAAATCGAGGGCAACCCTCAAATTTTCCAGGCACGTACTATGTGTTTCATATGTTTTCTAAGGTTATTCAAGTATTTGCGTCTGGTAGTCATCATCTCATGATGATGAGCTGATGATGGAAGGTACAACTTCTTAGCGGTTAGGAGCTGGAGGATAATTCTGAAAATGTTAAATCATTATTCGAAAGGGTATACTCCTGAGGTGGTCCCACTGTCAGCAAATCATGATCTGATGATGGGATCTCAGGGAAATCGAGGGCAACCCTCAAATTTTATAGGCACGTACCATGTGTTTCATATATTTTTTAAATCTGTTCAAGTATTTGCGTCCGGTAGTCATCATCTTATGTTGATGAGCTGATGATGGAAGGTACAA
This sequence comes from Clepsis dumicolana, assembly GCA_963691665.1. Classification (NCBI taxonomy): domain Eukaryota; kingdom Metazoa; phylum Arthropoda; class Insecta; order Lepidoptera; family Tortricidae; genus Clepsis; species Clepsis dumicolana. Next base: position 19,990,939 of record OY829507.1, on the reverse strand, counting down.
CTCCTTAACGGTTAGGAGTTGGAGGATAATTCTGAATCAATGAAAATAATCGATTTATTGATTATTTTTGTTTTATTTTTATGAAACATTCATAGAATGAAATTCAACATACAATGACAATGCAAAGAAAAATTCGTTAAGCAGCTGGACTTGAACCAGCAACCTCGGTAATCCGTACCACGCTCCACCAATTAAGCTATACTTAACGTTGGTGTACCTAACGAATTTTTCAATGCCTTGTGTCATATTTTATTTGGAAGATCTCTCCTCAGCGCCATCTATGAGTAGCTTAATCAAGCAGCTCACCCACTACGGAACTTCTACAGTTACGCATTAGTGGCAAGAGATGGAGCTATTTTCTGAATCAATGAAAATAATCGATTTATTGATTATTTTTGTTTTATTTTTATGAAACATTCATAGAATTAAATTCAACATACAATGACAATGCAAAGAAAAATTCGTTAAGCAGCTGGACTTGAACCAGCAACCTCGGTAATCCGTACCACGCTCCACCAATTAAGCTATACTTAACGTTGGTGTACCTAACGAATTTTTCAATGCCTTGTGTCATATTTTATTTGGAAGATCTCTCCTCAGCGCCATCTATGAGTAGCTTAATCAAGCAGCTCACCCACTACGGAACTTCTACAGTTACGCATTAGTGGCAAGAGATGGAGCTATTTTCTGAATCAATGAAAATAATCGATTTATTGATTATTTTTGTTTTATTTTTATGAAACATTCATAGAATGAAATTCAACATACAATGACAATGCAAAGAAAAATTCGTTAAGCAGCTGGACTTGAACCAGCAACCTCGGTAATCCGTACCACGCTCCACCAATTAAGCTATACTTAACGTTGGTGTACCTAACGAATTTTTCAATGCCTTGTGTCATATTTTATTTGGAAGATCTCTCCTCAGCGCCATCTATGAGTAGCTTAATCAAGCAGCTCACCCACTACGGAACTTCTACAGTTACGCATTAGTGGCAAGAGATGGAGCTATTTTCTGAATCAATGAAAATAATCGATTTATTGATTATTTTTGTTTTATTTTTATTTGTTTTTTTATTTGTGTTTTTTTTTCTTTGCATTGTCATTGTATGTTGAATTTCATTCTATGAATGTTTCATAAAAATAAAACAAAAATAATCAATAAATTGATTTCATTCAAAGAACATTCCGCTCGCACCGCACCGACTTCATATTTATGCTGCTTAGTGCTAGGCCATAAAACTTTAGGCCTTAGTTTCTGTTGTCCGAAATAATCGCATTTTATTTTATTTTATACTATATGGATGTGGAATAGTCGTCCTTTATAACATTAAAATGGTAATAAAAGTCATTACGTTTTTCTTAAGTAAGCTTTATGACGCATTGAACCAGAGGGTCCAAGCACGAGTTTTCGAATCTTGCGTAACGAAATCGAGTAGTAACGTTATCGAGAAATCTGTAACGTAACGTTACGCAGGATACAGCATTGAACACATTGGAAAACTACAGTAGGTCTAGCACAACTCACAGTGCGACTAATATCTCGCGCGAGAACTACTGCCCGTCCTTTTCTGTAACTCAGAATGCACCTGGATGGGTAATATAATCTCGCGCGACAAACAAAGTCGCGGCCAGTAGTGCTAGCCCTACAGGTTGACATTTTTCTCTATTCCCATGAATATAGCTGTCACTTTGACACAGAGGAAAGCTGTCACTGTCAGCTAATGGCACGTCTCGTCGACGCCGACAGTTGTCGTGAGAGCAAACGCGGGTCGGAATAAGTCATAAGGCGTGACGTCACACGGGGAGTGACGTCATTGAGAGATGTGCCATGGGGACTGGGGAATGACTTGTAGCGAGGAAGGAAGTTAAAATTAACTTGAACTCTGACTTTTGGTTTTGTTAGAGAGAAAAGAAAATTTTGTAATAAAAACAATTGCTTTTCCAAGCCTCATCTCAGAAATTTAATCTCTCTCATAAGAAATACCAGCAGCATTATAAAGTTAGCCTTCGATTCTGTGATTATGTTGTTCAACTTCGTAAACTAAAGTAATATTCCAATGTCAATTCAATTTCAATTATGGACGCCCTGCTTCTTTATCGCTATGAATCAACAATCGAAGGTGCCATCTATTAGCTTAGAATAAGCAACAATTTATTATTTACTGTTTCGTCGGTCGCTTCCGCTTCTGGTGGGCCCCGACTCTGTAAGTTATAGAACTACATAATGTATTCCTTCTTAAGAGAATTCGCACACACGTATTTCCCTGTTTCCTTTCCGTTCAGTTCTCCAAGCAGGAAAGATAAGGGATCTAATCTGCAGTAAGTTGACTAAGTGACTAATAATAATTAGCCTGTCTTAATGACCATTATTAATTGGCATTGTGGAACATCCTTATTGTGCTTAGCATAATTACGTACATTTTATTCCGTCACCAATTTTTTGTACCTACGAATTGCAGTAGTAAACAATTATTGGCGCAGTCGGTAGGTCAATTAGGCTAGTAGTGCTGTGTATAGTAAATATTTTTTTGGCTAAGAATACAAAACGTTATTGAACGTATTTGAAGCCACGAGAACTCGCATATGTCATTCATGTTGAAGTATTAGGAAATGTGAATCCATAGGTACATTAGGCTCTCAGAATACAGAATAAACCAGAAGCCGCATTCAATGAAATCCGCACGCCACGCACTGTCTGGAAAACGACGAGCAACTTACACTTGAAATGTACTCAATCCTATCCTGTATTTTCTGCATGTAGAAACGAAACAAGACTGCATAATCATTGACTTACCAACACCATGGACTTCGGCTTAGTGCTTGAAAAGGTCACGCAAAAAAAAGCACTAGTTTGGTCGAACAACAGCGCTGACGTATATAGTTGTCATCGAAAAATGCTGTACCTACTGTACTGAGACATATTTTTCGTGAATTTTGTATTAAACCCAAAGTCCATGGTGTTAGTAAGACAATGGGCATAATAATCTATTCCTATAAAACAGTACCATGACTGACCGACTGACTGACAATGCACAGCCTAAACCACTAGACCTAGAGACTTGAAATTTGGTAAACATTATACCTTGGGTATCCTAGAGGTGCACTAAGAAGGGATTTTTCGAAATTCCCACGGGATAGGGAACTAGCCCGTTTTGAAATATTTCACGGGGCAAAGCCGCAGGGCATAAGCTAGTAATTAATAATGTTATTCGTGCAACACACCACCATGCGCCGCGCGCACAGGGGAGGGGCCGCGCGGAACTATTTTAGTTGTTTGGTGGCTTCAATTTTAGGCGGTCTCGCGGGTTCTGGTTTCTTCTGTATTCTGAGATTAGGCGACACTTCCGCGTGATCGATCTGAGTGAGCGGCTGAACGAGTGAATGAGTGAACGACTGAACGACTGAATGTGTGACCAGCGCTGAGTGCGCTCGGGCGGCTGGCAATGTGCTAATGTAATAATGCTTCATATTTAGATACCTTGCTAGTAAAAAGCTTCAGCCTTTAGGTATATTGATTTATAGCTTGTGCCGATCGCTAGAGGGCTTTGAACTTGGCTAATGTCTACTCTAGTTTGAGATACCTGTGTGTGATGAAAATGTAATTTGAGTGGCGTAGTAGGGGCTTGTAGTTTGTGGGTTATAAAAAAAATACTGTTATTGTTTTATGAGTTAACAAAACTTACATAATTAGTTTGGAGTATGATGTTTTCATTTATTCAGAAAAACGGAGGTGCAAGCCGGGGTTCGAATCCAAAACCCTCTGCTCGAGAGGCCATAGGTCAAACATTATGCTATCACGGCTATAGTCCAAGCCCTCTCATTCTGAGAGGAGGCCTGTGATGATTTTCAACTTCATCATCATCATCAGCCTATTTATGTCCCACTGCTGGGCACAGGCCTCCTCACTGAATAATAGGGCTTTATAACAGTTTCCACGCAGACCCAGTGCGGATTGGAAACTTCACACACGCAATCGGATTGCTTCGCAGGAGTGCGCAGGTTTCCTCACGATGTTTTCCTTTACCGAAAAGCTGATGATAGATTAGAAATGTAAAAAAAGAAAATCCGAAAAACTCAGAGGTACGAGCTGGGGTTTGAACCCGCGACCCTCTGCTTGAGAGGCCATAGGTCAAACCACTAGGCTATTTTTTTTCGACTTAACTAATCACTCTGGTCTGACCGATCTGTAGTTTTCCCCTAAGGTCTAATTTATTGACTAACACATAAGGAAGCGCTCCACACTGTCCCTCGCGCAAACGTAATAAATCTTACAGGATAGTTTCGAGATCGTAAAACGATTCCGATCTTCGCATTTTTTAAAGGATTTGCGAGCGCCGGGCCTTCGTCTCCATTCGTCACTGCACCCTTGTCTTATTCAATGCTGCCATACTGGGTTTAAAAATCCCCGGTATTTCCTTAACAAAATCTTCAGCTCTAATACAGAGTTTTTTTAAAAGGTTTTGGTTACACAAATTTAAACGAAGTTTAGCACTTGTTGTTGAATTAGGTAATAGTGAAAACTACAATGACCTTAATTCTAAAATATAGTAACCACTGTCGTGCGTTACTGCTAAGAAAGTTCCTGTAATGGCTGGAGCTGGCAAGTCTTCAACAAGAGTCCTTACTTATGACATCAAATTTGACCTTGAAAACACTTCGAAATTTTAAGACTCCCTTTCAAATCCTATTGCAATAAAAATAAAAACATTTCAAGTTATTTTTCTATTTGCAAAAACAACTTGGGTAAGCATCATCTAAAAGCATAAAGCAGATAGAGACGCCTTTGGGTTATTCATGCACGATAATAAAAAAAATCCACTACTTTTTAAAGGGGGACAAGATACACACATACAATATACGTCTACACTCATGTTGAAATTTATTATGTTTTACGTTTCTAAAAATTCATCCTAAAAAAAAATTCAGACAAAATGCATTGTGCTCAGACTGTTTTCCTTTCCTTTTCTGTTCTTAAAAGTAAGTAATCCAAGTTTCAAGTCGATAGCATTAGTCCTGTGATAACCAGCTGTGACCGCCAGATCGACAGACCAAGTCACGCCACAATGGTTCCTTTTTCCTATTTTGGTTCGCAACTCTAAAAGGACGTATTTTCTGGTAATTCTACGGATAATTTGGTAATCCTGGCAACGCTGTCTCGCCCCATTACGCCGTCGGCGCTGCAGATCGTATCTCGTTTATTTATTCCACGACGATCGCCGTGCGAATCAATAGGCCCCGCGAGGAGCGCACCGCCTGACAGGCTCAAGTGGTGACATACGCGCGGCACAAAGCGGAACGCAGCATCTCGTAGGAATTGGCATTTATTTTGAAATTTACAGACTCTTTGCCAAGGTTCATAATTGAAAATATTTTTAAGTGGAATGTTGGTTTTGTGTCTAAGCGTGCGCAGTCAGAGCCAATAAACATGTCACCGCACGTAAATAGCAATTTATGACGCATTTGTCGCGTCAAAGTGAATTTTGAAAGCTTTAAAATGAGTTTTGCGGTGAAATTATGTGTGGTTAAAACGTAAATCGTTACAGGTTTTTTTTTGGACAAAAAGGAGGGCATGCTAGTCTTATCCCTGTCTCGGAGCGGTCGGTCTTTGAATAGGAAGTAAATTTTAATTTTAGCTGCAAGTGGCTCTTGGTTTTTAATCGAGGTTAAACTCTCTGAAATGTTTTATATCCGTTTATAAAATGAATAGAACAAAACAGGGGCGTCGCAGCAACAGCCGTTTGTTTAAATTCCTCAGAGACTGTTGCTTGCTACTCGGCTGAACAGATAAAACGGTTTAATCGTATTGTAAACACTTGTTATTTACCATTTAAAATCCCCAGAGACGTTTTTGGAGGAACAGAATTTATGCACAGTGCGAAGAAGATATTCATACGTCTACGAAGTGGAAGTCCTTATCAATAAACCAAATTGAAGATGAGGTATATTTTTATTAACTGCTGGTGCTATACCGCAGGAACCGTGAGATTCCCCTAAAAAAGGACCATGTTTTAATCTAGGGTATTCATAAGCTATTTCCATTCTAAAATTGATTTAATTCCATCTCCAGCCGTTTTTGTGTAATTGACACACAAACAATCGAAATATAATTTGAACCAGTAGTTATTGTTAAGTCTTACTTAACTGCTAATTCAGGGTTAATTTTTATTGCACCGGCATTGCAATGTAAGTCATTGTGGAAAGAAGGCTGATCGACGCTACCTTCTGGGTCTGCGGTCTTTAGTTGGGAACGTTCAATGAATGGTAAATGTAAGCATTAAACATGCCATCGAAATATATTAGAAACCTTTTATAAGCCAGCAAAAATGAGCTCCAGCAAAACTTTCAACGAGCGCATTTATACGACACTTCATTAATAAAGTTCTTTTCAAGTTTTAATCATTTGCAGAGCCCCGGATTCCTTAAAAAGGAGCGGTGCTGCCGGCGCCGTGGACGCAGAATTAAAACCGCGGCCTCACTTAGATCCGTTTAGGGCTTTGAATGCCGCCCCTGCGCCCGCGCCCGCGCCCGCTACCACCTGGGGCCAGTCTAATTTGTAAACTACAATTTACAAGAGAATTTCATTTCTGAATTTCATTAGTTTTACTGAAGTCTCTTGCAACCCAGTAGCTACGGCATGGTTAGTTTTACTATTTAGACATTTTGAGCATAAAAAGAAACATTTGAATACAAGTGTACTTTTATTGACTGTAACGTATATTGTCATCCAATTTACACATTCATACCAAATGTCCAGTTGAGGAGTTTCCACCTGCGGAGGCAATCTTGGCCAGACAACCAGAATTTTACTATCAGATTATTCTATAATAATTCTTTAATAGAACTAGAAGAGGAAATTCTTCAAGTTGTCATTTGGTATGGATTCGTAAGTTAGATGACAATATTGCCACTATTATTAAAAAAAATGGTTTGATCATTTTGAAGCGGAAAACTTACATACAAACAGTACCTACAGGTAATATAGTTAAACATTTTATTTGCAAAATTGTTAAAATTTCTATAACACACGCGATTCTTACTAACCACGTTCTTGTTTCAGACACTCTCGTTTCAATATCCCAGTTGGAAAATAATATAGTCACTATATTGTTTTGAGAGAAATGAAATTGCATTCCATCTACCCTAGCTATCTTTGCAGAAAAGTTCATTGCCTTAACTGCTATTGAAAAGACTTACTCTGGTAAGCAACGCTTAACAGTATAGTGCTATTTAAATTAATATAATATACTACCAAAGAAGTATTCTGAATTTGGCGTACTGTACCTGTTCAGGTTATGAACTTTTGTGTAAAGATAGCTGGCGTAAGGTATAATCCAATAGCAACTTCTGATTCGCTTCTAAAAAACTGCGTCGCATCAAACCTACGCAAGCAAACAAACCTTTGCAATTTGCTGCTAGCCTAGTGGACTCCATTCCCTACCAGCCCTGGTATGGGATGTACAAATTCTTGTTTTTATTGTGCCCCGGCGCAGACGCTCGCGGTCCCGCCTGTCGCCGCACAATATCATATTTACTATTTTCATCTCGTCCGCGAATTACTTTTCATTTTCCGCTGCGACTCTCCTCTGCAGTAAACAGAACACAAGCAGTACTCGTAGTCGAACCTAGTGCAGACTACTATCTTACAAATTGCTTGTTAAATATCAGTAAACGAGTCTTACTTGCTTGTGGTATTCCTTTGACTAATGTCGGTGCCGGTGGGGTGCGTGAAGCAGCACCACCCTGAAGAGTCGTCTTATAACTTTATCTTTGTGTATCCACTTGACAGTCTACTGCGGTCATTTTATTAACATTAATTTTATTCTTCCCTTAAGTAAAAGACCAGCAATGCGTCTGTGGGGGTGCGTGTCGGATAACCTCCTCGTGTGTTCGAGTGTTACGGTTCCCTCTTAAGAATTTAAGGGGAAGAGTAGCGTTTGGGCCGGTGCACCCTGGGCAACAACGGTTAACTATTTTAGTTCTTAAAATAGTTAGCCGTTGGCTAATATCCGACGAAGGGAGGAACGGGTTGGGTTTTAAACGTTAAAGTTTTAGTCTTCATACTCGACATTGGCGAAATCATCGATTGTATCGATGGAGCCATATTTTAAAAATTGTATTGTAATGCGTCTGTGATTCGTTTTATGGCTGGTCGGGGCAGATAGTGATAATTAAGTGCGTCAGTGACTTCGAAATCTGATTAGCACCTACGTTGATGAACAAAGGTACTGTTTCTAACTGTATACCGCGGCCCAAGCGTAGTGCACTAAACCGAGTACAAGATGTTTTATGAAATCAAATTATGGGCTCGGGGGGGTAGGCGGGAGGGCCAAGGGGGGGAGGGATGGGAGAGGTAATCTAATACGCCATCGCGAACTCGGAGTAATCCGCGAAAGAACCTGTTTTTCTCGTTTGTGTTAATGAAGTGTTCATTGTTCTGGTTAAAGCGAGAGGGAACAATTGCATTGTGGTACTGTTGAGTTGCGACGATAAAGTTACGACAGTTTTAAATGATTCCAGGTTAATTACATTAGACATAATGAGAACGGGGAACGGGATATTGACCGCGTTTACCTTATAGGTTGGATGAGCTCCCGCTTAGTTACATGCATTTAATCGGGAGCTCATCAAACCTATAAGGTAATCCCTTTCTAAGTTCTCATTTATGTCTGACGATACAGTTGTTGCAAAGAGGCGATGGTTACTTTGCAAATTTTATAATTATAATTGTAAAGATGATGAGGTTTTAAATAGGTCGTGAACTGTAAGGTCAGTTGTTTAAGATTTTTTAATACGTCATAAGATTGGCGTTTGACCACAATTACGCCAGATGGTAAGCGAACATTGGTACACGCTTGGGTAATAAAATTTGCCCATTAGCCTTAGACTTGATAATAGCCCGAGTGAAACAAAAGAAGGAACCGAAGGTTTTAAACATGACAGTATCATGAGACTCTATCATGAAATAAACACAGTGAGTCGAATTTCGTCGAACAATGTTTTGAACTAACTCAAAATCCTTTATTTGGGAGCGCACGTCTCAGTGGTCGCGCGAGCAGAGCTTTGGGACGAGCGCTGAGTCAAAAAAAAAAACACTGCGGGTGAGATGAGTATTTATTGGTCCAAAGTCATGCAAGTATCCTTATACCCACCCTAATCATTTGGCACAACCAGGCCCCTATTCCACCGACTTTACAAATGTCAGTTTTCAATGACAATTCGGTGCCAATTGCAGACTTGAAGAGCTTTTGTTTTAGCGCGCTTCATATTGGCCAAAAGAAATGTACTCCGAATTGTCGTTTTAAACTGACATTTGTGAAGTTGATGAAATAGGGACCTGCCCTGGTGTATACCCTGTATATGTAGTTATAAAAATAATGTGAAAGTAAATGGCAAACTGTTGTTGTGAGTGTTCTGTTTTTTCTTGAGCTGTATTTCCCTTAATTAAAAACTAAGTCCCGCTTAACTAAGCCGTGTGAGCCGGCGTCTGCAGCCGCAGCCTACCGCCAGCTGCCTCACTGCAGAAGACGCTTACTCGTACAAGAGACTACCGCTACCCTGTCACATTCACGTAAAAAATTAATCAGACATTTTATTTCAGACTCATCTTCATGTCTAAAATGTTAGTTAAAGAACTAACTCTCAGATTAAAGTAAAATTTAAATGGATCGAAGTCCTTCCTCTGGGAGCGCACAACTCAGCGGCAGCAACACGCACACTCAACGTTTAGTTCTGGCCGCGCAAACACGTTGGTTTTGTTCGGGAAGATCTGCTGATTTGCCATTCATTTCCCAGTCATTTGCCAGATTTGCTTGCTTTCAACATGAAACTACAGTAATCAGTAATCACAGTAATTAGTCATTTTAATTTTTGGGATAAGTTTGAAGTAATTAGATCCACACATTACGCCACCGCTTCACCGAACGCGGATAAGCAATTGTAGGTGATTCGGTGACGGTGACTTGATGTTTGACATTATGTCCGTTTAATGACAGCTAATGAGTGAGGGCCGCATTTTGTCAGCGCTGTCCAGGTGCGTGGCCTACCTTTAATGTATTTTAAATCGATGGATCCACGTATAGCGGACGTTGTTTCACCTGACCAACGTTGAGTTGGAACAATACTCTTGAATGAAATTTTAAGTACCTATTGACGAGGAAGTTAGAGAAGAACTCAGCAGTAAGTATACTCTTGCTTGAAAGTGAGTCATCTGCGTCTGTCTGCCGCGCATGCATACATGCTCGCGATTATGCGGCATGAATATGCGCGGCGCCGCCCGCGGGCGCAGCTCATGCTCACTTTAGGGGCCCGCGGCGAGAGCCCTGCCCATGAACCGGGGGCCCCGACTACACGCTGCCTATGATGGGGGTTTTCACTTCGTAAATGAAAATCAGCAGAACTATATATTATATTATTATGATGTTCTAAACAAAATGGATTTTTTGAATTTTAGTTTTTTATTACTTACACCGACAATATCGGTGATATTCTCCGTAAAGGCCAGGTGCGTAGTACTCGGAACCGGCGAGCGTGTATGAAGAGATGCATGAATGTGGAGGAGGCTAAAGAGGTGTGTAAGGATCGTAGCAAGTGGCAAGCCATAGTTTCTGCCTACCCCCGTGGGAAAGAGGCGTGATTATATGTATGTATGAATGTAGTTTTTTATTTACAATCATAATAAAAGCAATTTACAATGACATCCAATCCAAGCTAAAACTGATTAAGCTAAAACTAAATTAAATCAGTGGCGTGGTGCCCAAAAGGCTGGCAGCGTTGCCTCGCTAGCGATGCTGATTCTTTGAGAGAGAAAACCGTCAGCCCTTTTGGTCACAAGTTGCATCGACCAAGCGCTTTTGATTCGCGCACTCGACTTACATACGTGAGTGATCCGTTTCATTTTCATATAATTAAGTCTCACTTTAGTTTCGTGTTAAAAGTACATAAGGTGGCTTAGATGAATCCAACAGAGGCAGATTTTGTATTTTTTCCAAGTTGTTTGTTCAAAATGACATTTTTAATACAAGCATTTTTACCGACTGTAATTTTTGTTGTTTGTACTTGTATTGTTATACAACTTATACGTCGGGGGTTAAAAACGTTAGGAATGTGATCGACGGAACTCTACATCGCGTTTGGTATGAACGCGCTTGACCACTTTTTTAAGGAGCCAAGCGTTGTCCTGCATTCAATTAGTGCTGCGCTTAATTTAGGAAACGTTTAACTTACGTAATGCTACTCTTTAGTTTAGAGACTTAAATTATTTTTTGCATAATTTATAAATTATTTGCGTCTAAACTAATATTACAAAAGTTAAGTAACTATCTGCCTGTAAGTCTGCGTGACCAGTTCGCGCTGAACGAATTTGAATGTTTGTAATAAAGGTAGCTTATACTTATACGTACCTTAGATCAATATATGTTGGCTAACTAAACATAGTCCCTAAAAATTGCACACATCAGGCGGTACTAGCGAAACAACTAGCTACTTATAAAAACACCACAGTATCATGGTGTCTCGGATTGTTTTTAACAGTATGGAATTATTTGAAAACCGAAAGTAAATAAGACTGCATTAGCGGCGGAGTGAGCGCAAATCCGCGGTAGCAAAAGGTGCGCCTGTCATACACTTTCTATGAGGCATTTGAGTGGAAAACGGAAATATTCTGTTGTATTTCATTCCAATTCCACCTACAACTCGTGAAATACAGATCCTTTACATTGGGAATAACAGTTTATGAAGCAACATTCGTGGCATGAGAACAGCATCTCTACGCATTGTACAGGTTAGTGGTGTCCAGTTTTTTATTTATACATATATTATTGGAGAGGGCAAAAGAGCAGGCCGGGCACGTGACGGAAAGTAATCACCGCCCCCCCATGGTCACCTGCTACACGAATTGAATCATAGGTGCGTTGCCAGCCCTTTAAATAGGTAGGCTCGTTTTTCAAAGATCCCTAAAATCCAGTACTTGGGAACGGTTTTGACAAGAGTATTACAAAAGTAATACTTACGTAATTAGCAAGGTGTCATGAAATATTTTTTGTTTATTGTTTTTTCGGCAGATGGGAAATTGCACAGTACATATTTCCTTAATATTAGATACACAGGATGTTGACCGCGATTGCCTTACAAGGTTTAGATGAGCGCCCGAAACACATAAGCTCATGTAAACCTAATAAAGATGATCACAGTTAATATCCCGTAGTAGTTATGTCTAATGTAGGTAATTAACCGAGAATCATTTAAAACTATTACATCTTTTGTTTTTAACCCCTGACAAAAAAGAGGCGTGTTATAACTTTGACCTGTGTATCTGTATATCTGTCTGCGGCATCATAGCTCCTAAACGAATGGACCGAATTCAATGCGGTTTTTTTTAATCGAATGCTAGTTTAATCGAAGTGGATCTTAGCTAAGTTTCATTAAAATCCGTTCACCCGTTTTTGAAATATTGAACTTTGAAATGACTACGTCGGGGTTTTTCAATTCTAAGTTTGTTATTAGTTATAATGCTCTGTGCTTTCAAGTTTTTGAAATTCCCAGCTATAAATCCGACTTTCTAAGAAGACAGATAGTTTGACTCCCACAAGCGACGTCGCAGGTACACCAGGTACTTAAATCCTTAAACGTCGAGGCCTCGGGAGACCCGTCCGGTATCTAGTGTCCAAGTTGCTGGGTCTAGAGTCCATAGTTGAGGAAGTAAACGTGTCACGACACTGCAATGGAGACTTAGAGGAACTTTTGCTAGACGCTAGGTATTGTGATGGCTTTAAGGGTTTTTTAAATGATACCTCTACCTATGCGTTCCAGAGAAAATGATAATAATAATAATGATTTATTGTACAATGTTACAAGGATACTAGTACGTACGTCAACATATACATAAACTAGGTTTGGTACAACTGAATCAGAGAAGATAACTAAGATTCTGACCCCTAAACTAGGCAAAATAATACCTGTACCTAAGGGACTATAATATATGTAGAGATCGAGTTACTTCGACTGTTAGAGTTTATACATTATATTTCGACGAATTGAGAACCTCCTCCTTTTTTTGAAGTCGGTTAATAAAAGGCATGGAGGGAGTTCCTACGTAACAGCAGAGTACAATTTGTATATCAAAACTTACCAACATATCTAATCTATTGAAAAGAGTAGATAACTAAATAACATAAAACAAAAAAATGACTTAAGACAAATGACAGATGGGCAGACGGACAACGAGGTGATCCTATAAGGGTTCCGTTTTTCCTTTTGAGGCACGGAATCCTAAAAATTAAAAACCCTAGCGATGATTAAACATAGCCACGAAAAGCGGGCACTAAACCATTATGTTAACTACTAAGCTCTTGACCCCCCTCGAGGGTATCGAAGTATAATCGATGCACTTGCACCGAGCACAGGCGACATTCGACTACGGATTAAAAACATGAAGAAAGTGCTCTTTTAATTATTGGGGTTACCCCAACATTCCTTTCTCATTACGTCTAGTGTAATTAATTTGGTAGAAAACCGGTGACGTCGATAGGGCTGCTAATTACCTCTCAAAATAACTGATTTTAGGTTTAGAAAAAATGGTTTTAGTTTCTGAGATATTGTGGCTTAAAATAAAATTTAAATATCCCTCCCTCAGCTTCATTTTTTCAATGCACAGACTAAATGTAAGAATTTAGATTGTGTCGTTGTTGAGGAAAAATTTTGGTAAGTTTGAAAAATTACACTAAGGTGCACAGACTCAAAGACATTTAATAAAATATGGATTGCTTATTAATTTGCCCAAGAACTTATAAAATACTAGCTGTTGCCCGCGACTTCGTCCGCGTAGAATATGTTTATTGCTATACCGCGGATATAATAAAGTTCTGTATAACAATTAACTGTCCATTATCCCATGCGTTTAGGTCTATTTAATTTGGGAAGCCGTTCTCAAGAATGATGGAGCCTAGATGTTATTTTTTAAGAACCCAAAGTTTCGCTCCCCCTCCCACTTTGCTAGCTGCAGTGGTTTGGTACTTATTAATGTTATGTCTTGGAGGAAGCGTTGCATATATTTGTATACTTTTTGCTGCAAGGGTGCTCCCCCCCCGAGCCCCTCCTCTTTCCTTCTGGACGCGTAGTGGTCTGCTACTTATCAATGGCTTGGAGGAGTGAGTAGTGTTAATGTTTTTTTTATGGCGGGGGGCTGCGCCTCCCGAGCCCCCCCTCTTTCCTTCCGGCGGCTTAGTGGTTTGCTACTTATCAATAGCTTGGAGGAAAGAGTAGTTTTTGGGTTGTTTTTATGGCGGGGGGCCGCACCCCCCGAGCCCCTCCCTTTCCTTTCGGCGGCGTAGTGGTTTGCTACTTATCAATAGCTTGAAGGAAATAGTGGAGTTTGTGTTCTTTTTATGGCGGGGGGCTGCGCCTGCTGCTGCTCTTTACTTGCTGCAGGTGAGTGGTCCGCTCCGTCCGCTACTAATGAATATTCTGGAGGCAGTACCTTTGTACACTTCTTGTTGCGAGGGGCTGCCTGAAAGACGGCTCCGGCAGTATAGAAATCAACGGTCACGAAAATAAAAATTATCCTTTACTTGAATAAAGGCACTTTTTTCTGTTGTTCCTACATTTTCGATTTACGATTTACAATGTCGGCTACACGATACCGTATGACAGCATCAAGTCAAGACTAAATCGTGGCATCAATAATGCTTGTACTGTGTATTGGAAGAAGAACTAATGTTTTTTATTTGTATAACAGTGAATTGTAAATGAATAAATGACATAATATATGTATTACGCTGTTTTACTTTATTCTTTCTTTCTTCTATCACTAAAAATAGCTAAAAATACGTGTAAAAATGATTCACTGGACCAGTTTCGCTGCAGGACCGTTTCACTACAAATGTCACATTGACGTACAATACATCCCACAAAGAAATCAATATGAAGTGTATTGAGAAAAGGTTCCACAGAATGCGCGAACTGAACCGTATGTTGATTGTATAACTGTGGAACCGTATCACTGCAAATGTCATACTGACATACCATACATGTGCCAAAGAAATCATTATGAATTTTGTTGTGAAAAGGTTCCTCGGGGGTAAGCGAGTTCATTTTCTCGAACTATCTTTATCCCGCGGGAATTTTGCAGTTTTCCGGGATAAAAAGTAGCCTATATTACTCCCGGATGTTCAATCTATCTTCTCGTCAAGTTTTATCATGATCGGAAGAGCGGTTTTTGCGTGAAGAGCTAACAAACTGACAGACAGAGAGACAGAGTTACTTTCGAATTTATAATAATATAATATTAAGTAACTGCAAAACGTATTAACTACGTATTCTATTAACCCCCGACGCGAAAAGAGGAGTGTTATAAGTTTGATCCGTGTATGGCTCTATCTGTGTAGGTTATCTGTCAGGTATATCTGTCTGTGGTATCGTAGCTCCTAAACGCTAAACGGATCTTGCATCGTAAAATACGAGTAAAAATCAGTAAAGTTTAAGTGATGTAATAAAAAGTACTGGTTTCCTGATGTTTTTCCTTAAAGAAGCATCTTATCCTCAAACCTCTATGCTCCTCATGGGAACAATTAGGCGACATTCTCAGCCACCAGGAGGCACGTGCAAGTAGGGAGGGGGGGGGGGGGTGTCCAATCTAGCAGGAATGCCTGCGCGGGTGATTTATAGGCGCCCGCGCAGCGGCTATTTACGGGGCGGGGTAAGTTATTACTGATTGAGACGCCGAGGCTTGCCTTGCCAAATTGTGGAGAGGCCAGAGGTTACAGATTTGAACATAATTTTAATTAATGTTAGTGGTAACTTTTTGTTCCATTTTTTACCTAATTAGTTTGCATTACCTACACATAATTACAGGTTTAATGAGCTTCCGATCAGTTTGCCCATGATCATGATGCATGTAACTGCGTCGAATTATCGAGAGCTTATGATACAAGATGGAGCAACGACCTGGTAAAGATCGCGGGACCGCGGTGCTGGATGCGGAAAGCACAAGACCGGTCTGAGTGGAGAGCCGCGGGGGAGGCCGCCGGCCAGCAGTGGACGTCGTTATCTATACAAGTATATTATGTATTTGTCCGTTGTCTTTCTTAATTCGGGACAACGTCAATTGGCGTCAATTGTCCCATGATATTTATTTCCGATTTACTCCCGATCAAAAGTAGTTATGGTAGTGGATAAGGGTAATATTCTAGAAAACACTACCTAAAGAGAGCTTGGAGTGGTTTGAAAGTTTGATAACGTTCCAGACCTTACATCAAACAAAGAGGGTGGCTCCGTAATCCAACAAAGTCCCTGCGTATTGTTGCCAGACAATACGCAGGGAATTGTTGAGTTCCAGCGGGATTCGGCTGAATGGGTGTAAATGAGTACTAATATCAGCTGCGATGCATTGCAGCCATTTTAGCTGCATTTAGTGCCGTTTAACTGCATTGAGCCGCAAAGCCCGGTTGGTCCCGCCCTCGCCGCGGCCCAGTTAGCAGACATTGAAGCCTTAACTACCACATAGCTGGGACATTATGATTTATAAGTAATTTTACATATTTTCATCCCGTTTATGCGCTTGCAGTTCAGCTGTGCCGTGTGCAGGGAGTACTATTCTGTTTTCAGGGCTGGCGAGAAGAGAGCAATTTCAAAGTTTTCGGTGCGTTTCATTTGACACAGCATTATAAACCTTAATTTAATAAATAACCTAACCAACTTGAGAGCTGTAGAGCGTGCCAAAGAATTAGACATACCGTAAAACGTAACCCTTCGGCAGTCGGGTAATTACGGTCGAATTTCGACCCTTAAACAATTAGTTACTTGTTATTCTTACTTTTAAAATATTACGTATTGTAGGAAGTGCTCTCCCCGTAATCATGAGGATAGAATTAACAGTGTATCTATTACGTGCTTGGCGCTTCAAATTAACAAGCGGATTATCGTACTCCGTCAACAGCGTACCGGATCGTGCGGCGGAAACCGTGTATCCGATATTACCTAGTGATGTAACGAGTATCCACTAAGCGGCATGTAGGCGACAAGCTTATGCGCCGCGGCTTTGCCCCCTTGAAATATTTCAAAATGGGCTAGTTCCCAATCCCGTGGGAATTTCGAAAAATCCCTTCTTGGTGCACCTCTAGGATACTCAAGGTATATGTTTGCCAAATTTTAATTGTCTAAGTCTACTGGTTTAGGCTGTGCGTTGTCAGTCAGTCAGTCACGGTACTGTTTTATAGGTATATATCTTTGGGGCGGAGTTTATTCACTCGAGCTGGTCAAAATGCGCTCAAAACGCATGGCGTAAGCGCCAAAGCGTTTAAAATTGCTCAGGTAAGAAACTCTAGTTTACAGAACACATCATTTTACATTCGATAATCGAATTACCAATTTTTACGCGGTGAACGCAGCATTGAACGAACGTGAAACTTAACATGAAAATTAAGAAGAGTCAACGTTAAAATTCAATTTAAATTTTCAATGCAAATAAAAAAATAAAAGCAAATTAAACTATCAATACCATAATTATTCATTAATTAAGTTTCTAAAAACCCTAGGATGATTGAACATTTAGGGATTAATTAAACGAATGAGCAAGAGTAAATAATTTTAATATTAATGTGTAAACCCTGATTAATTAGGTATGAGTTACGAAGCTGATTGTTTGATTTTTTTATTAATTATTTTTTTAACCCAAACAGTCCTAATAAATAAGTGGGCAGGGGGCACGACATTCTGTGGCCTCATTTACAACTAAATATATACAAATAAACTGCTGTCATCCTGTCATGAAAATACCTACACAGCAAAATGGTACTTAATAAATATTACCGCATTTTCGTTTTAAACATCTGGAAAATTTAATATAATGAGAAACGTTATAATTAAAACTTGATTGCCACTTGTTACTTGCTACGTTATAATTAAATTTTAGGGTCCGTTCTTCAAAACGAAAACGAAGCCGTTATAGGATCACTTCATTCTCAGTCTGTCTGTCTGTCTGTCAAGAACCGTTTTCTCTGTAACGCTTTTAGAAAGCAAGCTGATATTAATTTAAAATGCTAAAGCATATGGTCGCTCTTCTTCGCCTTTTGAAAGTGTATGTTCGTGCAAAAACCGTAGATAGTAGGTTACTTTCATGAAAAGCCAACAGTATTATAGTTTAAACATTTACACGAAACCCTCGGTGCTCGAGTTCGGCTCCCACTTGGCCGTTTTTTTTAAATCCATCTCCTCTTGTCCTTTTTTAAAGAGGGGCAAAATGAGCAGACCGGTCACCTAATGGAAAGCAATTGCTGCCGCAGATGGACACCTGCAGCACGATGTGAATCACAGGTGCGTTGCCAGCCCTTTCTTGATAGAAACAAAATAAAAATTGTGATGAGGATATCCGGTACATCCCTATCAGATATTAATATGGCTTGGGTAATCGCGCGGGCGAGTGCAGGTACGTATATTAGATCGAACCGATCGCTAATGAATTTGGAACTGATTGAACAACTAGTTGACTACATAGTTTGGCGACCAGATAGCCTAGTGGTTAGAGACTTTGATTATGAAGCTTGAGGTCTCGGGTTTGATCCCCGGTCGGGTCAGATGTTTGTATGATGAATACGAATGTTTGTTCTCAGTTCTTGGATCTTCAATACGTTTAAGTATTTAGGTATGTATATAAGTATGTTTATCCGTTGTCTAGTAAGTACCTCAAGTTTTTTTTATACGCTATAGGCTTGCGTTTGACCACAATCGCGACTGATGGTAAGCGAAGATGTAGTCTACGATGGAGCACGCTTGCCTAGCAAATGCCCATTCACCCTGGACTTGAAAACGGCCAGATTAGTTTAGTACGAGTAGATTAGATTAGTTTGGGACTGGGTCAATAATTGGTGGCAGTTGTCCCATGATATTTATTTACTTATTTATAGTTCGCAGCCAGGGTTAGGCCACGCGTCCACCAGAGTCGTGCAAGGTAGCTAAGCTAAGAAAATACACCAACAGGATATACGAGTAATATGCAGCTGAGTCGCTTGAAGAGTAATCAGTTGACGACATAATTAATACAATTAACATAAAACGCGATTCACGGCTAGTGCCGCGGGGAACGTAATGACTAATGATTGTTAATATTCCACAAACTATAACAGTTCTCTAAACTTATACTCCCGTGGGTGAGGTACTCATTTCAATACGTACGTTATGTTACGTTAATAGCAGTTTATGCAACTGTTAGATAATGAGTGTTTTTAGGCCTAATTGTGTAGAGTTGCAATATTACTTTATCTACACATTCTAACTAATATTATAAATGCGAAAGTAACTCTGTCTCTCTGTCTGTCTGTTTGTTACCTCTTCACGAAAAAACCGCTGCACCAATCTAGATGCAATTTTGGAAAGAAGACAGTTGAGTTTGAATATTAAGCAAGGCTACTTTTTATTCGGGAAAATTGTAGGTATAGTTCCCGTGGGAAAGCGATAACCGAAATCTACGCGGACGAAGTCGCGGGCAACAGCTATTATATTATGAGTACTCTAAGATGGGTTCAGGAGCCGACGGCATAATAAATCTGTCACGAATTTGACTGATTTTTTTTAAATTATAGAGCTGACGTTTCGAATTAATTTTCTTTTTAAATTGTGGCCTATTTAAAAAAAAATTGTTTTTGTATTTGAAGACAAAAATTCACTGTCGTTATGATTGTAATATGTGTCTAGATAAACTCTTTAGTTTAGTCGGAAATACGGTAGGTACCTACGGTATGGTAATTGCGTAACTATTTTCACACTCGTCACTGGATTAAAATGTCAGTCAGTACCACTGTGACAGCTAGCTGTTTCCGATACCAATTATTATTTTGGTGTAAGTTACCATATTCAAGTTTAAGGAATTACATCTAAGTATGTTATTCTGTAAGGTATCCGCCTTGCGTTCACGGCTGTGTCAGCGCTGACAAATCAAATCGGTATTCCGTAAAGTGACACTACCGGGCGACGCTGCGGGCGAGGGCGAGCGGAACTGCCCAGCAGTTTTCTACAATTTTCATCATTTTGACAGTTTTCTATTGATTTCTCTAACAAAATCACCCATTGAATCAGATATAAGAAAGTGCAGTCTCCAATCCACTACTGATGTACCTCTTATCATGGTGCAGGTTTATCCGTCTCATCAAGTTATCCGTTATGTGGCTGATCGCTCCAACGAGCCAGCTGCTCTACGATATTGCTCCGTTAGAGATGGCAAGTCTTTCGGTCTCGGTTCCGGAGTTGGAAGCTTTAGTTTGGTCTTTAACCACCAAAGCAAAAAGAGGGATGGGTTTACTAATGTTTGCCAAAAAACGTTTGCCAAACTGATTCATTTCCTATTTAAACTGTAATTAGTATTTCAGCATTTTTATAAAACAATCCTAACCTAATCTATACGGTTTCCAGTTTCTGAAAAATAAAAATAATTTTGTGAAATGAATCAACAACTTTACTGTTTCCAAAAAAGCTTGTATCTAATTAAAATGAACATTTACTAGAAAAAAATAACAATGTACTTAAGTAAAATGCGCTTTTGATAAGACTAGTCAAAATTATTTTAATTGTTTCATCTCTTTGGAGGATCGGACCTAACCGCTTGTCAAAAATGTAAGTGTAGGTAGTGTCTTTTTAACCCCCCACGAAAAAGAGGGGTGTTATAAGTTTGACATTTGTATCTGTGTATCTGTCTGTGGCATCATAGCTCCCAAACGGATTTACCGATTTTAATGAGGTTTTTTCAATCGAAAGCTAGTTTAATCGAGATGCTTTTTAGCTAACTTTCATTAAAATCGGTTAACACGTTTTTGAAATATCGGACTTTGAAATGACAATGTCGGGGGTTTCGCAACTTTTCTAGTGGAACAATGAAACTGCTCCATTCCGAACTGTGTCAAAGTTATCTTTTGTGTGTTTGGGTAGTTTTTCACAAAACTACGCTTAACATTGAAACCGGTTTGCTTTCCAGCAATGAGAAACCGAAACCACTATCCCGATGAGAGCCCCAGCCCTCGCTCGTCGACCGTCTTCAGCACTCTTCAACTTTAATACTAATAGTCGGTGTGATTACTTTCCGAGAGAAATTCCAATTTAATGATGCGTCTTACTTTCATCAGATGTGAAAGTTCAAGTTTTGTGACGTTTTCTGTAACTCTACGGTATAACACAGATAGCGGGATAGAAGGAAAGAGTGTATTGTAGGGCGTTATACAACCTACATCCATGCAACTTATGCATGTTGCTGTCCTGGCAAGCTTAGAGTGATCTGTGTTATTTTAAGTTTAGAATTGTATGAAAATGAGGAACGCTCTTTACTCCTGAGCGCAGAGCAGTCGAGGTGGGGACTTCAAACCATCATGATGTATCTATAATGTCAAGTGAATATAGAACAGTCCCAGCAAATCCAGTATTTCTTATTTCTAAACATGTTATTGAAGCTCTATCAAGTCTACATTAGAGCGCGTCCTCGTATCTCTCCAATGCTCCTTCCTGAGCTGCTCCCCACAGTACCGAAAAGAAGGTCTGAGAAAAAGGTATATGGTACATACCGAACGATCCAACCAGAACCCTTAAATACTCCTTGGATTGATTGTTCCTTATGTAGACAAGAAATTGTTTTGGCAATGCGACTTCGGTCCGGACACATTCCATTGAATAAATTTAGATTTATGATGCGTAAAGTACCTTCCCCTAATTGTGATGATTGTGATGCCCCTGAAGACGTGTACCATATTATAATGGAATGTGTGCGAAACGAACTCGGCAGGAGACAACTATATGCATCTAATTTTAAGTTATCTTGTAACGTCGGCTCTTGTAACAGTGTTCTTGCTTACCCCCTGTCGGTTATAGCAAGGGCACTGTATAGACTAGCTCGACAAGCTATTGTTAATAGACAGGATCGCGTTTAGGATAAGTATAAATACCACTGTGCATAATTGAGCGACATGGTAGCTTCAGCGACCAAGCTCGTTAATAAAGAGAAAAAAAAAGGTCTGAGTACCTCATTACGCGTTCCAGCTCCCGACCGCTTTCCGCGCGACGAACGAAATACCTTGTTTTTCAACAATTAACTGTTCCAACACCATCAATAAAGTTGGAGCTGTTAATAATCGACGTATTTCCTCACTAAATTGCACTCGTGACGTCAAAATACCTACGCAAAATTTTACAATCTCTGTCCTATACAAGTCAACGAACTCTTTCCTTCTCACCCGATATAGCATTGTGTTTAAAATTTTGTTGAAACGCCCAACAGAGTTTTATCAAAATCCTTTGATTGCAACCATTCCAATTCCCTCGAACAATAGCCTATTGCCCAATCGAATGAGCGGCAACAAACCGAAGGGGTGACCGATTGAATGGACCGATCAACCATCGCTGAATGGAGTAAGTGAGTGAACGGATGGCAGATTGAGCGGTATTAGTGCACTAATTTGTGATTAGATTGTCGCCGGCTAAAGCGGGCGCTGGAAGTTAATAAAATGCACCATCATCATCATCACTGTCTGGTGATTCACTATTTTGACACTCGTCATCGGATTGAAATGTCAGTTTTTGTACGACTGTGACAGCTAGCTGTTTCCGATACCAATTGTCAGCCCATACAAAACTGACAAAATGAACACGATGGCGATTGCGAATGAGTTAGACAATAAGCCTAGCCCCTATTTCACCAACTTTACAATGGTCAGTTTTGTATGACAATTCGAACTACATTTCTTTGACAATATGAAGCGCGCTAAAACAAAAGCTCTTCAAGTCAGCAGTTGACACTGAATTGTCATTGAAAACTGACAACTTTAAAGTTGGTGAAATAGGGGCCTGCTGGGATCGAACCCACGACCCTCCGCTTGAGAGGCCAGACGGCAAACTACTAGGCTACAACAGCTTAGTACACAAGCAAGGAATTTATTCCAATTAAGTTCGTCAGGTAAAAAACTTGAACCGTTTAAAAACTTAATAAAAATGTTTGCGAATTATATTCACAAAATAAAATGGCAATCTTTATGCAGGCTTTGTGTTGACTTATAATACAAAAGCATATTAACCGTTCAAGTTAAATTGTGAAGTTGAAATCTAGGCCAGCCGGGGTCCTCGTGAGACAAAGAAATCGGCAGCCATACAACCAGCGATTATAATTATTGTACAGCCTTCTTCAAATAATACTTCATCATCATCATCATGTCAGCCGAAAGACGTCCACTGCTGGACGGCGACCTCCCCCAAGGCTCTCCACTCAGACCGGTCTTGCGCTTTCCGCATCCACCGCGGTCCCGCAATCTTTACTAGGTCGTCGCTCCATCTTGTTGGAGGCCTACCGACAGCTCCTCCCGGTCCGTGGACGCCATTCGAGAACCTTCTGACCCCATCGGCCATCAGTTCACTCAGAGAAGCTCAAAGTCACTCAGAGGACGATGGAGAGGGCTATGCTCGGGGTTTCTCTGCGGGACAGAATCAGAAATTATGATATCCGCAGTAGAACTAAAGTTATCGACATAGCCCAAAGAATTGCGAAACTTAAGTGACAGTGGGCGCACATCGCTCGCAGAATAATACTTATTAAATTATAAATAATGTCGTGGGACAATAAAATTGACACCAATTGACCCAGTCCCAAGTTAAGCAGAGCTTGTGTTATGGGTACTAATAATAGACAATGGATAAACATCGTAGTGAAATAAACGGATCACTAACGTATGTCAGTCAAATAGCCTGACATGTTTCGAATCCGACTAAGCCGTAGTTCTTCTGGGGGCACATGCTTCGATGGTAGCGAAAGGCAAACTGTGCGCCACGGCTCTGCTCCCCCCACCCCACAAATTTTCGTTTAAAAGTTCAATGTATCTCAAAAACGCCTGAACTATTTGGATGAGACTTAACTAAGAACCATCCCGATTAAACTAGCCACGGACCAACCACCCTCTGGACACCAAATGTCAGGGCGAACGTTTCCGAAACGCATATGCTCATTTGCACCTATAATCTCTCTAGCCACCAATCGCGGCTCACTCTCGACCAGACGACAAGCGAGATGACAACCTATGAATCAATCACGACGCATTCCCCGGCCCGCTCACCGCGACTTTTTGTTGACTAGCTTTCGATTAAAAACAAAGTCCCTTCATTTAGGGGATGCCACAACAAGATAGAGAGATACACCCACACACAGATAAACAGGTCAAACTTATAACGCCCCTCTTTTTGTGTCGGGGGTTAAAAATTATACATTGCAACAGATTACTGAGTGCAGAACTAAAAAAAAAACCTTAGAAAAAAAAACGTAAAATAATCCTCTAAAATAATGATAAATAAATAAAATAAAATAAAATGCGTTTATTTCGGACAACAGAAACTAAAGTCTAAAGTTTTATGGCCTAGCACTAAGCAGCAGAAATATGAAGTCGGTGCGGTGCGAGCGGAATATTCTTTGAATGAAGCACCGATATCATATTTCTGCTGCTTAGTGCTAGGCCATAAAACTTTAGGCTTTAGTTTCTGTTGTCCGAAATAAACGCATTTTATTTTATTTTATTTATTTATCATTATTTTAGCGGATTATTTTACTTTTTTTTTCTAAGGTATTTTTTTGAAGGCGGTTTTACTTTTTTGTTAAAAGGTTTTTATTTCACAATTTTACGTTGATTTAACATTTTCAGAATTATCCTAGGAGTTGTGAAATTTGAGGGTTGCCCTCGATTTCCCTGAGATCCCATCATGACTTGGTGACAATGGGACCACCTCAGGAGTATACCCTTTCAAATAAAATAAAAATTTTGAAAATCGAACTACAATTGACGGAGTAATCGATGTACATACATAAAAAAAATACATACAGTGGAACGTAGAACCTCCTCCTTTGTTTGAAGTCGGTTAAAAGAAATTGTACTGCACTTCAGAAAGTTAAGAGCAATGCAGATGACATTTCCAAAAGCTTAGTTTTTTTTTATTTATTACATGCATTTTTTTAAATAAAGTTGGCTATTTACTTCCGTTAATAGCATACGTTTTGTATTCTACAGCGGGCTTGATCAACACATTTTTTAATTCAACTTCGCATGCAGCTTGCAATAAATATTAAGTAACATGTTTATAAGTAAACCGTCCGGTTGACGGAATGCTTGGGTATTTAATGGAGCCATGCATGCACTGAATTAATGTGTTGTTTTACATTATTCTAATTTGCGCCCAGAATTCACCATATTTTCAAAATTCGTTTATTTACATCTTCAGTAGCTTGGGGAAAAATTGGCCGTGACAATAAGACAGACAGACTTGCAAACGTTTACGAATCCCCTGGCGCGCTAGTCCGACTTGCACTTGGCCGGTTTTTTTTACAAACAATATGAACATTTCCTTTTGAGTTCGTCTTAAGTTGATCTGATCACACACAAAAAGTTAGCGAGCTACGATTACTACAAGTATTTTTCTTAGCTACATCTTACATTTCATTTCATTGCTGAAGTAACTGAAAACTTTATTGGATACAACGTACATTTGGATTTCTGCCAGGGTGTCGCAATGAAATCGATTTTCCTTACAGCACGAAAAACTTCCACAAACCTTATTATTACGACCCGGCAACGATGCTATTCTCTGTTTTCTGCTACATTGCATGTGTTGATAGGGAACCGGAGTGCATTGAGCGTCTGGAGGGCGCAATGTACCGAGAAACCACTCGTCGGTCGCGATTAATCGGTATCTTGGTAGAGCCATTTATCTCACAAGTCATGTATATTATCATCCAGTTAGTAAGTGTTAACCCGAAGAACAAAACTTTGAAAAGTATCATACATGCTATCAAGGATATTATTATGTCAACTACTTTTTAAGGCAATAAACGTAATAGTCCAAACTTTTCGTGTTGTTTATTTCTAGATTTCATTTTACGATTATGTGCATGTTAAGGACTGGGCTTCAGAATTCGCCACAGTAGAGCATTATGGTACTTACGACAGTCAATTGTCACTAGATATGCATAGTAAAAAAGTAAAGTTGTATCTTAAGTAACAATAAACAAACTATACGTGTAGAAATACAAATTAAGATTGTAATCTCAGTGTTTGTATTTTTCTATTATTTTTTGATTTTTATTGTTTTCCCGTTGAAATCTATCAACATACTCATAAGTGATAAGCGAGCCGTTACTCGAACGCATTGTAAAATTTTCAACGTGCCTGTCAGTGCTAACTTTGGTGTAAGGGTATTGCACGTGACACGGAATATCATGGATTTGGGCTCAAACCTCGGAATTGGTCATAACATTTCTGGTTTTCTGTGTAAACTTGTTTGCTACTAGGTATTTAAAATATAATAATAAAAATGGTCTCACTCACTCAAGGAGATACAAAACCCTATTCCTCTCCTCGCGGCCCGGGACAAAAATCCCGCGAATCCCGCAGATACGGAATCCCGAGCCCGGGGATTGCATGCGCGGACTGGCGGGGATTTTACGAGAACAGCGGATTAAACGCCGGTTTACAAATAAGCCGCGTTCACAACGCTACTTTCGCTTGACTCGTTAGAACTTACAGTTAAGTGAGAAACTCAGGTGCAAAATTAATCGCCCACCAATTTTTTCTTGATTAATGTATAAACCGTTATTTACCGATGGGCGATTAATTGTGCCGCTGAGTATAAATTAACAATGTTATAACCCTTTGTTTCACCTATATAACCCAAGTTAGATAACTAGTTATCCAGGGAGAACAATTCTTCCGTGGAGGAAACCAGTTATACGGGCGGAACAAAGGTTTGTAACAGCCTTATCAGCGATTTGCGGGCGAGTGCTTTATACTAATTATTAGTAACTAATATGAACATCGCTCGCGGCGAACACGTTGCGTGATCGTCTCAATACCAAACTCGCTCGCAAACCGCTAATGCGATAAGTCTGTAGAGATGTATAGAGTTAAGAAATACTATAACAATGCTATTTTTTGTCATTATTATACAATACTCGCTGAAAGGTTTGGAAAGGTAACTTAAGAATCCGGATTTGGACTCCAACCCACATAAGGGGTACCTAAATCACATTTTTCTGGTTTCCTGTGTATTTTTGTTTTAGTGAGTAAAAATGATAAAAATATAATGATAAAAAAATTACTATGCCTACTGTCAATGACTAAAAGCTTAGTGCCAATAATTTTATACGAACCAAGGCCAGTATAAATTTGAATTTATACACCGATTCAGAATAAAATCAACAAAGATTCCTCGAAATATTGTTTCGTAGCCGAGTATTTTTAAAACAGTAGCATTGAAGTTCTAATTTCAAAAGCGTTTGTTTAAAAAAAACGCTATTGACTTTAAATAAAAAACTCCGTTGAGACTTAAACAAAATGTCGCGTTCCTTTAAAATAATGAGCCTTCTGCCTACAGCTAGTTTCACTACAGAGAGGTCTCTGTACCATTAATTTCGTATGACACTTAAACCTCTGCCATAACATTGACATAACTAATGTTAGGTACCGATTGATCACTCTTTGGATAAATTGAAAAAAATATCCGACAGGTTTTTTTGTAAATAAATACCAGTCGTCCACATTTTTTTATTTGCAAGTTAAATAAAGCGCAAACAAACTCCCGCAGTTCTAAACAGCAAGTTCAAACAAAGCACGGGAGATGGTTCGAAAGAAATTCCCTCGCCACACCGAAAAGCCGTAAAACCAACCCTTGCCGCTCCATTCACGACTTAGTTGTATTACTCCATAGTTCAAAGTCCTCTGAGGTTGTTGAAGCGTTATGCGAATGGTCGCGAGTGATGCCAGGGTTGGCACTTAGCACGCGAGTGCATTCTGAATTATTTTCGCGGCAACATTCGTCTAACGATGCCTAAATATTTACGAAGGCGCTGATCGGCTCAGCGTGGCTGGGGCTTGTTCAGAACTCCTTATTCTTAACACGTGACGAATAAATTTGAACATGATTAATTATTCCTTTGAGTCATGTCGTGGTTCGAGCTACAGCTGCAATTTATCACGAGCTTTAGGCGAAGGAAAACATCGCACATTGCTGTGAAACAACTTAGTGGTGTGTGTGAAGTTTCCAATCTGCACTGGGCACCTGTGAAAATACCACTCCAATCTGTTTGTACTGTTACTAAATTATCGCGTGAATTATTTTTTGCCTAGTTACGAATAAACAGTAGATCTATTGGATTTTTACTACTCTGCATGAATTTAATTTTTTTTTCCATTTTCTGTAAAATCGATACACTCACTTGATAACTATAGTTCAAGCCTTCTCAGTCTGAGAGGAGTTTTGTGCCCAGCAGTGGGATTTAAAAAAAGGCTGGTGGCGATGAGTCATGTAATTCTTTGGCAACCTTGGCGTCCTTTGAATGCTTAATTCATGAGACTAAGTACTTGTAAGGATAACAATCTCTACAAAATTAGGCACATTATTTATTAAACATCCACTGTTATTAGTAGTGTGATAATAGTGATACTAAGCATTGTAAAAATGTTTTGTAAATGGAGCGTCGCATATAAGCGGCGCGCGCGCCGGCTGGCTCCACTCGCCGCCATGTCCCCGCTCGCTCGCTCGCTGCTCGCGCTCGCCGCCGCCGCGCTGCTGCACGTCGCCTGCGCAGCCAGCACCGATAACGCTTTGCCAGCAGCTTACAACGGATTCTGTACCACAGAGATCAGAGGTCACAAGAGAAACGCATGATTTGTCTTAACTACCTGTTATATTTTGTGAAATTTCTAAAGAAACACAGTGTTTTATCTACTTACAGGTTATAAAAGCAGAAGCAGTACAATTTTACCTGAGATCAAGATACCAGCCGAACAGAACTATTTCAAGCTCGATGTGCCAGATGTAAGGAATTTTATAAAATCTCTAACAATAATAATCTTATATCTGAAACCTTGGGTCCATGGGGTCCCGGCGCTTACAAGCTTATTTCAGAGTTGCAAAAGCGCTTGGTCGATGCCACTTGTGATTGTGACCAAAGAGCTGGCAATTTTCTCTCTCAAAGAATTAGCCTTTTGGGCACGGGTCCTTATTTAGATTTAATTTAGCTTTAGTTTAGTTTGTAATTCCGCAGATAAATTCCGAAAAACTCAGAGGTGCGAGCCGGGGTTTGAACTCGCGACCCTCTGCTTGATAGGCCATAGGTCAAACTAGGCTATTACAAGGGCCCATTACTGATGTTAACATCAACTCGTATGATGGTAAAAAGCGCTTCAACCCAAAGCTAACGCATGGTCGGTGTGTTCCAGAAATGTATGGCCCAGGACCGAGAGCTGGTGGGCGGTGTGGTGACGGCGTGTGACGCCGACGAGCCGCCACTGGTGACGCTGGCGCCGATGGCCGCCGGGCCGGGCGCCGTGCGCCGCCGCGGCACGCTGCACACGGTGGCGCATGCCTACGTCAAGCTGTACTGCATCTAACTTGGTCGGTGCCACTGCTGCTAATGCTGAAGCAGGCAGGAGGAGGTGGTGACGGGTTACCTAGACCGTATGGTGCCCACACCACTGCCAACCTGATCGGGTTTATGGAAGTCCATGTGTTTTTAACCGACTTTAAGGAGGAGGTTCTCAATTCATCTATAATAAAACTGTGTGTATGTTACGCGATTACCACGCGAATTATAAATTTAATTTGATGATCCCAGAGGTGATCCCATAAGAATTGTAGCAAAATCGGTTTAGTAGTTTTTTTAAACATGAAATTGTGAAAGCAAAAGTGTTTTAACAAAAAGTAAAACCGCTTTAAAACAGCAAAAATAATCCTCTAAAGCCATCAGTTTTATGTCCTAGCACAATTATTTATGAAGTCCGTGCTTTATTTACTGAATATTTCGACCTAACCTTACCGACTTCATATTTGTGCTAGGCGATAAAACTGATGGGTTTAGATGATTATTTTTATTTTTTTTTGAAGGCGGTTTTATTTTTTTGTCAAAAGATATTTTATGAACTCGCGACGCCACTGCTCCTTCTGCCCGGTACTGCTTGGTTGCCACTAACCACTCCTACTAACTCTGGTATTAGTAAATAAATGACATGCACTAGTATATCAAATTAGTGATGGGAAAAGTGGAAGGAAAATAAAGGGCGTAGCCAGAAGCGATGGTCCGACCAAACCTCCGAAAAGTAGGAGATTTCTAAGATGTTGTGAGATGTAAATGTATTCTTATTTTAAATAAAGGCATGTTTTATTATAACATCATAAGATTGTTTTTGTAATATACGGCTCCCGTGATATCGTTATTATCTGGTTTTAACCGACTTAAATAAAGAAGAAAGTCCTCAATTTGACTGTACTTATGTTTATTTTGTAGATTTGTTACGCGATTATTTCGCCAATTATGAATAGATTCTGATGATTCTTTTTTGTTTCAGTCAGTTGGGTTCTGTTCAGTCACTTTTAAATTGAATTAAAATCGGTTTAGTGGTTTTTTTAAACATTCGTTTTGAAAAAAAAAAAGCTTTTTAACGAAAAAGTAAATCCGCCGTAAAAAAACCTAAATTAATCCTCTACAGCCGCCAGCTTTATGGCCTAGCACAAAATATGAAGTCGGGGCTTCTTGGGAGCTTCATTCAAAGAATATTCCGCTCGCACCGTACAGACTCCATAATTATTTGTGCTAGGCCATAAAGCTGGTGGTTTTCGAGGATTGTTACGTAAAAGGTTTTTGCTATTTCGTTTCGGAAACATAAAAACAATGGTGCATCATATTTTTCTTTAATAATCTTGAACAAAACAGTGAATTTTAAAAGTTAACATCAAACTTGGAAGAGTCAAAATAAGTTTTAAGTTAAAAAAATATTTTTTTTTGATACGCAAGCTTTTGTTGATTGTACGACTGTACGTGTTTTTTGTCATTCAACTTAAATGTGAATACTAAATTTCGAATTAATCCGACCACTGGAGTTGGTGGTATTACATACATATAATAATCTGGTAGTGAAATTCTGGTGATCCGGCCCGAAGGACGTTTTCAACGGTTAATGGCATCAGCTTCAAATTTGGCAGATATGGATAATTATGTAAGTTAGATGACAATACAAGCGCAGTCGACAGAAAAGCCTGT
Source organism: Clepsis dumicolana (assembly GCA_963691665.1). NCBI lineage: Eukaryota > Metazoa > Arthropoda > Insecta > Lepidoptera > Tortricidae > Clepsis > Clepsis dumicolana. The sequence continues at coordinate 19,959,903 of OY829507.1, read as the reverse complement.
ATAATTTTTTTTTAAACAGAAAACTTATTTACTTTATTAAAGTGTAATTCGTCCTTTTATACTATAGGTCTACCGAGGATTTTGCAGTTGTGCTGGATGGAGATGTCGAGTCCTCTGGGGCACGTCTGGCCGTCGCTCATGGAGCACGTTACGCGCACGCGGCTGCCCCCGTCCAGCCACTGGATCTTGGGCGCATTGCCAAACTCGTCGCAAGCTATCACGCTTGTCCCAACTTGTTTTGAACCGAATCGTGGACATTTCTGGCGAATGACAATAAAACTGTTAGTATACCTATTTTATTATAAGTATAGGCGAAGAACTGACAACCGTTGGAGTAAACGTGTTGGGTACAAGTAGTGTAGGACGCCCTCCGGCCAGGTGGGATGACGATCTGCGGAATACTGCAGGCAGATGCTAGATGCGGCAAGCTGAAGACAGGGCGCTATGGCGCTCATTAGGGGAGGCATATGCTCAGCAGTGGACTAATATAGGCTGCTAATGATGATGATGATGATGACAAAATAGGAAGGTATACTAGCAATTTGGCCATTTGATAAGATGAAATGCAGTTGCGTTGCCAACCTGAGAGCTAAGATGAAATTACTCTTTTGTCCGTAATTTCCCCGGCTATCTCCCACTCCACACCGGTACACAACACTGGAAGCACTGCTGCTTAACGGCAAGAGTACAGAGTAGAAGAAGCGATTTAGAGGGATCCTTAATCATAATTTCTGTCCTGGCCCCTTCTTATTTCACCAACTTGACAATTGTCAGTTTTGAATGATAATCGGTGTCAACTGCTGACTTGAAGAGATTTTGTTTTAGCGCGCTTCATATTGTCAAAGAAATGTAGTTCGAATTGTCATATAAAACTTGAAATAGGGGCCTGCTGTTTTCCTCTATAGGCAATGATGTTATACATGTTTATATATTTAATATCATTGCAAATCAGGCGGTACTTTACGGAAATCCATACCTATTCATGAACTAAATATAATTAATTTAAGTGATTTGTGGTTGGTTCATGAACCACGATTATCTTACAGTGGGAACAACAACATCAATGTTATTGTCTCTTTGATCGACGTGAAGTTGTTTTGCGAGTACTGTATAGTTGCCACAGCTGCCTGTGAACAAAACGCAAAAATTATAAAATGACGGCAAACACCAAGCAATAATAACAAACGGTCTAGGTGTGAGTCGGACTCGCGTTCCGTATCTAACGATTTTCGGATTTTTCCGAGATCTTGCTTTATGCCAAATTTCATGAAGTCAATGGGAAGTATTATAATATTAGATTTACTTTGAATTGACAGACAAGATTCGAAAGACGAGATATTGATCCTGTAAGGGTCTGTTTTTCTCTTTTAAGGCACGGAACCCTACAAGTATTGATTTTAACAAAAAGTTGCGAATAAGGACCACACGGGCCTGTTTCATAGCTGCTCAAAACTTGTTAAACAACCGGAAGTCTCTTTCTAATACTACGCGGTGAAAAAAAGAGACTTCCGCTTGGTAGGTATGAATGTGGCGACACCTTTAATTTGTAAATATTATGTGTATAGTAGTATTAGTTATTATTAAGTTGGCTTCCGGTTTCCGCTGGAGCTGACAGAAACCGCGCATGCGCGAGAGCTCTTCGTTTATTGTACAAAAATTTTAGTGTACATAAACAGTGTATATAGTGAGTGTAACAAGTTACATTATGCTTATGAAACAGGACCCATGAATAAATGAATGGGCTGATTGTCACCTTTGTTGAGTTGACTGCAGTGAGAATCATCTGGGTTACGGCAAGGGACGTGAGGTATACCGGCGCAGGCGGCGTGCAGCAGCGCGGCGGCGGCGAGCGCGAACAGAGAGCGCGTGAGTGGAGACATGGCGGCGAGTGCTGACAGCCAGCGCGCGCGCCGCTTATAACGCGAAAGTTCCCGCTAATGAGCAGCCGAAACTAATACTTACTTAGTATCTTAAATTGTTATCCAGTTAGTTTTACGGAATAATTGCATGAAGTGTTCTTAACATGATTTAAAGCACTTCATTATGAAAGCATCGTTTGATTTGCTATAAACTGCCAAAACTAATTGTGATTGCCAACACAACTCACACACACATGACACGTGATTGTAATTGATGAGTTTCTATAGGTACACTTAAGTCGCACCGGATCGCTGTCAGCGGGAAAACACATGTACGTATGCTTAGAAGCAATCTATGCACACTTGCTTGATAGTCACATGTCAATCGTAGAGCCGCAAAAAAGTAAAATATTGTGCTTAGAAAAGTGCCGGTAATATAAACGACGTAAGAAAAACATGGTGTGACCTGTGACCTACCACCAATGTTATTAACTCTGATGACCAACGATAACACTCGTGGAATCGTTAAATTAAGCAGCGAAAATAATTGAAATCACTCTGTTGTTATTGGCATAAATCAGCGATAGTTCAGCAGTAAATAACAAATGTTTAATTACATAGCTTCCACTACGGCATTCTTATGGTTTACTTACCAAAATACGCCAAAATACGTTTGTCAAACAGATTCATTTCTCAAAATGCTTTTTTTTTCCGTAACTGTGAATAATTCAAGATTTTTATAAAATAAACTTAACGAACTAAAAACAATTGCTTTGCTCACCCGCGACCACTAATGACAAATAGTTATATCTGTGCGGCAAATGTATGTTCCCATGCAACACCTCCGCCTCCACTGCTACACGAATCAACACATGCCACACAGACCCAACTATCACCACCACCACTAAACTCTCCACGTGGCCATTTACGAAGCACAACAACAACCGCTCAACATGCCACCACTTCCACTACTGACATATGTAAACCATGTACTCAACTTAGTTAATGACAAAACCAACGTACCCACTAATATTTTATTAATTACAAACTACCCTTTTATGTAAGTGCTAAACTACCCTTTTTTTAAATGAATTCCAAACTACCCTTTTTATTTTTATTTTTAATTTACGCCATACCCCATTATTTATAACCGAGTACGGTAAAAAGAGAAGTTATGTTCTCATTATTACTATGGCACATTATTAAAATTAGAACCAAGTCGTAACAAAGGCGAAGAAACCAAATTAAGTTGTTCATAAATATGGACCTCCGCAAAGTAACGCCTGATTCAATAAATTATAATAAACTTAACCTAGGGATCTACGTGATGGTCCCGAAATAAATCCTGAAATAGTCACAGCTTCTGAAAAAAATAAACATTTTGGGACATTCATCAGTTTGGCAAACTTTTTTTTTATTCAAAGAGGGAGGTAAACGAGCAAACGGGTCACGTTATGCGATCACCGCCGCCCAGTATTACTTCAATTTGACAGTCTTTGTCCCAGTTCTGAGGCGCAGTTAGGTGTTTCCGATTCTATCAGTCCTCCGAAAACCTTCCTGGTAAACCATTAGTTTGGACCTTTTGAGCATCAGTCAAAGAGGCAAATTGAGGTAAATAAATAACGCACAACAATTTTTACGACGAGTGACCTACTTGGTCCAAAATTAAACAGAGCATATGTTATTGGTATGAAACATACAATTATGTATACATGTAAATACCCACAGTAAATTCAAGTCTGGAGAGTATCGAATATTCATAATTATCATACTTTTTTTTTCTCTTTTCTTTTTAATGATAGAGTTAGGTTTCTTTGTGTAATTTATCTGTGGTTACGTATTGTAAGAGCTAATGTAACTTGTTTTTAGAAAAAATGACTTTGTGCCAAGTTTCTTGCGGCGCATTTTTCTTCGCAATCATGGTCTTATATTTTTTATAAGCTCACTGAAACATGAACACACAGAAAAAAAACCAGAAAAATGCCAACCCCGGGAATCGAAACGTCACTGCAAAAAGTGATAAAAACAAGCTAAGATTTGAATACATGGAAAAAATTCAGCCTTTCCTCTATGTCCAGCCGTGGTGTAGGGGAAAAGCACACGACCCGGAGTGTCGAGGATCCGGGTTCGATTCCCGAGGTTGGCATTTTTCTGGTTTTTTTTCTGTGTGTTCATGTTTCAGTGAGCTTATAAAAAATATAATTGATATTCACGGGAAAACCGTAAAAATAAAAAATTGGAAGAAAAAATACAAAAAGACACTCCTACTGAGATCATGAATCATGGTCTTTCCGAAAGCGCTGATAGACTCAAAAAAAAAAATGACGTGTAAAAGAGAATTCAACTGCCTATTTGCTGAATAAAATTTTGAATTTTGAAAATATCTGCACCGACCGGTGATTGAATCCGGGACCTCAAGTTCTCTAACTACTAAGCCAAATACGGTCAAAACTTAGTCAAGTTTTTTTGTGGCAATACAATGCTGAGGTGTCCGTCGCATGGAACTCAATCGTTAGTAGCTAGGCCATCGCGAATGAAAGACATAAAACCCAGCCTCAAGTCCTAGTCATCAGTAAGCAGAAGTCGAAGATTCTGGTTCCATCTGACCTTCTAAAACTTAGGATGTTGCGGTTTGTAGCTAGGTGGTAACCCGTGAGTTTGGACTTCTGGGTCCTAATCAGTTTGGGCTGACTGATGAAAGACCAAGTCTGTGCAACTTACGCCACAGAAGTGAGCGACGTTTGTCCATCAAATAGCACATTCATGGACCAGTAGCGTCTCCAAGCATTTTCATTGTGGCTGTCGGTTTTCGAAGGAGACTAATCTGGCCCAAAGCTAAATACTTACAAAAGAGCTTTAGACCATACGTAAATTGTATTTACAGAATACAATTTTGTCCGGATTTGTTTTGACAAGTCATACTCGTCGACCTAATATTACTGCCTGCTAATTTACCGTTACTCTACGTTTGCCTTTAATTGTCATCAGCTCTGAAGCTTTAAGCAATTCATCGTAAATCCAACGTTAAGGCAATCCTTAATAATACGGCAATCCGTATTCCTCTTCTTGGAATATTATATCTTCGATGTTTATCTATACTAATAATATAATAATTATTTATATTAATACAATTATTTATAAGTTATAAAGAGATAAACTACCCCTAAAAGATAAAAGCTACTTTTTATCTTAAGACAGTACAAAGTTCAAGTACAAAGCTGGTTGTCTGTAAGAGATCGCTTTTAAGCGATAAGACTGCCTATTGTCTACCATACCTGTTTTCTGTAATCTCTTTGTACTATTTTGTGGTTTTCAATAAAGAATATTTGTATTGTATTGTATTGTTCCCGTAGGACGCAGAGGAGGTTACGTACCTAAGCTAAAGTAATCTATAGTAAAAAACAAATGTAGACATGCAATATAGTTTTCTTTAATAATCGTGAATCATGTACAAAGAGTGCAATTAAAAGTTAGCATTCCAGAAAGACCACACTAGGACCCAACAGTAAATGCTACACTTGGTTTACATTGGCTGTTTATTGGAGTATCCACGGTAAGGCTTTTAAGGAGTTTTAGTGGTTGTAGTTGACGCTAGATCGCTAGCACCCCTTTATTCCCCGGTTTTCACTTTCCCAATTTTCCTTCGCTATTCGCAGTTCTGGTCGACCGCAACCTCGATGCCCCGAGGACACGCCATTCCCCAGCTAGAGTTGCAAGTGATGCGAATGCGTTTGCCGTCGTCGAGCCACTCGAGCCTCGGAGCAGCACCAGATGCGTCGCAAGCTGTCACGCTGGTCCCGACATGGTTGTGAGCGTATAGGGGACATCTCTGCGACATGTGAAAAGAAAATGTGATATCATTTCAAGACAAAGTTTGAATTGCAGCAAGCGCGCATCCGATCCCACACAGAGTTTCACACAGCATGATAAGCTTTTGACGTAGGAATATGAGGTGAACCAGCTTGCTGGCTATTATATAAGTGACATGGCATTTTGGCAAGTGATAAGACAATAGGGCCACCTATTACGGGCTACGGTCGTTCTCCCCCGCCACCGCGGCGGGCACGTCTCGTCGCCGGCGGCGCCTATGCCATGTTCGTAAATGTTCGGGAGCGGTCGTTTCGCCCGCCGCATGCAGCGCGAAGCCTTGCTGTTTTCTTTGAGTTCATCGGTTCCCCTCCGTTTGGACTAAGAATTATCGTCCTAATTTCATTTGAACAAATTTTGTTAAAACTAAAATCATTTATGCGACTTATCAGTTTGCCGAATTATTCATTACCACTAATTTTAGTATTACGATTTTTTATTACTCCTATTTTACGAATGCCTAATTTTCAGTAATCCTATTTTCATTTAGCCGTTTTTTTTAAACAACTGATATTATAATATCTAACATTTATAACAACTATTATTCATGAGGGTTCCCCTCCGTTAGAACTAAGAATTTATGTCCTAATTTCATTTAAACTAATTCTGTTAAAACTAGTATAATTTATCCGAATTATTAGTTTGCCGTATTATTCATTACGACTAATTTTAGTATTACGATTTTTTTACTCCCTATTTTATGAAGGCCCAATTTTCAGTAATCCTATTTTCATTTAGACGATTTTTTTAAGCAACTGATATTATGATATCTCTACGGAATACTAACTTAACCTAAATAGGTTTACCTAACTTAAGTGGGTAAATACCTAGTCTTTTGTTTGAAGTTATTTTGTAGAATGTGTTATAGATGTAACGATGTTATTTCGAATATTGCTAAAAACTTATTTTATTTTATTTATTTTTCATGACCTGTCATGTTAATTACCTACATTTTAGAAATGTTACGTCTAGAGTATAACAAGTATTCATATGAAGTTAACGACTTTCAGGCGAAGTCGACGGAGCTCCGCTTGGCGGAGCTCCTTTTCCGCCGAGTAGAGGCGCTTCGCGCCTTGCCACAATTCTAACCTAACTTAACCTACAGATTAGTTAAGCATTCATGTGCTCTAGGTTTTTTATTGCGGGGGGCTCCACCCCCCGAGCCCCCCATGTAGGGGCTCTGCCCCCCGTCCCTCCTTTAGTATTCCGCCCATCCATATACGTATTTTAATTTTAGAACACCTTTCGAGAGTGCGCGTATAAGTAACTATGCCAACGGTTGATAAATAGTTAGTATGAAGATTATTTTGTGTGACAGGGTCGAAGGAGATCTCTTTTCTGGGTAGTTTGTATTATTATACTGTATGTGTTATTATTAGTATATTATAACATAACATAATTATATTATAAGCATAACGAAATTAATTCTAACGGTATTAGTAAAATAAATATTTGATCAAATATTCATTAGACCTAGTGATCGTTAGTTGTATAGTGGTTAGGAAATATAATAATAAGGGTAAATAATATTCGATAAAAGCGAAATTAGCTCTTACGACTTTAGTTCAAGTGGGGGACTCCCGAGTTCATCAATGGCACTATTGTGTCTACGCGCCATATGAAATGAATGGTATAGAGAGCTCTCTACAGTGAAAATAGCTTCAGCTTCAGCAGGCTTATAATTTCAAAGGAAAGTGACAGTGCATAAGCAATGGCAGTCTTCTTGGTGTTATAGTCCTTGCTTTCGGAACTAAATGACAACTGATTTCACACTTTAATGTTGACATATTTATTTCGTTATTTCCTGCTTATTGCTCAGTTCAGAGTGGCTCTCAGACTGGTATGAGATGAGTGAAAAAGCACATGACTGAAGGCGAACAGAAAGCGGTTGATAGTTTTAAGTTATTATTTATGATAAGGTATTATTACGTTGGGAGGAAGAATAACGACATTGTCTGTGTGATCAAGGTGGTATTCTTGTGCACGAATTTTTAATCTGCCATTGTCACCTGTAAAAAAAACTATCATTATACTTTAAATACTCACTGAAGCTGATAATTAAGTATTAGGTTATATAACGTGATAATCTCACCTCTATGGGTTCGGTCGCATTGCCCAATTGGTATGAAAGCATCATTGCGATCGACGCAGACGGCGGCGTGCAGCAGCGCGGCGACGGCGAGCGCGAGCAGCGAGCGCGCGAGCGGAGACATGGCTGCGAGTGCCGGCCGTCGGCGCGCGCGCCGCTTATAACACGCCCAGGGGCCGCTAATGAGAAACCGAAACAAATTTTTACCGGCACTTGATAGTTTATTTTCAAGTGATTTCAACGACAAATTGCATAGAAACGTCTTATCTATTGAAAGAGCACATTATTTAATCGTGCCTTGCGAATCGTGCTGGAATGAATCAAACCTATTGTGAATTAAACTATTGGCTATAAAAATTATCTTAATTTTCTTTAAAAAACGTTATGTTTACTTTTATTAACACACTGATAATAACTGCTTAAATGGGAACTTTAATCACATTCAACATTCCTAAGTTTTTTTCTTGAAGTAGGTAGTATGAACTAGATACCTAATTAAAATAATACTAATACTAAAACCATAAATAAAAAAGCTGTCTTAAATTACTGCCGGGCGTCCAGTAGGTGTCCAGAAGACTGGCAGCATTGCCACGCTGGATGGCAATACTTAAACCTCTGTGCTAAGTAAAAGCCAGCCCTCTGGTCACCCGAAGCCTTAATTAATTTGGTCGACATTGACTTGTAGATGTTGATGGCACTCTGTCCCCACGGATCCATGGTTTCTACTCCAAACGGCTCAAATATGCACTACCTACGTAATGATTGTATATTTGCGCCGCTTGAGGCTTTCTCCAGAGTCTGCAGCGGCACCGGCCCTGTTGGCTGTAGAAGGAAAGTGGGACAGGGCGAGTGTGTAGACACAAGTGGCGTCCCAGACCAACGGTCGCCCCATTTTCCACGGCATGAGTCTCATGCCATCGGGCCTCTTGCTGTCGTCGCGGATCAAGCCCGAAGGCTCTAATACGGCTGGTGCTCCGGCACTGACCAAGGCCCAGCGGATGACGACGTTGAGGCCGGCTAGCCACGGGATGCGCCCCGTACTTCTGCGGCAGGGGAGTACATGGTGGCCGAGGCAGTCGACCTGCATACCGCAGGGGCAGCGATGTGGGACAACACAGGCCACTCCCAAATGGAGACACACAGCGAGCCGGAAAGTGTTTTTGTCCCCAAAACTGCCAGTATTTGTGGATGGTAGAGCATGTAATTCCTATTTTGCAGCGGCAAGGAGGCGGGCGCGTTCTGCAGAGCTGGTAGACGTATGGTGAAGGTTATACCAGTCTACAGAGCGGCTCATCTCATTGTCACTGCAAACTAAGAGTATTGGGTAGATCGGCAGACGGGCAAGTTGACCTCCATGCTGTTTAAAATAATGTATTCAAGTTATCCAGAGGTGTTTTGAGTATTTGGGCGATTATATTTTGAGTGTAGTAGACCGAGGACAGAAAAGCGTGAAACAGAAGAAATCTGTCGGATGTCCAAGCCTCCGTGACGAATGGACAAAGATGACTGAGATCATGATCTGTCTGAAAAGATTATGTTGAAAACGGATATGAAAATATTTTTAATGACAGAATCTAGAGTATCCAAAAGATGAGGGTATATCCAAAGGAAGTAGGTGAATTTAGGTACAAAAAGGCAATACTTGATGATCGTACGTTTAGGTTAATTTTAAATAGAAGATCAGACTGAGAATTTTTTTTTTTGTATTTTATCATCTGTAAGTTCGGAGAAAGATTCCTGGAGAATTGAAGAACCAAGGAGATTCAGCAAATTTTTTGTAACAATTTTGATATTGGAGGCAATAGCCTGAAATTGAAAAATTGGTTTGGCTTTTTGCTGATAAGAATCGCACAGAAATATTTCGCATCTCGACATCTAAACCAATAATTCGAAATTTCTCGGTAAAAACCTGCGTATCATCAAGGACTTAGCTAACAGCACTACCAATGGTCCCGTCTTCCAAACATCAAACATTGAACTTTGTATTTAAGTTTTGAATGATATGATGAATAGCAAGACTGAAGAGAGCTGGCCCGAGGGGATCACCCTGTTGGCAGCCAACTGTCGAAAAAATTGTGATTTTTTTTTATAGTAGTTTGGATGGAGAGCTATAGTATGTACTGCCAAACGAAGGTGTAAATAAGTGGAGCATGCTCTTTAATTTCCTTTAAAGGCACGTGTCTGTTAATAGAGTTAAAGGAGTTTTTGACATGAATCTTAAGAACAACTTCGCCTGGCTGTTGCAGTATAAAAGAACGAAGGGAGTGCACTGCTGCTTCAGGAGTGTAGGCTGAATACGTTTACTCAGCAGCTCAGAAGATGCGCTGCAGCTGATTTGGGCTACAAATCGGTGGTAGGTTGTACCAACCGCTATGGGGCTAATCCCGCCGTCCTTTAAATAAGGGGACATAAGTTAGAGCTTTATGAAATGTTGGTTATACTGTGTTGATTTCTCCCGCCCACATACAGTTACTTAGAGCCATCAGATTTGCAAGCGTCTCGCCTGAGTTTTCAGAAAGTAGGCTCATGTTGGCTGCCAGGGGCGGGTGCTTAGCTTGTAGGGCTGCAAAGGTTTCAGGAGTATCTGGGGCAATAGCATCGCTGGAGAAGAGGAGACTGGCAGCGCCTTTTATATCAACTTTCCCGACGTTGGTTTCCACGCCACGGTATAACTAGAGCTATTAAGTGTAGTCCAACGTTTTTAGAGTTCCGCAAATCAAAAAGAAAAACAGAACCTTTATAGGATCACTGTTGTCCGTCTGTTTATCTGTCTGTCTGTCTGTCAAGACCCTTTTTCTCTGGAACGCGAGGAAGCAGTATTAATAATATCAAATACTCAAGCCTGCAGTCTTTTGAAGCTGTAAAAAAATCAAGCTTCTAAGTCAATCAAAAGATAGAGACAATAATAATGTTGTTTCCATACAAATGGCCGTACCGTGAAAACCTACAGGGTACTTCCAGTAGTCCTAGAAACTTGCAATTTCCTATGAAGGTAGCTCTTATAGCACAACCACTCAGAAAAATCCCAAAATCTTAAATTTTTATATCTTTCTGCGTATGTCACAGACCAATATAAAATTTCCTTAGGAGCAGGGCTCTGCTAACAAGATAACTTAATAGTCTCATACGAGGTTTTTTATTAAACGACATTACTGATTGTGTGAAAAAATCCAAATTAATGGGTTAATTTGAGAAACAGCATTCAAAAAATCATATCTCCAAAACCGTAAAAAGTAAGAAAAAAATCCAACAATATCCCACAAAAATTTTACGATCCACGTGCTGTATATTTATGTTGTAAAGAGGCAAACTAACCCTAAACGACAAAAGCTACTTTTAATCTTAAGACAGTACAAAGTTCCCGTAGGACGCAGACGAGGTTACGCACCAAAACTAAAGTAATTTATAATAAAAAACAAAAGTAGGCATGCAATATAGTTTTCTTTAATGATTGTGGATCATGTACAAACAGTGCAATTAAAAGTAAGCAGCCCAGAAAGGCAACACTAGGATCCAACAGTAAATGCTACACTAGGCTTACATTGGCAGTTTACTTGAGTATCCACGGTAGGCTTTGAAGGCGCTCTAACGGTTGTAGTTGACACTGAATAGTTAGCGCCTGCGCTATTGGCAGTTCTGGTCGACGTAAACATCGAGTTCCCAAGGACACCTCTGGCCGTCGGTGAAGTTGCAGGTGATGCGAGCTCTGCTGCTACCGGGCAGCCACTGGAGCGTGGGAGCAACACCAAATTTGTCGCAACCTATCACTGTGGTCCCGACATGTCTAGGAGCATATGGGGGACATCTCTGCGACATGTGAAAAGAAAATGTGTTATAAGTTATGATAGGTTTTTTTTTTTCTAGCTGTACATTTCAGTTACATTAGGTAGTAAATCAAAGCTAAAACTTGAAACCAAATTAAATCTAAATAAATCCTCCGTGGCATGGTGCCCAAAAGGCTAGCAGCCTTGCCTCGCTGAAGAGCGATGCTGATTCTTTGAGAGAAAAAACTGCCCGCCATTTGGTCACAAGTTGCATCGATCAAGCGCTTTAGCAACTCTGAAATAAGTTTGTAAGCGCTGAGACCCCATGGACCCAAGGTTATAATTTTTAATGTTATAATTTCAACACAAAGTTTTTATTGCAGCAAGCGTGCATCAAATCCCACACAGAGTTTTGCACAGCATGATAATAAGCTTTTGACGTAGGAATTTGAGGTGGACCACCTTGCTGGCTATTATCTGAGTAAGGGGTAAGCAACACGATAATTTTGACAAGTGACGAGTAATAGGAGTAGGCTACGACGATCGTTCTCCCCCGCCACCCGCGGCGGGCACGTCTCGTCGCCGGAGGCGCCTATGCCATGCTCGTAAATGTTCGGGAGCGGTCGTTCTCGCCCGCCGCGTGCAGCGCGAAGCCTTGCTGTTTTCTTTGAGTTCATCAATGGCGCTATTGTGTCTACGTGCCATACGAAATGAATGGTATAGAGACCTCTCTAAAGTGACCAGCTTCAGAAGGCTTATCATTTTAAAGAAAAGCGACATTGTATAAACAATAGCAGTCTTCTTGGTTTTATCGTCCTTGATTTCGGAACTAAATGACAACTGATTTCACACTTTAACGTTGAAATATTTATTTCTTGCTTATTACTCAGAGTCAAGTGGCTCTCAGACTGGTATGAGATGAGACGCGCCAAGTCAAAAAGCAAAGTTAAGTTATTAATTATATTAAGGTATATTACGTTGGAAGGAAGAAGATCAATGACAACGTCTGTCTGATCAAAGTGGTGTGTTTCTGCACGAATTGTTAATCTGCCATAGTTGCCTGTAAAAAAAAAGCTATTATTATACTTTAAATAGCCATTTGAACAAAAATATGCAGGAAACTAGAAATATATGAATAACGCCGGGAATTGAACCTGGATCAATGGCACGTGCATACATAATCCTTACACCAAAGTTATAAAAAAAACAGTAAAAATAAAAAAAAATACGAAAAATATATAAAGACTAGTATTTTGGGTGGGGGCCGCGGGCCCCGAGGGGCCCGCGGAGGGTTCCCTGCCACCATGTCTTTTTTAATATCCTAACCAATTATCAAACTAACAAACTAAGCAACTAACCAACTGTCCAACTAACCAACAAACAAACTAACCAACCAACCAACTAACCAACAAACAAACTAACCAACTGTCAAACTTTAAAACTACCAAACTAACCAGGTATCAAACTATTAAACTACCAAACTAACCAACTAACCAACTATCAAACTATCAAACTAACAAACTAACCAACTATCAAACTAACCAACTAACCAACCAACAATTTAACAAACTAACAAACTAACCAACTAACCAACCAACAAACCAACTAACCAAATAACCAACCAACCAATCAACCAACCAACCAACCAACCAACCAACCAACCAACCTGCCAACCAACAAACGAACCAACTAACCAACCAACCAATCAACCAACCAACTAACAAACTAACCAACTAACAAACTATCAAACTACCAAACTAACCAAATAACCAACTATCAAACTACCAAACTAACCAACTAACCAAGTATCAAACTACCAAACTAACCAACTAACCAAGTATCAAACTATCAAACTACCAAGCTAACCAACTAACCAACTATCAAACTACCAAACTAATCAACTAACCAACTATCAAACTACCAAACTAACCAACTAACCAACTATCGAACTATCAAACTAACCAAGTATCAAACTATCAAACTACCAAACTAACAAACTATCAAACTATCAAACTACCAACCAAACTAACCAACTAACCAACTATCAAACTACCAAACTAACCAAATAACCAAGTATTAAACTATGAAACTAACCAACTATCAAACTATCAAACTACCAAACTAACCAATTAACCAAGTATCAAACTAACCAACTAACCAACCAACCAACCAACAAACCAACTAACCAAATAACCAACCAGCCAACAAACCAACCAACCAACCAACCAATCAAACAACCAACAAACTAACCAACTAACAAACTAACCAAATAACAAACCAACCAATCAACCAACCAACCAACCAACCAACAAACCAACCAACCAACCAACCAACCAACCAACCAACCAACCAACCAACCAACCAACCAACCAACCAACCAACCAACCAACCAACCAACCAACCAACAAACTAACCAACTAACCAACCAACCAAGTATCAAACTACCAAACTAACCAACTAACCAAGTATCAAACTATCAAACTACCAAACTAACCAACTAACCAAGTATCAAACTACCAAACTAACCAACTAACCAAGTATCAAACTATCAAACTACTAAACTAACCAAGTATCAAACTATCAAACTAACCCACTAACCAACTATCAAACTACCAAACTAACCAACTAACCAAGTATCAAACTAACAAACTAACCAAGTATCAAACTATCAAACTACCAAACTAACCAAGTATCAAACTATCAAACTACCAAACTAACCAACTAACCAACTATCAAACTACCAAACTAACCAACTAACCAAGTATCAAACTATCAAACTATCAAACTACCAAACTAACCAATTAACAAAGTATCAAACTAACCAACTAACCAACCAACCAACCAACTAACCAATCAACCAACCAACCAATCAACCAACCAACAAACTAACCAAATAACCAACCAACCAACCAACCAACCAACCAACCAATCAATCAACCAACCAACCAACCAACCAACAAACTAACCAACTAACCAAGTATCAAACTACCAAACTAACCAACTAACCAAGTATCAAACTATCAAACTACCAAACTAACCAACTAACCAAGTATCAAACTACCAAACTAACCAACTAACCAAGTATCAAACTACCAAACTAACCAACTAACCAAGTATCAAACTATCAAACTACCAAACTAACCAACTAACCAACTATCAAACTACCAAACTAACCAACTAACCAAGTATTAAACTATGAAACTAACCTACTGTCAAACTATCAAACTACCAAACTAACCAACTAACCAAGTATCAAACTGTCAAACTACCAAACTAACCAACTAACCAAGTATCAAACTACCAAACTAACCAACTAACCAAGTATCAAACTATCAAACTACCAAACTAACCAACTAACCAACTATCAAACTACCAAACTAACCAACTATCCAAGTATCAAACTACCAAACTAACCAAATAACCAAGTATCAAACTACCAAACTAACCAACTAACCAAGTATCAAACTATCAAACTATCAAACTACCAAACTAACCAACTAACCAACTATCAAACTATCAAACTAACCAACTAACAAACTATCAAACTACCAAACTAACCAACTAACCAAGTATCAAACTACCAAACTAACCCACTAACCAAGTATCAAACTATCAAACTACCAAACTAACCAACTAACCAACTATCAAACTACCAAACTAACTAACTATCAACCTACAAAACTAACCAACTAACCAAGTATCAAACTATCAAACTATCAAACTACCAAACTAACCAACTATCTAACTATCAAACTACCAAAATAACCAACTATCAAACTAATTAACTGACCAACTACCCAACCAACAAACTAACAAACTAACTAACTAAATAACTAACCAACCAACCAACCAACCAACCAACCAACCAACAAACCAACTAACGAAATAACCAACCAACCAATCAACTAACCAATAAACCAACTAACCAACCAACCAATCTAACAAAACAAAACTATCAAACTACCAAACTAACCAACTAACCAACTATCAAAGTACCAAACTAACCAACTATCAACCTACAAAACTAACCAACTAACCAAGTATCAAACTATCAAATTAACCAACTATCAAACTATCAAACTACTAAACTAACCAACTATCTAACTATCAAACTACCAAAATAACCAACTATCAAACTAATCAACTGACCAACTACCCAACCAACAAACTAACAAACCAAATAACCAACCAACCAATCAACTTACTAATAAACCAACTAACCAACCAACCAATCAACCAACCAACTAACCAACTAACCAACTAACCAACCAACCAACCAACCAAATAACCAACTAACTAACCAACCAACCAACCAACCAACCAACAAACTAACCAACTAACCAACCAACTAATCAACCAACCAACTAACAAACTAACCAACTAACAAACTATTAAACTACCAAACTAACCAACTAACCAACTATCAAACTACCAAACCAACCAACCTGCCAACCAACAAACGAACCAACTAACCAACCAACCAATCAACCAACCAACTAACAAACTAACCAACTAACAAACTATCAAACTACCAAACTAACCAACTAACCAACTATCAAACTACGGAACTAACCAACTAACCAAGTATCAAACTACCAAACTAACCAACTAACCAAGTATCAAACTATCAAACTACCAAACTAACCAACTAACCAACTATCAAACTACCAAACTAACCAACTATCAAATACCAAACTAACCAACTAACCAAGTATCAAACTATCAAACTACCAAACTAATCAACCAACCAACCAACCAACCAACAAACTAAACAACTAACAAACTAACCAAATAACCAACCAACCAACCAACCAACTAACAAACTAACCAACTAACCAACCAACAAACTAACAAACTAACAAACTAACCAACTAACCAACCAACCGACCAACAAACCAACTAACCAAATAACTAACCAACCAATCAACCAACCAACCAACCAACTAACCAACCAACAAACCAACTAACCAACCGACCAACTAACCAACCAACCAACCAACCAACCAACAAACTAATCAACTAACCAACCAACCAACCAACCAATCAACCAACCAACTAACTAACCACCTATCAAACTACCAAACTATCAAACTACCCACCAACTAACCAACTAACCAACCAACCAATCAACCAACCAACAAACCAACCAACCAACCAACCATTCAACCAACCAACCAACCAACCAACCAACCAACCAACCAACCAACCAACCAACCAACCAACTAACCAACCAACCAACGAACCAACCAACCAACCAATAAACTAACCAACTAACCAACCAACCAATCAACCAACCAACTAACAAACTAACCAACTAACAAACTAACAAACTACCAAACTAACCAAATAACCAACTATCAAACTACCAAACTAAACAACTAACCAAGTATCAAACTATCAAACTATCAAACTAACCAACTATCAACTTATCAAACTACCAAACTAACCAACAATCAATTTTGTATGGCGGCCATCTTGTTTTCGCCATTTTGAAAAAACTTTGACCGGCTCACCCATTGGTTGGCTGTTCTGAGCGACTTTAGTTTCGGGCAAACTCGGTAGGTCAACTCGTTACAGAGAGCTACCTCATGTGTCGGGTCAGTTTCCAAGTTCAGGTCGATTATGTATTTTTTTGTTGGTTGTGGCGGCATTTCTGATGTGATGGTGTATAGAGTCGAACCCAACCTCTAAAGGCTGCTACAAAACAACAGTAAGTCAGTGAGTCAGACATAACATTGTTAGGCGGCCATCTTGGAAAATTGAAAAATCGAAAAATTAATTATGGCGTTGAATACTGTGGCCTTCAAGAGCCCTGATTGCCAAATTTCAATCGAATCAAACAAGAAAAAATTTCGCCGCCATTTTGAATCCGCCATCTTGGAAAAAAAAAATTGCTTCATTAGATTACCCTTCCTATTTTGAACAACATTAGTTCGAGCACCTTTCATCCATCTCGACTGGTTTGCGAGATAATCGCTTTTTAATTTTGTATGGCGGCCATCTTGTTTTCGCCATTTTGAAAAACTTTGACCGGCTTACCCATTGGCTGGCTGTTCTGAGCGACTTTAGTTCCGGGCAAACTCGGTAGGTCAAGTCGTCGCGGAGAACTACCCATGTGTCAGGTCAATTTCCACATTCAGGTCAATTTCATACTTTTTTAGTGGTCGAGGCGGCATTTCTGATGCGATGTTGTAGAGAGTTATACCCCACCCTTCATGGGTTCTTCAAAACAGCATGTCAGTGAGCCAGATTTTCCATCGTATGGCGGCCATCTTGGAAAATCGCAAAATCGAAAAACCAATTACGGCGTTTGATTCAGTGGCCCTCAAGAGCCCTGGATGTAAAATTTCAATCGAATCAGAGCAAAAAAGAAAATGGCCGCCATTTTGAATCCGCCATCTTGAAAAAAAAAACCATTCCAATAGATTACCCCTCCCACCCTGAATGACATTTGGTCGAGCACCTGTCATCCATCTCGACTGGTTTGCGAGATAATCGCGTTTCAATTTTGTATGGCGGCCATCTTGTTTTCGCCATTTTGAAAAGATTTTGACCGGCTCACCCATTGGCTGGCTGTTCTGAGCGACTTTAGTTTCGGGCAAACTCGGTAGGTCGAGCCGTTGCAGAGAGCCGCTACCAGAGTCAGGTTACTTTCCACGTTCAGGTCAATTTCGTATTTTTCCTGGGGTCGGGGCGGCATTTTGGATACGGTGGTGTATACAGTTCCACCCCACCCCTCGTGGGTTCTTCAAAACAGCATGTCAGTGAGTGAGTGAGTCAGTGGGTATCGAGCTATATATATTATATAAAAATAAAATAGGAAGGTACTCAATTGGGATCATAAATAATAATTACGTAACAGAAAAGAGTTTGTGTTAACACTACAAATAGCTATTTTGGGATGTCTCACTACAAATAAATATATTTCGATATTAAAGCATTAGGTTATATCACGTGACAATCTCACCTTCAGTAATTCGATCGCAATGCCCTATTGGTACGGAAGCGTCGTTGCGATCGACGCAGGCGGCGGCGTGCAGCAGCGCGGCGGCGGCGAGCGCGAGCAGCGAGCGCGCGAGCGGGGACATGGCGGCGAGTGCCGGCCGTCGGCGCGCGCGCCGCTTATAACACGCCCACGTCCAGGGGCCGCTAATGAGCAACCGAAACTAATTTTTACCGACAGTTAATAGTTTGTTTTGAAGTAATTCCAACGACAAATTGCATAGAAACGTCTTATCTATCGAAAGAGCTCATTACTTAATCGTCCTCTGCGAATCGTGCTGGAACGAATAGAACCTATTGTGAATTAAACTGTTGGCTATAAAAATATCTTAATTTGCGTTTAAAACGTTATGTTCACGTTCATTAACACAGTGATAATAACTGCTGCCATGAGAACATTACTAATGTTTTAACAGTCCAATGTTTTTTTGTTAAACGCTTATCTTCCATATACGAAATACGGTACATAACGTAATGTACCATTTGTAAATTTACATAGCGACGTTTTTTTTCACTTTTTGAATAAAGAAGAATGAGCAAATTTTGAACGAAATTAGCGTTATGATGAAAGCCCTAGCCCCTATTTCAGCAACTTTACAATTGTCTGTTTTTAATGACAGTTCGGTGTCAACTGCTGACTTGAAGAGCTTTTGTTTTAGCGCGCTTCATATTGTCAAAGAAATGTAGTTCGAATTGTCATACAAAACTGACAATTGAAAAGATGTTGAAATACTTTTTACGAAGAACTTTTAAGTCACTCTAATAAAACTTTCACCAAGTAATAGTAGGACTATAACAACATCGTTTGAAATTAAAACTAAGTATCCCTAGTCGCTCATATACGAAGTTTCATACAAAAATGCCCATTCTCCTAACAAAGTTAAGATTATTGCTATGAAATTCCTTGTGCCTGTTTGACTTGAAATATTTCACGTTATTTTAAGTATCGTCTTCCACATTTCGAGTATCGTACAACGGTACGCACGTTACAGCTTTTCATATTGTGTGCAGATAAAAATCATATATGTACCCTTAACTCAGCGCAGCATAGAAAAACGATATGTTATCAAAACTAAAGGTGTACGAGTGTGATAAGAAAAGCTTTCAAGGTCTTATTGACAATCTGTCAGCAGCAGTGCCGTGGCAGTATAAAAACTGTGGCCACGGTATTTTCTGCATCACTTCGCTCGAAATGGCCGCCACATCAGTTCGCTTGCTCCTCGTCGCTTGCTTCGCTTTACTGGTCTCCGCCTGCGCCGCAGGGAATCAACGAGACATCAACCCGACTAACTGCAAAGAGTATCTTACAGGTGAAATTGTAATTTTATTGCTCTTGCTTCAGAGAAGACGTCAGCTAATGAGATATGACATTAACGAATGTCGCTGGAGATGACAAAGGCACAATTCATAACGTATTGCTTAGAGATTTGAGATCACTTAAGAGATGTTATTTAAAATTGTAGTTGTGCCCCATGTAGTTGAGCCTTGAACTGAAAAATCTTAGTTTATAATAATCGGAATAAGTATGCAGTTTCCCGATAGGTGCACTTCATTAGAAGAGTCTCTTTATTGAAATGAGCACATTCTCGAAAATTACACTTCCCATTTCTCAGATTCCTTAAATGAAAACTTTATTTATAGCAATGTGCGCTTTGCTTGTGACCGGAAACTATCACATCGGAAAAGTACCGATATGTTTATGATATAAATTGTGTTTTTTTTAGACGTTTTGGGAAAATGTACGTTTTGGAAATGTGCGCACATTAGAAAAGTGTACTATTTGGGACACTATACTTACTGGGTGTACACTGTATGGAGAAAATTTAGGAAGTGCAGCTTCGGAGAGAGTTCACTGATTTTTCACTATTGACTTTACTTTGCCTTGTATCTCTTGCTGTTTTTTTTACAGGAGACGCAACACAAGATGTTATTATTCTGCAACAGATAAAGACAATGCCATACCAGAGAACAAGTAACATTGACAATAGGGATGTAAGTCCTGCTTTTATTAAGTACTAATATAATAAACGAGAAAGTGTGTGACGGATCTCATCATCATCAGCCTATTTACGTCCAACTACTAGTAGTGCCTACTAGTGCCTAGGCACAGGCCTCCTCTCAGTATGAGAAGGCTTTTGTCCAGTTCGGGTTGTGAACCTATTATTATCCAGTCGGTCGGGACAGAGCCAGCGCTTAGGGGACAGCTCCCGATCGTAGAAGGAGGCTAGTCGACTAGCAGACAGTTAATAAACTTTTTTTTTTCATTCCCTTACAATGTTTGAGAAAAGCATACAAGCTTCGGCCGGAACAGGGGTTGCCGGACTCTTACTACAGCCGGCCTCTTACTACAGCCGGCCTCGTGTACTCGGCCGTCTAACCCCTTTCTTCCCAGCCTCTACATTGTACCATTGCCTACCTAATTCTTAAATTTCTGTTCAGCACTGCTACGTGAATCATAAGCGTCTGGTGGGCGCCCTGGTCGTGGCGTGTGACCCCCTGGGACCTCCAGCCCCGTCCATCCAGGCCCTCAGCACCCTGTCGCAAACGGTGGAGTGCCACACAGACGGGCCCTGCCTCTCCGGACTGACCGTAACCGTGTCTCAGTACTGTGCCCGCATTTAAACAATGCCTCCACGTATTTGCTGTTTCGTCAACAGGCGTTGTAACAATAAATAGCAAAACTTACTTTGTTTTTGATTAATAAAGTTATTTCCCTTTTTTACCCGACTGCGATACGACGAGTCACAGTAACTTTAGAGGTTCCAGGCCCCTATTTCACCAACTTTACAATTGTCAGTTTTCAATGACAATTCGGCGTCAACTGCCGACTTGAAGAGCTTTTGTTTTAGCGCGCTTCATATTGTCAAAGAAATGTAGTTTGAATTGTCATGTAAAACTGACAATCGTAAAGATGGTGAAATAGGGGCCAGTTTGATTCTTGAAGGCCCTTTCGGTGTGACTCGGTTGGTCTGTCACAGCTGGTTATCTCAGGAACTACTAATACTATCGACTTGAAAATAGGAACGGTTTTAAATGATTATTTTTATTTAAACAGGGACTGAAAGGGGGTCTTAAAATTTCAAAGTGGGGTTACTATATTTGCATATTCTGTTATTTTTTATTATTATTGTTAAGTCCAATCATAATGACCACTGTCCATTTTCCATTAATTATTAAAAAATACCCCCCCCCCCCCTTTCTCGTATCTCCGAAGTTTGCAAAGAGAAAATTGTTGAATTATTACATACAATAGCGTGTAATAATTAAAAAAAAAACGATGTCGCTACGTAGCACAGTTTTCAGAAATCATCAAAAAATAACAAGGTTTCAACTACAGGCCAATAGATGGCACTTTCCGTCTGGTCGTCTCTCCTAAATTGAACGGACTGTTACACAAAGTAGCACAAAATAAATGTTATTGGTCGTGGCTCGGAACTCTCGGTGCGCGAGTACGACTCGCTCTTGACCGGTTTTGAGTCTAGGATCGCTTCACTTGTAATTTTTAGGGTTCCGTACCTCAAAAGGAAAAAACGGAACCCTTATAGGGTCACTTTGTTGTCCGTCTGTCTGTCTGTCTGTCTGTCAAGACCCTTTTTCTCTGGAACGCGTAGAGGTAGCATGCTGAAATTAATATCAAATACCTGCGGTCCCTTGAAGCCGTGAAAAAAATCAACCTTATAAGTCAACGCAATCAAAAGATACAGTCATAAAAAAATCTATTTCCATACAAATTGCCGATTTTTCAAAAAACCTAAAGGGTACTTCCAGATGTCCTAGTAACTTGAAATTTGGTATGAAGGTAGCTCTTATAGTGTGTTATAAGAGCTACCTTACCTCTCCGAAAAGTCTCAAAATCTCAAAATTTTATGTCTGCTGTGTATGTCACACACACAGTGTATACACCGTTTACCACTGCTAAGTGAAGTTGGGAAGGTTGAGGTTGGGAAGTGAGAAAATAAATCATTGGCATTTATCAAAGAACACTTTATTCTACTGATGAGGCAGATAATCACAGTAATCGATTACGGTCAGGTCAAGACCATTGGGGCACAGCAAGGGTCCAGCCCAGTTGCAGATGATTTGCACCCGGCTGCCGCCATCCAGGGCTGCCACGTTGGGCGGGGTGCCAAAAGAGTCGCAAACTTTTATAATCTTCCCAACTCCGTGCATGCAGAATGGACAAGTGCTCTGTGTGAAACAAATGGCAAACGTATCAATGTTTGACGTGTTAATTCCAACGATTGACACCCTGCGTGTCACCTTTATTGTCACGTATTAAGATTGAAGGTGTCAACTATTGGCACAGCGTCGGGCACAGATATTTAATTCAACATCTAAGTCTTGTTATATGCATGTGTCAATGCCCAGGCAGAATTTTTCAAGGCATTTTGTCAATTATATAGCAACTGTCTGTATTGTTTTAATTACCTATACTAATTTAATTTGTTCAAAATGACTGTTTGTCATAAATTTTCTGCAACTAAAATCAACTGCAATCTGCGACTAAATACCTTATAGATTTGACGAGCTTCCGATATTTCGACACAGTTACATGCATCATGATCACGGTCACGGGCAAAGTGACGAATGGTTATATGCTATTGTTGCACAGCCGCAGACCGCCGGGCTCTCTACCCGCATTCTAGCTCGTCAAATCTGTTGTGTGTTATGTCTTATGACCTAAATACATCATAATCTTACATTAGTAATAAAAAGTGGGTTATTTTATCTGAGAAAAAATATCAGCTTACGTCAGGAATGTCAACAATTTTGTGTGGCTCCTCAATGTGGGTCTGAAAAACGTTCACGGGATAGAAACCAACTCTACCTGCAAAGAAAAATAGTGCGTTATTACCTAGGCCTGGAAGAACACAATTGCTGGCTGAGTATAAGTTTTACGGGACGAGCTCTCGAGTTCCTTAAATAATGCGAAGCCTGCGATTATTGTTCCAGCGGTGTCGAATATAGTGCTTTTCTCAGAAATCAGAAAAAAACCTACGTATTGAATTAGGGTGACCGTAAATAATGACAACCTTTACGGATATTTTTTAAAGAAAAATACAGTATTTATATTTTTTCAACGACTAACTTACAGTATTGTAGTATTTTAAGGTCTTGCATACTTTTCTTTATCTACACACAACACATGTTATTTAAGTACTTTAAGATGGATTCGAAAGCCGAAAAATAACCAGAATTTATTTTCAAGACTACAGTTTTGAACAAACAGATAACGACAAAAATGGCGGCCATACAAAATTACGTTTCTGCTATGGCAGTGGAAGTGGGGGTGTTGCATAGAAACGTACATTTTTTTACCATAGATGTAGCAATTTTTCACGCGTTGTCGCAGGTTAGCAAATTAATTGTTTTTAGTTCATAAACAAACAAAAGCTTGTAAAGAAAAGTTAAAAACCCCCAACATTGTCATTTCAAAGTTCAATATTTCAAAAACGGGTAAACCGATTTTAATGAAACTTAGCTAAGAACCATCTCGATCAAACTAGCTTTCGATTGAAAAAAAAAAACCGCATTGAAATTGGTTCATCCGTTTGGGAGCTATGATGCCACAGACAAACAGATGCACAGATACACAGATACACTTGTCAAACTTAAAGAGGGGTGCTTTTTCGTCGGGGGTTAAAAATAAAAGCTGCAAACAAAAAAGCTGCGTCGAGTACGGAGTCCCACCAGTGCGAATGTTAGTGCAGTGTGAATCGTCACCGACAGAGCGAGGAATATTGACGTCTTCACGACGAGTGTCCTGGTTACGGCAAAGCATTTCAGCGTCACGGGGAGAAATTTCGGCGCAAGCGCCGTGTAGCAGCGTGGCGGCGGCGAGCGCGAGCAGCGAGCGCGCGCGCGGGGACATGGCGGCGAGTGCCGGCCGTCGGCGCGCGCGCCGCAAAGCCCCGCTAATGAGCTACGCAAACAGCTTAAATTAGCTTAAATAATGTCCCGCATTAGCTGCATAGTAACGTTGTTTTTTTGCTGGAAAATTGACATTAACTAACCTTTTTTAATTATGTGGCAGAACAAATTATACTTATTGGCCTTGAAAAATTATCCGTTACAGTCTAAATAGAGGTAAATATAACTTTTAATATGTTTATATAAAACTAGCTTTTGCCCCGCGGCTTTGCCCAAGTCAAATATTTCAAAATGAGCTAGTTCCCTATATCGTGGGAATTTCATAAAATCCCTTCTTAGTGCACCTCTAGGATACCCAAGGTACATGTTTGCCAAATTTCAAGGCTCTAGGTCCAGTAGTTTAGGTTGTGCGTTGTCTGTCAGTCAGTCAGTCACGGTACTGTTTTATAGGTATAGAAGAAGATAAAACTATGGCAACACGCATGGAAAATCAGTCAATACCTGCCCAATATATTAATTATATTAAGCTTTTTATGCTCAGGAGCATACGCCAATCAATTTGAATGCAATCGGCAGAAGACACGTCTCGAACGTTCCCACTTGAGGTTTTCGTCCTCAAATCGATATTTTGAGTTTTGAAGCACAGCTCGGTGTTTCTGATCCATTAAACCTTCTGAAACCTGAGACGCTGCACTTAATAGCTCGCTGGCAAACCCTTATTTGGATGTCTGAATCTCAGTCAAAGCCCAGCCGACGTCGCAGCAGCACCGTGGATTAAGATGGACAGAACACACATTTTCAGGAATCTTAGCCACGTTTATCGACTAGCAAAGGCACTGCCTGACCTGGCTTTAAATGATTCGCGGTTACATAAGACACAACAAGAACATGATATTGACCGCGATTACCTTATAGATTTGACGAGCTCCAGAAATTTCGAGGCTGTTACATGCATCACGCATCATGATCACGGGCAAATCAAATCTATAAGATAATCGCAGTCAATATACCGTTCTCACTATGTCTTAATGCACTGACTTGCGTTAGACACTAAATGAGGTTAAAATTACGTTTTTGTATCGACTGATGTTACTTAACTCCGGGTTTTTGCAAGTCGGCCTAGGTGTACGCCGACAACAAAAATAAGTTGTTTGTAAAAAAATGCTTAATGCAAACTTTTTGAATACTGTACTTTTTGTTGACTGTTATGTACTGGTATTGTAATATTACACATCCATACCAAATTTCAAGTCAATCCGCACACGAAGCAGGGCCAAGTTTAACTTGCAAGATTTGACGCAAACAAACATACACACATTTAGCAGGACAAGTTGGAAATAAACGCTTGTAATAATATTGTTTATGATATAGCCAATAATGTTAGTAAAAAAGATGCGTGCGAAGCAGCCCGGTAACTATCCTCTGTGTTTCGTGCACGTTTTATAGTTTGGTTTTAGCTGGACTGAGGTTAAGTAGGCTCACCGTATACACCGTGGGCCCGAGTGACCCGACCAATTTTAACCACGCATTTCTGAGGTCCTCAGGAGTAAAAAACGTTATACGTATATCTTTTACACTGAACGTTTTAACTGCAGGTAACCTACCTGCAGGTAACCTACCTGCGTTTTTGATTTATCATCATTGGGTATTTATATGTAAGGCAGCTGTGACTACAATGCACAATGTAACAATGACCAACACTGGCAGCTTCTGCGCAAGCGCGGCATTCAGCTGAGCTTGTCCCTTTTGCCGCAGTATAAATAAATAATAATAAATAAATAATAAATATCACGGGACAAATTGACACCAATTGACCTAGTCCCAAATTAGGCAAAGCCTGTACTATGGGTACTAGATAACGGATATACATACTTATATAGATAAATACATACTTATATACATATTAAACATCCAAGACCCGAGAACAAACATTCGTATTCATCATACAAACATTTGCCCCGACCGGGATTCGAACCCGGGACCTCAAGCTTCATAGTCAGGGTCGCTAAGCACTAGGCCATCCGGTCGTCGTCGTATAGGAAATAGCTTTGTTTTCAATTCCACATGTTGCCTGTATGTGTATTTAGTTGTATGTATGTATGTATGTATATCTCTTTATTGCACATACAACAAA
Organism: Clepsis dumicolana; assembly: GCA_963691665.1. Lineage (NCBI taxonomy): Eukaryota > Metazoa > Arthropoda > Insecta > Lepidoptera > Tortricidae > Clepsis > Clepsis dumicolana. Next base: position 19,933,317 of record OY829507.1, on the reverse strand, counting down.
AAATACAGATAGCAGAACAAAAGCAAATGTACAAAGGCGAACTTATCCCTTAATGGGATCTCTACCAGTTAACCTTCGGGCGATTGACAGGATATCAGAAAAAAGAGTAGGCATACAAATAAAAGTAAAAGGATCCGGAACCTGAAACTAACCTAACTGAAGCATCAACAGCAGTTGTACCTTTTATTGTTATTGTTTGCAAATAAATCTCGGGTATCTTATGTCAAGGAGGCAGTGAAAAAAAAGTCGCCAAAAAAGTTTCAAAGTATTGTTTATCTTCCAACCATATCCAACAGAAATCGTCACTTGGCGAGAAACTGGATCTCGTTTTGGATGCCAACATTCATTTTAGGTTGTGCCAGTCTAGTTAGTTACTGACGACAATGACGAGGCAAATAACCGCAGTACTCGGTCACAGTCACGTCGAGACCTCCGGGACACAATTGCCAACCCGACCAGTTGCAAGACACGTGCACTCGCTTGCCCCCGTCCACCAGTGTCACGTCAGGTGGGCTGCCATAAGGGTCGCACACCTTTATCATCCTGCCAACCACATGAGAACAGATCGGGCACGGCGCCTGCGCGGAAAAAAATGACTCGAACACGTTATAGTCACGCTATGTCAACACAGCAACAATGGTTTACATTTACTATGGTAAAGTTGTAAAACAGGACAATGTAAACCAGGAAATACGCAAGCAGTGAACTTATAGTAGTTTACGCAAATGTGACATAACGAGGGTCCTTAAAATACGAGTGTGTTTTCATAATAGGATCACTTTAGTGTTTTAAAGCCTAATTGTGTAGAGTTGGATTACTTTATCTACTCTCATATTATAAGTACTCCAAGATGGGTGCAGAAGCCAAAGGTATAATAAACCTGTCACGAATTTGGCTGGTTTAAAAAAAACATAGACAAGTACATCGAGCTGATGTTTCGTATCGACCATTTTTTTATTGTTTTGGTTTTCGTAATGATGTTCGTAATGATGTAATGATGGTCATTTATATACTTACGGCTTTTGAAGGCATACTAGAGGACTTACGATATGTGTGTAGATAAAACAATAAATCGTTTATTTAAACACAGATATGTTACCGAGAAACAGAAGCACTTGTGAGGAACCCAAATTGATTTTGTTGAGGTTACATATTTTTCAAGCAATAGAATAATTTCTCATTCATGATAAGCTCTGAAAATAATTATTAGTGGTAGTAATCTTACGTCAATATCAACGATAGCGTTTGCTTCATTGATGTGCTTGTTTATATTAATGGGATATAATCCTTGTCTTCCTGCAAACAAAAGAAAAATCTTGAATTTTCTATCGGCTAGGCACATATCTAATTAAATAATTGTGACGTTACTACCTTATTTATTTCAAAGTGCTCTGCTTGCTTATAAAATGTCCATTCAACCCTTATTTCGTCCTTAAATAACAAAATTAATTTTATTCAATGAAAACAAACAACCGTAACTATTATACGTATTAATTTTGTGTACAAATAATAAGTAAGGTAAACGCCCCAATTATCGATACGTTAAATTTCAATTATTGACAGTCTAATTGTCACCTTTATTGCTTCGTATAAAGATTAAAGGTGCCAACTATTGAGACAGCGTCTGGCACAGGGACATTTACTTCACTTGAGGACTATAATTTTTCTGGCGATTACTCTGCCGACAAGAGCTCTTCTGTTTTTAGCTCTTACACTTAAGAAGAAGAAAGTAATCTTATAACCATATCGTTTATTTACATACGTAATAGGTAATACCTATTTGAGGAAAGCTTAATTAAATATTGTAAGTAAACATACAAACTAGTAAAATTGTATTAATTTGTGAGCCTCACCATCGTTAACATAAGTGCACTGCCCTGAACTTCCTCCGAGGAGGCGAGAGGGAGGCATGTCGACGTTAACACTTGCAATATCTCTGTCACGCCAATGAATTCTGGCGCAGGCGCCGTGCAGCAGTGCGGCGGCGGCGAGCGCGAGCAGCGAGCGCGCGAGCGGGGACATGGCGGCGAGTGCCGGCCGTCGGCGCGCGCGCCGCTTATAGCGCGCCTAGTACCCGCTAATGAGTAACTAAAACTAATTTTAACGTAAAATTGATACCTAAAATTATCGAGTAATTTCAACGTAATGCCAAAACAGATTAGCGGCTATTGTGAATTACAAACTATAAACATTATCTCTTAATTTGTCGAAGGCTATCAAAGACTTACTTTATTCAACTTTTATGGTTAAATTGCATATTACAGATATCTAATCAAAATGGGCCAAGGCCAACTCCGTGTACGGTAGCTAAGCCATCTGCAAAATTTCAAGTGTTCATCTGCCTTTTGCTTCTTATGCAGTGTATTCTATGAATAGGTAGGCATAATTTTAGTTCCCTCATTGGGTGATATAAAGATTGCTCACTGCACCGAGGCCAAGCACTCCAAGCAGAATACCTTAAGCGTCGCAAATACATCTAACCTACCTACCCTAACCTAACTCCCTTGGAGCCAGTTACACATTAAAGGCCTCCGGAGCCAAGCGTGCGCCGTTTCTTTAACCATTAGTTGGCAGGCCTTATAGAGCCTCTTGCCACCAGCTGGTCAATACATCGCTCAGCGAATCAGCATTGCCATTATAACGTGGCAATGCTGCCAGCCGCCTGGGCACCCTTCCCATTGGCGGCGATCTGGGACATATTTTTATAGATATACAGAGGGTCGAGCACGACTTTACGAATGCTGCGTAACGTTACGGTTATCGTATCGAGCTCGAGAAACCTCATACTAAATTTTAGTTCCAAATACGCATTACGCTGTTCCAAACGTCATAAAAACTCGACAACGTTTACTATTCGATTTTACGTGACGCAGGTTTCGAAAAGTCGTTCTCGACCCTCTGTATTGACTATTTCCTTTGATAATTATTGTGCATTTTAATAAATTATGTAATTACCTACTTACTGTTTTATTATGGTTATTATGTAGAAATTTTATAATTGCTTAGTTACTTTAATTCACCGTGTCAATCATAACGGTACGTTAAGAATAATACAATGTGGTCTGATAAGTTTACTTTCATGGCTTGTTTGGTCACTATAAGTACAGGGAACAACAGCACTTCAACATAACTTCGCTCGCCATGGCCGTCATAACCGTTCGCTCGCTCCTCGTCGCTTGCTTCGCTCTGCTGGTCGCGGCTTGCCCTGCTGAGTGCGACATTAATCGTAGGCTCATAAGCAACAATTGCGCAGAGTACCTCACAGGTAAGATTGTTCATTCCAGTGGTGCTGGGAAGTCTTTTTTAATTTAATTTCGGTATTATTCTTTCATTCCGTTAGGCACCTATTACGCCGCCAACTTTACAAAATATCAGCTTGCAATGACAATTCGATGTACATTTCATTGCTAATATGAAGCGCCCTAAAACAAAAGCTATTCAGGTCAGCAATTGACACCGAATTGTCATTGTAAGTAATATGAGATTTTGTAAAGTTGGTGAAAGGACCAGGTGGGATAGGAGTCAACTGCTAGTCAGTTTATAAAAAATAGCGGGGGTGAGAGTGCGATACAATGCATTTAAATTACTTCAAACAATTTTTTCTGTTTATTTTTAGGAAAAACGACCACCGACGCCGTTATTCTGCGACAGGTATCGACTAACCCATACCAGAAAGTAACTAGGATCGACAAAGATAATGTAAGTACCTGTCTGTTATATATTATGGAGTCATCATATCAGCCGAAAGACGCGATCTTTACCAGGTCGTCGCTCCATCTTTTTGGAGGCCTACCGACAGCTCGTCTCTCGGTCCGCCGATGCCATTTGAGAACCTCCTGACCCCATCGGCCATCAGTCCTGCGTGCAATGTGCCCCACCCACTGCCACTGCCGCTTATAATAATTACTGACTAAAACTACGTTAGTAAATAAGTAACATAACAGAAAGCTAAAAAAGCCAGAAGCTTCTTAATAATCAGACATTTTTTGACGGCTGTTAAATACAACTAGTAACCCGTGATATTAGCCTAGTGGTTTGACCTATGGCATCTCATGCAGAAGTTTTTCGGAATTAATGTGCGAATTTACGTTTGTAATTTATCACGATCTTCTCGGTGACGGAAAACACCGTGAGGCAACCTGTATCATAGATACTCCTGCGGACCAATTCATTGGCGTATGTGAAGCGTGGGAACTACAGCCCAAGTCCTCTCAATCTGAGAGGAGGCACGCCCACAAACACAAAACAAGGCTGGTATCGAAGATGATGAAATAAAACTTCTTGCTTTTCAGAACTGCCTTTTGCGGGGGAAGCGTCTGGTGGGCGCTCTGATCATTGCGTGTGACCCGCTGGGCCCTCCGCCGCCGTCCATCAGACCCCTCAGCATCCTGTCGCAGGAGGTGACGTGCGAGACCGAAGGTCCCTGCATCGCCGGTCTCACTGTCAACGTCTCTCAGTACTGTGATGCGATGTAGAGCTACAAGCGTTACTGCTGTTTCCAACTCATGGGCATGAGAAATAAAATTCATTGAAATGTTTTTTTAGTAGTTTCTTCTACCCCCCTTTGGCCGCGTACGTAACCGGAGCTTCGTAGCTAGTTGCGAACCAATAGGTACATTTCGGCCTTGTAGCAACTGAATGTCTAAATAGCAATCCGTCTTAATAATTAGTCTAGAAGCAGCAACTCGTCTATTTATCGACTAGTCTAAGTAGCAGCTCGTATAAACAGCAAATTAAGTTAGGTTAGCTTAGTAAATTGATTAGCTAATCTAGTCTATTTGCTTTAGGGATTATAGTAATTATTTACTGGTTTTATAAACAGTTGTCAGGTTTCGTACACGAACTGAAATTCTTCGTTCGCAACTAGTTTCGCTTTCGTATGTACGAGGTTTGAAAAAGTATTCGATGTGGATTTTTCCTTGTATTTTTTATTGTGCCTAGAATCCTTTTTATTACCCGACTGCGAAAAGCAAAGGAGGGTAATGTGTTTAGCAGCCTATGTATGTATGTTTGTTCCTTTGTGGCACTCTGAGACCGAACGCGTCAGCGGATTTTAAAAATTCTTACGTCAATCGATTCGTGTTAATCTTGCAGGTGTCACTAACTACATGACAATAATTTAAATCAAATATGGCTTCCACCAGATGCCACACTGTGAAAAAAACATATAAATCTACAAACTGTGTCAAGTGGGATATCATTGAATAGGTATTTGAAAATCAACTTTAGGTTTCGTTTATCGTTTTTCATTTTGAGTGATCGTGTAGGATCTATAGTGATTTAAAGTTGGTTCGCAAACATTCTCAGTTTATAATTATGCCTAAAAAAGGACTAAATAAAACAATTATTAAAACAAAAAAATCGAGCAAAAAGTTTTCGAATCTTGAGTAATGTTACGTTATCGTATCGAAATCGAAAAACCTCATACTAAGTTTTAGTTCCAAATACGTTACGTTATACAAATTTCTCGATAACGTTACTACTCGATTATGTTACGCAGGATTCGAAAACTATGTGTTCGACCCTCTGGAAGGCGAACTGTTGGTAGGCCTCCCGCAAGGTGGACGGACGATCTGGTAATCATCGCGGGAAGCCACTGGCTGCGAGTAGCACAAGCCCAATCGTCATGAAGATCCTTGGGGAAGGCTTATGACCAGCAGTGGACGTCTTTCGGCTGACTTGATGATGCTTCATAATGGCTCGCAGAAATGTGCCACGGTTAAGAGGAGGCCGGTAGCGCAGGGGCCCTCGCTGTGGCACCGCACCACTTGAAGCAAACTGTTGAAGGCGCTTATGGTCGGCGGCGGCCAGCCGCTGAAGTCGCACGCCACCACCAACGTACCTACCAGCTTTTTACCGTTCAGGAAACAACTCTAGAGAAATTATAAATTATAAAAGATTATTTTGCTCCAGTTCAAGTTAGGCTTATGCGAACATTTAATAACGCCGTAAGACAAACGCCGTTTTGAAATGAATCTTGTCGCAGTGAACCATAGTATATGAACAGTTTCATAACAAAGGAAAAAATCTTGTGCAAAATTGTTGGTGATCCATAAGCGAGCTTTACCGCGGTTTTGCGGGCTTAGAGGTAAAGTTCGCACGTAAAAACGCGCCCTTGTTCAGCCAGGTTCAGGTGGCTTGGGCAGCCGGTTCGCGGTAATCTTTACAATCGGTAATGCTCGCCCAAACCTTGGTAGAAGTGGCGCCGTCATGTTTTTTTTACTTTTTGTCCTGTTATCACTTACAACCAGACCCCTATTTCACCAACTTTACAAAATGTCAGTTGTCAATGACAATTCGGAGTCAATTGCTGTCTTGAAGAGTTTTTGTTTAAGCGCGCTTCATGTTGGCAAAGAAATGAAGTCCGAATTGTCATTGTAAACTGAACCGTACTGTACAAGAACCGGATCAGCAAATTTAATTTAAAACAGATTTTCTGAAATTAGACTAAAAAAATTAAAATAAAAACTCACGTCAGTATTATCGACGGGAGTAGTTTGCTGGTATGGCGGTATCTTCATTGGATCCAAAATAACTACATCTTCAGACACTCTCCCTAAGATAAAGAAATAGGAAATTGTAAGATCAAAGAAATTATACTTTATTTTCGAAGGTTTCAGGTTACAGTGTTGCGGTCATGGCATGGATGTTTCGACGTTGAAGTGTCAAATTCTTCGTCATTTAGGTACCGAAAAAACACTATGGTAGGATTTACGAAAATGATCTACATTATATTGAAATAAAAGTAATTAATTAATTACCGGTTAGATAATCATCGCAATAGTCGTAGTTAGTGCTGCGTGCAGTTCGGTGTTTGGCGCACGCGATGGACAAAAGAGCGAAGCAAGCGAGCGCGAGCAGCGAGTGGGCGAGCGAAGTCGCCACGGTCATGGCAAGCGAAGTGACGCAGAGGCTCCGCTGTAACCATACTTATACTTGTGGTAACGCATATTAATAAACTAAGAAAAATAATTTGCTTATTCAACTCCGTGTTACGCTTTGTGAATTGGGTCTAGTTGTTTTTAATGAGCCTTGAATTTTACAAGCGGACCAATCAAATGCTGATTTTCACGCAACTTGCTTTATTTTAACCAAGTTTCCCCATTTGTAGTGTCCCATGATATTTATTTATTTATTTTTAAAGTGAAACTGTCGAGAGACTCGATCATAGTGAAATTAAACAAATCACTCTCGTATATCGTTTTACATTCCGTAGAACTTTCTACGATTCTTGCTAGCACTTACTGAAGCCATAAGATTTATGGTTTCACTTAGAATCACCAGTGTTTTGTTAAGAAACACTGTTTTAAAATAAACGCTAATTTACGCGATGTAATTATTTAGGATTTAAAGACTGATTCCTCCTATTTTTACTCATCTAATTTCAGATTCATGGTCCGTGAAAATAAATTGATTAAGGCTGAGGAATCTAACTCTAATGAGAACACTTTATTTACATAATAATCCTCTAAAATAATGATAAATAAATAAAATAAAATAAAATGCGTTTATTTCAGACAACAGAAACTAAAGCCTAAAGTTTTATGGCCTAGCACTAAGCAGCAGATATATGAAGTCGGTGCGGTGCGAGCGGAATATTCTTTGAATGAAGCACCGACTTCATATTTCTGCTGCTTAGTGCTAGGCCATAAAACTTTAGGCTTTAGTTTATGTTGTCCGAAATAAAAGCATTTTAATTTATTTTATTTATTTATCATTATTTTAGAGGATTATTTTACGTTATTTTCTAAGGTTTTTTTAAAGGCGGTTTTACTTTTTTGTTAAAAGATTTTTATTTCACAATTTTACGTTGATTTAACATTTTCAGAATTATCGTCCAACTCCTAACCGTTAAGGAGTTGTACCTTCCATCATCAGCTCATCAACATGAGATGATGTCTACCGGACGCAAATACTTCAATAGCCTTAAAAAATATATGAAACACATGATACGTGCCTATAAAATTTGAGGGTTGCCCTCGATTTCCCTGAGATCCCATCATCAGATCATGATTTGGTGACAGTGGGACCACCTCATCAGGAGTATACCCTTTCGAATAATGATTTAACATTTTCAGAGTTATCCTCCAACTCCTAACCGCTAAGGAGTTGTACCTTCCATCATCAGCTTATCATCATGAGATGATGACTACCAGACGCAAATACTTGAATAACCTTAGAAAACATATGAAACACATAGTACGTGCCTGTAAAATTTGAGGGTTGGCCTCGATTTCTCTAGGATCCCAGCATTAGATCATGAGTTAGTGACAATGGGACCACCTCAGGAGTATACCCTTTCGAATAAAAAAAGAATTTTGAAAATCGGTCTACAATTGACGGAGTAATCGATGAACATACATAAAAAAAAAAAAACAGTGGAACGTAGAACCTCCTCCTTTTTTGAAGTCGGTTAATAAAAGCAATTTACAATGACATTAAATTGACAGCAACAAAATTATAGTTCGAGAGATTGATATTTAGATTTTTTTCTATTTTCGGCCTTTTTGTGTGGTTCCCTGGAGATGTGAGGGTGCTACTGTATCGACACAGGTCGCATCCCAAACCAGAACCCTACCCATTCTCCAGGGAATCAGAGAGATACCGTCCGGCCTTTTGCCATCGTCGCGAGCAATGCTTGGCTCTTGGCTCCAAAATGGCCGGCACGTTTGCAGAGGCAAGAGCCCGGCGGATTATGTCATTGAGCGCGGCGTCACGGGAGAAACGTTTTCTGTTGGAATTGATTATTTTCTGGTTGACGACTTTGGAATTAGTCGAACGCGAGAGTAGAGTCTGTTATGTAGAAATTATATTATTAATCTGTGCTTATAGTCAATCGTGTGAATACTCGGCAATGCTAAAGTTACACTTGTTCGACTGTGCCCGTTACTAACGCATTATTTTTTTTAATCACTTGTATAATTCAATTAAAGCATTTCAAGTGAATAATTCGCGTTAGTTTTCCAGATCGCCGCTATAAAACAGCAGTCACTGCAATCGGGCGTTACTAACCGCTAATGTAGCCGCTCGCTGCTCGCCCTCTGTTCCACAGATCAGTGCCCTAAGCACGACTTGTCGAATCCTGCGTTACGTTACGGTTATCGTATCGAGATCGAGAAATCTCATACAAAATTTTTGTTCCAAATACGCTCACGGGCGGGCGCTGTTCCAAACTCGTTATGGTTTACTATTCGAGTTTACGTGACGCAGGATTCAACAAGTCGTGCTTAGGGCACAGAGGGTCGAGCACAACTTGTCGAAACCCTGCGTAACGTTACGGTTATCGTATCGAGATCGAGAAATCTCATACAAAATTTTTGTTCCAAATACGCTCACGGGCGGGCGCTGTTCCAAACGTCATACAAACTCGTTATGGTTTACTATTCGAGTTTACGTGACGCAGGATTCGACAAGTCGTGCTTAGGGCACAGAGGGTTGAGCACAACTTGTCGAAACCCTGCGTAACGTTACGGTTATCGTATCGAGATCGAGAAACCTCATACTAAATTTTTGTTCCAAATACGCTCACGGGCGGGCGCTGTTCCAAACGTCATACAAACTCGTTATGGTTTACTATTCGAGTTTACGTGACGCAGGATTCGACAAGTCGTGCTTAGGGCACAGAGGGTCGAGCACAACTTATCGAAACCCTGCGTAACGTTACGGTTATCGTATCGAGATCGAGAAACCTCATACTAAATTTTTGTTCCAAATACGCTCACGGGCGGGCGCTGTTCCAAACGTCATACAAACTCGATAACGTTTACTATTAATTTTTACGTGACGCAGCTTTCGAATATTCGTACTCGGGCCTCAGCCACCGAATCGACACAGAATCGCCGCTAGCGTTTCTTAAATACTTCTAGTCGCTTCTTAAATACGCGAACGCGATCGAGACGTATTTTTGGCCGTTGATTACACTAGAGGGTCTGGATACATATCTCGCGGTGTTCAGCTGTCCACCTTGGTAAATATTGTAAAAGCATTTGAAAATGTAGGCTTTTTTAAGCCAGGTGTGATGATGGACAGATACTCTGAGTATTATGTATTGGAAGTAAAAAATAGTAAAGATTTTTAAATTAAATTAACATTTTCGTTCGAAGGTTGTGGGACAAGAGCTTTTAAGTAAAACGAATCAAATATCGGAAAAATTACTTTATTTCACGTTCGTGTTATGCACATCTAATTTGCGAAATTTATTTGAGAACTTTCTGATCCTAGAATTAAGTTTAGTATAGCTTATTTATATATTATAAGTAAATAAAATATCGTGGGAAAATTCTCACCAATTGACCTAGTCCCAAATTAAGCAAAGCTTGAGTTAGTAGTAGTAGGCAACGTACATGTACTTATACAGATCAATTTATATAGTTGAAACACCATGGTAGGTAAATATTCAAGACTCGAGAACCAATATTGTTATTCACCATACAAATATTTTCAATATAAACTTCATAGTCAATTCTTATCTCTATCCACTAGGCAATGTTTTTGCTTATACGTCAAAATGTAAAATGACCTGTTAAAATTCTAACTTTGATTGTGATCCATTAAACACGTTACATTACGGTTATGTTACGGTTACGGTTTAACATGATCAGAACATAAGGGTTATTTCTTATGTTATGTGAAATACTCTGACTAATAGGTATCTTTTTGGTCGTTTCGTAATTATCGCACGAACTATTCCTTAAGGGATTTCATCTATGTTTGGCTGGCGCCTTAGGCCCCCTTGTACTTAAGGGCTTAAGGGGAAAAGTTGCCAATTTCTTAATACTCAATTAATAATTAGCCTACATAAGTACCTTAGCCTTCTAAAACTTTAGGAACTACCCAAGAGATTTTGATGATCACCTCAGTCATGAGATTGACGTATTTCAAATGCCAACACTACACTTCCGACGTATTATAGGGTAAGACAGACGGGTCCGTATTTACTCCGCCCCCCGTCCCCCCCCCCCCCACGTCCCCCCTTACCCCTTCTGCCTAAGTAAGTTTTGTGGGGCCCTAACCTAACCTAACCTATAGAGTTCTACAGGTGACCATTTCGAAATTTCAGAAAAATACATAGTTTCGGCGGGAAAAAAATCGGAATAACGATAATTATGAAAAACACTACATTTTGATTTAAAAGTTATGAGCGAAAACAATTCTACATAAAAAATATATGATCATGAAAAATAGTACAAGAAACGATTATGGTGAGAAAATATATGAAAACAAATAGTAGTATAATAGATTTTATGTTTACTAACATTATGAAGTTGAATGATTCGGAGTTGAGAGCGTTCGGAACAGATTAGTTATGATCAGTGATAATTATGATGAAAAATTGTATGACGAACATTTTCGGACTTCCAATAATCGGTATTAGAAAATTCGGTGAGCTTTGGCGCACCCAAGACAGACATCTTCATTAGTATACCTAGATGCCATAATGAAAACTTCCTTGGCATTGTGAAAAGTAATAATGCTGTACTAACAATTTCTTCTGTTTCTCCTTTTTAATTATTTCGGGGTTAAAGCGTTGAAACTTCCCTGATTCATAAGAGAGCGCTTAATAAAGACATTATTACCAGAAACACATTTTGTTACATCATCTATTTACAAAATATAATGCGAGCCTCACATTTCAACTGAGGGAACACAGGATTAATTTAGCCCATCACCATTATCATGTAAGTACAAAATAAAAGCCCCTATACAACATACAGTCTACACGTTTATTTTCATATACCAATGTAAAGTCATTTATATTACAATTCGGACTGTCTTAAGATCAGTACAAACTTGTAATTACTGCTACTTTGATGAGTAATAAGGCTAAAATTAGAGGTTCTGGCCCCTATTTCGTCTTTACAATTGTCAGTATGACAAATCGAACAACATTTCTTTGACAAGACGAAGCGCGCTAAAACAAAAGCTCTTCAAGTCAGCAGTTGACACCGAACATTGAAAACTGACAATTGTAAAGTTGGTGAAGTAGGGGCCTGGTGACGGAAAAAGATGCCAAATAAAGAAATTATGCCAAAACAACATCTCAAGCCTCCTTGACTTTACGAAGAGTTATTCATTACAGAATCATTGCTTTGCAAAACTGGTAGATGTTGACGTCCACACCTGAAGGACACCGGTGCTCAATCCCATCGTCGTCTACTTCTACTAGACAGTGGACCTCCACGTCGGATTGAGGATCATTGGGGTCAGTAGGGACCAGTACAGGCGGCGCCCCTCCAGCACTGTTGCTGACGATTGCTTCAGAGCCCAGCAGCCTTTTGTTGAGGTAACCATACGGATCGCAATCCTGTCTCACATGAAACAAAAGAAAATACGTAACAACACCAGGCCACTATTTCACCAACTTTACGATTGTCAGTTTTTAATGACAAAATTCGGGGTCAATTGCTGACTTGAAGAGCTTTTGTTTTAAGGAGCTTCGTACTGGCCAAGACATATGTAGTTCGAATTGTCATGACAGACCGACAATTGTAAAGTTGGTGAAATAGGGGCCAGAAAGGACTTTAGACTTGAGAAATTAACTTTATCTACACACATATCATGAGTTCTCTATAATGTGTTCAGAAACCGTAGAAAATGACCAGCATTGCAGCACGAGGACGCCTTCTCGTCGACAGCGCCACCCAACCACCACCAGCAGTAAAGTAATAGTCATTACGACATCGAATTTGAAAACCAACGTAATTTACAATCATAGTGAAATAAAATGGATCAGTCACGTACTTATATAAGTCGAGTTTAGGCCGACATGTAAAAATAATAATGTTATAATTTACAATAAAAAAAAAAAACAGTATACGAAACGTCGGCTCGGGATGTTGGTCTATGATTTAAAAAAACCAGTCAAATTCAAGGTCTTGGTATAATATGCCTTCGGCTTCTGAACCCATCTTAGAGTACTTATAATTTATGTGTGTAGATAATAGTAGTTTATGCAACTGCTACATAATGAGGGTCCTTAAAAGCTGAGTTTCATAATAGGATTACATGCCTAAGGCCTAATTATGTGGAGTTGCATACATTACTTTATCTATACACATATCATAAGTCCTCTATAATGCGTTCAGAAACCGTAGAAAATGACCAGCATTGCAGCACGACGACGCCTCCCCCGAAAACCACTCCACCAGCAGATCCTGCAGTAAAGTAATGGTCATTACGATATCGAATTAAATTTTTCGAATTTGACGACCAACGTAATTTACAATCATAGTGAAATAAAACGGATCACTCACGTATATAAGTCGAGTTCAGTCCGACATGTATAATTAATAATGTGATATTTATTTATTTTTTACAAAAAAAAAAACAGTTTACGAAACGTCAGCTCGGTATGTTTGTCTATGATATAAAAAAAAAACAGTCAAATTCGTGACAGGTATGGGTATGATATATGCCTTCGGCTTCTGAACCCATCTTAGAGTACTTATAATATGTGTGTAGATAAAGTAATGTATGCAACTCCACATAATTAGGCCTTAAAACACTCATTATGTAGCAGTTGCATAAACTACTATTAGCGTACTGTGAGCAATAAGAGAATACTGATTATTTGGTGTTCAATCAGCATCACCATTATCCAGTCAGAAGACGTCCACTGCTGGACATAGGCCTCCCCCAAGGATTTCCACGACGATCCGTCTTGTGCTACCGCAGTGGCTTCCCGCGATCTTTGCCAGATCGCCTGTCCACCTTGCGGGAGGCCTACCAACGGCCATCAGTTGAACAGTACAAATAGAATATTTCTTACGTTTGGAATGGTGATTACGACATCTGGAATACCAATGTGTATCTGCGGCAGATTAACGATATCAGACCCCTCTATTGAGCCTGTAAATAAAAAAAAGATAAAAAATATATTTTTATACTGCAACAGGGCTTTGGCCACCCTAGAACATGTGTTTAACCCCTGACGAAAACGAGGGGTGTTATAAGTTTGATACGTGTATCTGTGTGTCTGTGTATCTGTGAATCTATGTATTTGTGTATCTGTGTATCTGTCTGTGGCATCATAGCTCCCTAACGGATGGACTGATTTCAATGCAGTTTTTTAAATTGAAACCTAGTTTAAGCGACGTGGTTTTTAGTTAAGTTTCATTAGAACCGGTTAATCCATTTTTGAAATATTGGACTTTGAAATGACAATGTCAATGTGGGTTTTCAACTTTTTTAAGTTGGTTAGGTTATCATACGAAATCTGAACTTTCAAAGTGCCCACGAGTTTTTTTTTGTGGGCTACCTGGTGGTAAGTGATCACCACTGCCCATTAGGGTTTCTGCTCGAGAATTCTCGAACTTGAGAAGACTTGAGAAATCTGCCTTGGTTCGAGACGAGAAAAAAACCCCGTGCCTCGAGAACTCTCGAGGCACTAATTCAAAGTATTCAGAGTAGGTTTTTCCGCGTAAAATTGCCCGCGCTCACTGCGAGCCAGTTGTTTCACTCAGATACGCACGCAAACTCATCGATAAAAGATAAAGCTACGAAATACCAAAGACTGAATAAAGAATTACTTAATCGTTTTATTTAGAAAAAGTTTTCGTGTTTTTACTAGATTTCAATTTATTATAAGGTAGAGTAGATTGACGCAAATTTTATATATAAATCTTAGGGTTGTTGTGGTTGTGGTACCACCCTTAGTTATCTGTTCCCATTAAATATTTAAGATTTTATCATTGTGATGTTTCTGTAAGAAGGTTTTTATATTTTGATCTCAATGATCTCAAAGTTAAAGCTAATAAATACCAATATTGTATTATTATTTAGATTATTAGTAGATCAATAGCTTCATACTAATGTTTTTTGTTTCTTGATGATTAAGACGCAGATTTTTAGTGTTCCTAATTCTTGTAAGTATTAAGATTTGATTATTGTGTGTTAGAAGATTTTTATGCAACATTTATTTTAAAAAAGTGCAGTTAGAGTGGGTAAGGGCAATAAAAATACGTCCCGTCCCTGTCATGATTATTGTGAGTTTTTTTCGGCTTCGAGAATTTCCGTGCCTCGAAAACGAAAATAGTTCGAGAAATGAGAAACCCTACCGCCCATAGACACCCGCAGCCCCGGGGGGTCTGCAGTTGCGTTGCCAACTTAGAGAGTTAAGATGAAATGCCTCTTGTGCCCGTAATTACACCGGCTGTCTTACCGGAGGCCCGAGTACGTATATTCAAAAGCTGCGTCACGTGAAATCGAATAGTAAACGTTATGGAGTTTGTATGATGTTTGGAACAGCGCCTGTCCGTGAGCGTATTTGGAACTAAAATTTAGTATGAGGTTTCTCGATCTCGATACGATAACCGTAACGTTACGCAGGATTCGAAAACTCGTGCATGACCCTCGGGTGTCTTTAGCTGTAAAGCAAGGCTCACCGAGACCGACTGCTGCGTCCTTAAACGCGCGGTTGCTGCGTCGGTGGTTCGCGCATGCGCCGTGCTGCAGCAGCGCGGCGGCGGCGAGCGCGAGCAGCGCGCGCGCAAGCGGGGACATGGCGGCGAGTGAAAGCGACCGACCCACTTAATGTCACTTATATTGGTTTGCTAATCGCTTGAGCTAAACGAAAACACTAAGGAAAACGAATTATAGTTATATTGGACAAGCAATTCCCTTTCTTCATGCACGTGTCTGGTAAACCTGATTTGCAATGTAAATGCCAAGTTCGAAATAGTTGAACTTCGGGAACCTTATGGAGACTTACACATTCACAATTTCATAATGATTTTTTGCCACAATTTTTTCAGTGTTTTAAATCAGTTTTTTGCAGTCATCGGATTCATCTCCAGCCTAGAGTTACGTCCCACTGCCAGCAGTGGCCAGGCACAAGCCTCTTTTCGCAATTATTGTTCTTAGAGTTTTCGTGGACCATTCAAAATAAATCGACGTTTTGATTTGTACAAGCATAGGCTAGAAATATTTGCAAAAAAAATATGATTGCATAACATTTAACAATAGCCTAGCGACTAGCCGAAGCTCTTGTCTATGGCTCCGTTCCAAATTCAAAACTTGCTCCTGACAGCGCACTGTCTTTGTCTTCGTCAGTTGCACTGTCAGGCTGGCACAGAGCAGTAGTCTCTAGAATTTGCCCCATGCAAAGTTAAAAAAACTACAAAGATCTGTAAAATAACATAAAATTACATTTATATAACGCTTTATCCAATTACGTGAGGCCCTAGCAAATCTTAATTTGCCAAAAGGTCAGGTAGCGTGTCATTAATATAATAACGCATTCAATTTCAACTATACCAATTTAGAATAAATTCAGTTTAGATTTACTTAATACACTCATTTTGCACTCTATTAGGCAAGCTATTTAAACGCTATTAAAGTGGCAGCAGTCAGTGGCGCCTCAGCGTCACTTCGCTTGCCATGACCGTTGTCTTCGCTCGCTTCTCGCGCTCGCCGCCACCGCGCTGCTGTATGCTGCACGCCGCCTGCGCCGGCAGTCGCTATGCTAGCAACTGTAGCAACCAATGAGGGGCTATCGCGAGTCAAAAATCCAATAGGATCGTATTGAGTGAAGTCTGTTTGTCAGTTCCACCAATCATAGGCCAGTAGCTTGTCTCTCTGTGGGAATGACAGATATACCTTACTACGCGATACTCTCAGGTGGATTTATCATCATCATCAGCCTATAATTTGAGTCTCATTTCTGGGCACAGGCCTCCTCTTACAATAAGAGGGCTTAGTTTATGGTTTGAATTGCTTTGCAGGAGTGTGTATGAACCTTCTGTGTGTGACCTGGTAAAGATCGCGGGACCGCGGTGGATGCGGAAAGCACAAGACCGGTCTGAGGGGAGAGCCGCGGGGGAGGCCGCCGGCCAGCAGTGGACGTCTTTCGGTTGACATGATGATGATGATGAGTGTGTAGTTTTCCTTACGATGTTTTCCTTCTAAATGTAATTTTGCAGATAAATTCCGAACAACTCAGTAAGTAGTGCGAGCCGGGACTCGAACCCACGAACCTCTGCTTGAGAGGCCGTAGGTAAAACCACTGGGCAATTAAGGCTTTTCTTCAAGTGGATTCATTTTGTATTGATTTTCAACACTGACTAGGAATTCAAGATGGCGGCACAAATTTTTTACTGCTTTCAGATAGGAACTTGTTTCGGGTAAACCGTTATAATCCGATACCCCAAGTGAATTCAACTCACAAAACATACAAGTGCGCAATTTTTTGTAGGCAGTTAGAATTTACTGAGTACTACTTGTAAAAAAAAGAAACAGATTTTGACATTGTTTTTGGAATTATCTAGGTATTTGTTAGTAACACTTGTAAATCCAAAGAAAAAATATGCAAGTGTAAATTTTCTCTACTAGATTATTGTATTTAACTATTAGAACAACACCTATCATTTTCTAACTCTTTTATCAAGTGCTTACGCCAGCATTATTAAAATCGCGTAAAAAATACACAAATCTCTTTAAAAAAATTACAAATCAATGATGGCTGCTGAAATGTATTCAAAACTGTTAAAAGTAACCACAGTTTTAATGTTTAACAGATTTATCAATACAGGGTAATTAACATGCTTCTGTACTGTGCTATTATTTCAGCTCCTAAACGCAGGAACTGATTTGCCAGGATCGAAACTAGTCTAATCGAGATGGTTCTTGGTAAGTTCATTAAAATTGGCCAAGCCGTTTTTCAGACTGAACTTTGAAATTAAAATTACCGGTAGTTTTCAACTTATCAATTTGATTAGGCAAATGTTTTTACGGCAAAAAAAAGGAACTCCTTTGCATTTAAGTTCGTTGACGTTTCCTGTACGATTCTCATTTGTTAAATTTTTTTTTTCGTGGGTAGTATGTGAATGACATGTATTTTCTCAGGTAGGTATGATTAAACCCATTAAACTGCGATAAAACTTCCCGTAGATCTCATCCTTAATTGACAATAATGTTAATTCTGCTATCTCTCTGGAATAAAATGATGTCTGAGACAGGACCTTGCAAGAATCTAAGCGGTTGTTTTTTAGGAATATCAGCTCTACGAAAATCCCTAGCCAAACTCTTATATTAAGCGCTCGAATAAAGTCACGTTATTACATTTATTTGATTTTTATTTCAAGTAACTGGTATTCTGTTAAAAAACATTTTTAATACTTACAAGCTTTTTTGCAGACTGCACTATTTCTTGTCTGTAGGTGTATTGTCATACGACTTACATTAACCATAATCACATGAAAAATCATCATCATTATCATCATGTCAGCCGAAAGACGTCCACTGCTGGACATAGGCCTCCCCCAAGGCTCTCCACTCAGACCGGTCTTGTACTTTCCGCATCCACCGCGATCCCGTGATCTTTACCAGGTCGTCGCTCCATCTTGTTGGAGGCCTACCGACAGCTCGTCTCCCGGTCCGTGGACCGTGGATGAAAAGTCTATGCCATTAATTATTGTTGAAGAGTTTCCTTGAGCGGAGATGATTCTGGCCGGGCCACCAGAACTTCACAAACTTACACAAATATTATGTAAATTTCCGTCGAAATCTTTCGAGGAAACTATTTAAAATTCAGTTGCAAGATATGACCTCAACATACAAACATAATCACAAACATTGCAAGTTAGCAAATGCTGTCATAATAAAAAAAATCTGCAAAAACATTTGACTAGAAATAATCAGTTTTGTTGTTTTGACGACCGGATGGCCTAGTGGTTAGCGACCCTGACTATGAAGCTTGAGGTCCCGGGGTTCGAATCCTGGTCGGGGGAGATGTTTGTATGATGAATACAAATGTTTGTTCTCGGGTCTTGGATGTTTGATATGTATATAAGTATGTATTTATCTATATAAGTATGTTTATCCGTTGTCTAGTACCCATAGTACAGGCTTTGCCTAGTTTGGGACTAGGTCAATTGGTGTCAATTTGTCCCATGATATTTATTTATTTTATTATTTATTTGTTTTATTCATCAGCATTCATCGTTTTGGGGTGATAGGACCTTATGCAAGGTCCGTTCGGGTCGCTACCGCCATCTTACTTGCTATATATCCCGCCGCTAAGTAGCGGGCTTGCTTGACGTAATCGTCGTCTACCAAACTCTCCACATCGGAACGCGCCACTGCCTCTTATGTCTGTTATTAAACAGGCATAAGAGGCAGTGGTGATCATTAATTTTACATCAGGTGGCCCATCATTGGCTCGTTTGCCTTTCCTTTGGGATTAAAAAAAAACAAAACCTTAAACCTGTCTCAGTCGTCCATGCTGGACATAGTCCTCTAGCCAACAGAGAGATTGGATTGACTACCGATAGTAAGGTACCGGTTACATTAGATCACCGGTATTGAGACTGTAGGTAGTTTAGTCTTATGAGATGAGGGTATTGATGAAATAAAGATATGGCAGTTTCAATCCAGCAACGGTCTTTTATTAACGTCTTCAACAGAGACGGCAAATCGAAGATAGATAGGATGATGTTATTATCGTCAGTATTTCAGATCTAACAAGAAATAGATTGAAGTACTATTGTTAACAGCTGTCAAACAATGAACCCATCATCCTTCCATCGACAGATAGCTAGCAGAGATTGGATTGCCTACCGACAGTTACTTTAATTGAGATGGCGAAACCTAAGACAGATAGATGTTTGTACCGTCAGTTGATCTCAACATGAGATATAATGAATATTGTGAACGGCTGTAACCAGGCCCCTACTTCACCAACTTTACGAATATCAGTTATCAATGACAATTCGGTGTCGATAACCGACATGAAGAGCATTTGTTTTAGCGCGCTTCATATTGGCAAAGAAATGTAGTTCGAATTGTCATTGAAAACTGACAATGTAAAGTTGGTGAAACAGGGGCCAGGTGTTCATCATCATATCAGCCAAAAGACGTCTACTGGCTGGTCATAGTCCTTCCCCAAGGATCTCCACGACGATTAGTTCAAGTTTAAGTGGCAGTGATCGGTGCACATTGTTCGTAGAACTGATGGCCGTTGGGGCCGTAAGGTTCTAGAGTGTTATGTTGGTGTGTGTTGTTAGGACTCTCGCAAGGTGGACGGATGATCTGGTAAAGATCGCGGGAAGCCACCGGCTGTGGCACGGACCAACCACCCTCTGGACACCGCATCTTCTATAATTTACTTGGAAAGTCCTTACAAAAAAAGCCGCGGTGAGCAGGCTGGGAGAATGCGTCGTGGTTGGTTCATAGCTTGTCATCTCGCTTGTCATCTGATCGAAAGTGAGCCGCGATTCGAGGCTTGAGAGCACCTTGAGAGATTTATAGGTGCAAATGAGCATATGCGTTTCGGAAACGTTCGCCCTGCCATTTGGTGTCCAGAGGGTGGGTGGTCCGTGGGCTATGGGTAGGGTGGTTGAGAGAAAATCCAATACTTGTCCCAAATAGTTTATTGATAACAATTCGTACATGGAGTGCTTACTTGGGCGAACAGTACTGGGTCACGGTTATGGTCATGCCATCGCTGCAGGGCCCACTGGTGTGGCACGACACGACTTGCGACAGTATGCTGAGACTAAGTATGCTCGGAGGGGGGAGCCCGAGGGGGTCACACGCTTTTATCAAGGAACCAGACAGCTTCCTATCCGGGAAGCAGTGCTGAAAGGATACAAAATAATAATTAATTAAGAGGGTAAACAATTGTCTTTTGTTTTCTTCTATACCTATAAGGCGGTACCGTGACTGACAGACAACGCACAGCCTAAACCACTGGACCTAGAGACTTGAAATTTGGCAAACACATACCTTGAGTATCCTAGAGGTGCATAAGAAGGGATTTTCCGAAATTCCCACTTGATAGGGAACTAGCCTATTTTGAAATATTTCACGGTGGCAGTTTCATATACAATTGTGCGGTCGAATTATTGTTCGTGCTTTTCTGCAATTGGAATTGAAAATATTTCGGAAATTCTTTTGCGTGGGTATGTAGAATAGTGAATGGTGGATGTTTTTATGACAAACAATCATTCGACGAAACATTGCATTAGGACATTATAATGTTAGTAGATATAGAAGACAATTATAGAGCTTTTAAGTACTACTCGTACGTGTGCTATTTACATTGTAGGAAATGGAAGACAGATTTAAGCAAGTCACCAATCATATGGCAAAGTAAAAATATGTAACGTTTCTAGTAAAAAAAAAACCTGTTGCGTAGTTGGTCGTCACGTCACTTTTGTGGAGTCGTTTGAAGTTAACTGTCAGAAAGAGTGGTCAATTGGGTCTTTTGCGAATCTTCAACTCGTGCGCGGTTACATAAGCATTACTCTACTTCCTGTTTGTACCTGTACGTAATATTATTGCAAGTCACCTAATGGTAAGCTACAACAGTAAAAAAGTTTTAAAATTAACAGTTTTAAGTGATTCGCGGTTATTTGCATTAGATACAATGAAAACGGGAAATTGACCGCGATTACCTTATAGGTTTGATGAGCTCCCGGTATTTCAAGCTCATCAAACCTATAAGGTAATCGCGGTCAATATCCCGTTTTCATTACGTCTAGTTTTATAATTATCTAATACTCACGTCAATATTGTCTACATTAACATCTTTCTGGTATCCGTCTGAGTGTACGATGGGCAAAACAGTGACGTCGCTGGTAGCTGATCCTACGAGAAGGAAACATCAGAATTTTAACTAACAGCTCCCGAGTATGAATAAAAAGAGTTTTAGACATTAATAACAAACATCAGGATATGCCCTTTGGTACATTACACAACACAGGAACCGGTGAGGAACGAACGGTGTGCTGCCGACGGCACCGTGCGGTACGTGCGCTCGACCCATATCGCTGGCACTGCTTTGTGCCACAAAATTGGCAACGAAAACTGAGTACAGAAAAGCCCATACATATGTGCTATGTACGAGTCTATGGCATTAGATATATTGTAAACAGGTTGTTGGATAATTAACCAATGAAAATAATCGATTTATTGATTATTTTTGTTTTTATTTTTATGAAACATTCATAGAATGAAATTCAACATACAATGACAATGCAAAGAAAAATCCGTTAAGCAGCTGGACTTGAACCAGCAACCTCGGTAATCCGTACCACGCTCCACCAATTAAGCTATACTTAACATTGGTGTACCTAACGAATTTTTCAATGCCTTGTGTCATATTTTTATTTGGAAGATCTCTCAGCGCCATCTATGAGTAGCTTAATCAAGCGGCTCACCCACTACGGAACTTCTACAGTTACGCATTAGTGGCAAGAGATGGAACTATTTTCTGAATCAATGAAAATAATCGATTTATTGATTATTTTTGTTTTTATTTTTATGAAATATGACACAAGGCATTGAAAAATTCGTTAGGTACACCAACGTTAAGTATAGCTTAATTGGTGGAGCGTGGTACGGATTACCGATTTTGCTGGTTCAAGTCCAGCTGCTTAACGGATTTTTCTTTGCAGTGTCATTGTATGTTGGATAATTAACCGTAATTAGTTCAGTGAATGATTGAGCAAGTCTTTTAAGCTTGAGTTAAGTTTAAGTAAGTTAGGTTTAAAAAGCAGTGATAGCTAGTGACAGTATTAACTATAGTCCAAGCTCTCTCATTCTGAGAGGAGGCCTGTGCCCAGTAGTGGGACGTAAAAAGGCTGGTGATTATGATGATGATGATGAAGTAAGGCTTGAGTGTTTTTCTATTAAAGTGTATGTTCCTCTCTCTCTCTTGATCCTCTCTAGCTTACCAAAAGAACTTTTAAGAATACTAACAACGAATGCCTACGCAACGATGCCTTCAAGTAACTACTCTGATGCAAAACAAAAAACCTTTGACTAGAAAGGAAATAAAACAAACCTGTGAGGTATTCTCCGCAGTTGGGTTGTCCGTCGTTACCCCGGCGGTGCGCGCGTCGTCGGTGGTGCGCGGAGCAGTCTGCGAGCAGCAGAGCGAAGCAAGCGAGCGCGAGCAGCGAGCGAACGAGCGGAGACGCGGCCATGGCGAGCGAAGTGAAGCAACACTGCCGCTGCTTCGCTATTTATACCTCAAACCGACCTCACTCGATGGGCCGTAATGAATTGACCTTACAATTAAGTCATAATAAATAATAAAGTGAGTGAAATTCGTTCTAAAATTATAACACGGTAATGTGATGCAATTGGCCTTAGGTACACCAGGTAGGTGATATGATGTTATGCTTAGTCAACGAGTGATTTAAAATCACGCCTGTGGAAAAATCGTTAAACATTTTGTAATTATTAATCGGTTACGCTTTATTGTATACGGCAGGTGTTGTGTTCATTTTGACAGTTTTGTATGAGCTAACAATTGGTATCGGAACAGCTAATTGCCACAGTCATACAAAAACTGTCATTTCAATTCGATGAAGTGAACTTACAAGTGAACATAATGTACTTTGGTACCTTTTAATTATAAGGGTTCATCATTTTGTCCTGTTCTTCTTTCTGTCTATACGTCATAGTCATATTCATCACCATCATTATCATCATCATACTATTTTAATTCACTGCTGGACATATGCCTCACCTAATGAGCGCCATAGCGCCCTGTCTTCAGCTTGCCGCATCTATCATCTGCCAGCCACACTGTTCGGGCACCACAGCTTATATAGAAAATTGGATTTTAGGTAGGTGTATTCTTTATTAGGAGTATTACTTATCTGTCATCTTGTGCTGTTCTATGGCTGCCGATTTAAGGTTTTTTATTATCTTTGTTGGGTGTATTTTAAGTCTATTTAATTGTGTTTTCAATAATATATTAAATAATAAAATAATTATGTTTTGTAATGTGCACATCGTCTGCCTGCTTTATTCAGTTATTTTTTTCATTCCATTATGGTTGCACGGCAGAGATCGTTCTGTAGCGATAAGGATACCTATTGTTAGAGGTAATTTTCTGTGCATCTTTTTTTACACGACTGTCTATCTAAAAAAAAACAGTATAATTTTCTAAATAATTTATTGAATCAGGCGTTACTTTGCGGAGGTCCATATTTATAAACTAAAATTAATTACTTTGCTCACCCGCGACCACGCGGTCTTGGTTTGTGGTCGCGGATGAGCAAAGTAATGAATACAGGTTACCAACAGCAAGATACAGTACAAAGGCGGACTTATCTTAACTTAAGGGATCTCTACCAGTCAACCTTTGAGCGGTAGAGAGGAGAAGTTAATTTAAGGGACCGACAAAGAGTGCGTTTATAATCACAAATAGTGAAGGCGAATAAATAATAATACAATACATAAACTCATACAAAAGCCAACCACATTATAACATACTACTACATAATATATATACATGCATACAATACATATACTTAATATAAACACAGTTGATAAAAAATAATTCGTAAATATTTAAGGACATGGTGTCAGCCACATCTTCTTCAAGTTTTCCCTAAACGAATACAGAGACGGAGATTGCCTGATTCCACAGCCTAGCAGCGTGCACAGAGAAGGATTTGGAGTAAGTCTTGGAAGAGGTAGAATGAGAGGCTAGAAGGAGATTGGTACTTGACCGCAAACGATGCTGGCTGCCGACAGCTAAGTAGCTGAAGCGTTCAGAGAGGTATAGTATAGTATAGTATAGGTATAGTTCATAGTATATTTTCTGCTTCGTTTGTTATATGGCTTTTTTTGTATCTGTGGCCCGTCTTAATTGGCTGTTTTACTGTGTCACGTGCCTTAGTTAACAATTAGTTAATTACCTACGCCTTCTTGGTATAAAGAGTTTTGTGTTGCATGTAGGTAAGTCAAATTTCGTCAGACATAGTTCACCTAATATACTAATCCGCAGTAATAAAATTCTTCAGGAGTGCTCGTACAAGCAGGAAACAGCTAATTCCTTTCATAATGCATGTGTAAAATATGTATTATGTCAGTGATTTTGTGTTAGTTCACTACACCAATGACTTAAGTTTTTATACGATAAGGAAGGTCAAACAAACAATGGTGGCAACGCTTCTGAAAACCCTCCAGAGTTGCGGGTGTCTATGGGCAGTCGTGATCATTTACCATCAGGTGAACTACTATAATGATGACTGGCCTAAGGCCGCCACAGATACTATCAATAAAAAATACTAAAACTAAAATTTAACCATTTCTTTATTAGTCGTTCAACAAATTATGAATGTGTCAATAATTGCAGAACTGTGTTACGCTCACAATGAGCCCGTCAGAGCAGGGACCGCGGCATTGCACTATTTGTGTGAATATGTCGACGCTCGTAATGGAGGGAGGTAAGATGTCAAAGTAATCGCACGCCTGGATTAAGGAGCCAACTGCTGACCTTGGACAGCCAATTTCACCAGCGGAGCAAGCCCACAGCGCGCAATGCTGAAAAAAAATTAAAAACTGAATGAAATTACTGTCACAATGACAATAAGTCTCTATAAACATAAAATGTATGTTACTTTCTTAAGTCTTAAAATTTGTTCTGTTTACAAAATGACGTAAAGCACCATCTATTATAATTTTAATAAAATATTGCCTTATATATCTTGCTTGCTCTCATCTCAATCTTATTGTTAAAATGGCCGGGTCAACTTTTTTCTTAATAAAGTTTTTATCAAGTAAAATAAAATAAACTAACATACTAACGTCACCATTACTTATCGTATTGTATATCTGATATGCCGGTGTAGTTTGCGGATCCAATTTCGTTGCAAAACTGGTAGCCTGCCCTGAAAAATAAAGCGTTTTTTAGTCACTTCAAATTGCTATTGGCTGTTTTTACATAAATATTTCGGATATGGTTTTTCTTTACCTGTGAGGAGTTCAGCGCAGTTGTTCATATTTTGGCGTCGTTGATGATTCGCTGTGCAGATGGCGAGCAACAGAGCGAAGCAGAGCAGCGTGAGCAGCGAGCGACCGAGCGGGGACGCGGCCATGGCGAGCGAAGTGACCAAGTCGGCTACCGACAGATATTTACGTGACAACGCTAAAACGTCTAAACTGTGAATAATATTCTCGCTTAAGGCCAAAACCATTATGTTAAATTATTGTGAATTAATTCGTGCCGCAACTAATTATATTAATGGAAAAATATAGCGATCAGTCATGCACCTAATAGACTTGATGTCGGCTAGCAATTTGAAAGCAACTGTGACAGAAAATATTAAACGCTATAGGTATTAACCACCTGTTTCTTTGCCCTAGTAGGTACCTCGATCAGTTCTTCAAATTCGTTAGTTCTGCGTAGAGTAATTTCCTTTTTCATTTTTCCCCATTTTGTATTTTAGCAGTCGTAGGTAGTTTTCTTTTATCCAAATCCTTAGTCAAATCAATAGGTAGGTTAGGTTGGTTAGGTAGCTTCAGATGGCCGAAGGGCAAACATTTCAGAAATAGAATCTCCGCTACGCTGCGTTCAGTCGACTTTGTCTATAAAAGAGATCACTATAGACAGGATAATAATATGATTAATTGAAAACGAATGGTTGAGGGATAAGGCTACCGGGATTTTTGCGTATAATAAAATTAACTGCTATAAAAAGCTACGATTCGTAAAATATCAAAATGGGTTAAACGCGAATAGAAATTACGCTACGCAGTACAAACGTGTTTGGGGAACTGATCTAGGTACCCCACCAACCTCCAATAAATATAATATTATCTGACAGAATATCTCTCATACCATCTCTGTTTATTTTGTTAGAACTAACAGAGATGACACATTATAAATTTACATATTTGTTAAATATAACTTATCTGAGGGCGGTGCAATAGGCCCTTAAATTGTTATGATTTACAGTTTCACGTCACTGTATATTGCATTGCAAACATTATACCCCTTGAATATAATATCTTATATAATGTTCACATTTCTTAAAATAAATGGATCAATATTTCGGACTCATTCATAACCCTTTCTCGGGTAGAATAAGGACTACAAATTAGTCCAAATCATCGGGATAAACTCGTCTTATAAACGATAGTGATCCATTTACATCACTATGATTTCTACTCCATTATAAAATACTTAGTAGATTCTCTTTAAAAAAAAACCAAAGTATTTTGGGTATGGTTAGGTTTTCAATTCAAAAAGTACTTATGTAGTTTTGCTAGAATTTCACATTATAATAATCTATTAAGGCTTTCAGACAAAATATTATTATTAGGTTTTGTCTAAAGAAAATAAGGAGATAATTATATTCCCGTTTTTATTTTGATATTAATACCCAATTCTCGTAGCTATTATTTATATCTCTACCACCGTGTTAATTAAAGAGGCTTGCAATACTGTGTAATTGTGATAGTGAGACCGGAGAGGCAATCTGAAGTATGGCAAGAGACCACTTGGGCCAAGGTATCAAGGCTCAGGATGCTGGGAGCCGGCGGGCCTAGGTCGTCGCATGCCGTTATCATAGTCCCGACTAGCCTCTTGGTATTCTGGAAGCAATGCTGAAAAAAAAAATTCCGTCACTACAGCCGTTCCCGATTTTCAAGCTCTCTCTTGTTTTGTCCTACTGACTAATTGAATAAATATAAACAACAATTTGCTTTAGTCTGTAGATGGTCCACCATCCTCCCATCGACAGATAGCAAGCAGAGATTGAGCTGAGACAGTAAGTTTTATTGAGACGACGAAATTGAAGATATGTAGATGTTTTTATCGTCAGTAAGTAGATAGATGTTATTGTCAATAGATGTAAGACGAGCATACAAACAATAAATACCAAAATCGATAGTGATAGGTATAAAGTTCAATAATTTTGTGGCAACTGTGATGTGATGAAGACATTGAAGCTCTTTAAATTTTTTAATACAAATATCCATCAAATTTAACCTGGCCCAAGCATAGCCGCTATTTAAAAAAAAACTGCCTTATTTTGACTACTGCTGATATCATAATTTCTGATTCTGTCTCGCAGAGAAACTCCGAGCATAGCCCTCTCCATCGCCCTCTGAGTGACTTTGAGCTTCCTTATGAGGCCCATCGTTAGCGCCCTAGTAAAGATTGCGGGACCGCGGTGGATGCGGAAAGCACAAGACCGGTCTGAGTGGAGAGCCTCGGGGGAGGCCTATGTCCAGCAGTGGACGTCTTTCGGCTGACATGATGATGATGACGATACCTTTCACTTTTAAATTTTTACTTACGTCTTTACTGTTTACGTCGTTTAGTTTTTGATATGGCGGTGTCTGTATCTTATCCAAAATAACAACGTCATTAGAAGCACTTCCTGAAAAAAACACAATTTTATTAATAGTCGATTTATTCTAATTACTTACTATAACTAATTACAGCGATAGGCACTAGTCTCACCATCGGCGAGTAGCAAGAAGTGAGTGTTTTTGAGCTGAGCGACAAAAATGTTCATACCATAAAACACTCGCTTATCGCTACTCAAAGGCGGTAGGACTAGTGCCTAGGTAATTCTTCGTACCGAGCTTTTACTTATGATAAAGCTTTTATTAATGTTGGTAACTTTAACTAATATGGTATTAGTATTACAATTGAAATTACCTTTAAAAAACTCCTCGCAAGAGGGAAGGCTGATTCCGGACAGCGCATGTGCGTAAGCGTGGGTGCGATTGACGAGCGCAGAACAAGCGGCGAGCAGCAGAGCGAAGCAAGCAAGAGCGAGCAGCGAGCGAGCGAGCGAAGACATGGCGGCAAAGGTCACCGGTGTATCAAATGCCGAAATACGAACTGATGTGTCGATATTTTATAACTCTAAGCTTACCTAATGTATCGATAAGAATAATTAAATCGCACTATTAATAAATCGGATTCGTGTTCTAATAATGCAATTTAATATTGCTACTAGCTGTTTTGATATGCTCTTTCAACAAGCATTTACAATCTGACAGAAAATAATAAATGGCATAGTGCTATGTCCGAAATCGGCTTTCTTGCCCAGTTGACATGACTGTTTTGAAACTGTGTATTTACTCCAGAGCGGGTTTTAAGTTGTTTTCTCTGGAATAGTAATAACATTATTTTAAATCATAATTGCTTTTTTTTAAAGTCGGACTTACTTAATTTATCTTTGCTAGTTTAATTTTTAAGATTTAATTGGGTATTTACATAAAAGTCAACAAACAGATCTTCGAAAAAAATCGATGTTTATTTATAAAGATAAGAACAATATTGCGATATTTTAACAGTGAGTCCGGAGGCGCAGGGCCCGTCTGTGTAACATTTCACTTTTTGGGTCAATTTGCTATAGATCTGTATGCTGGGGCCCGGGGGGCCGAAAGGGTCGCAGGCTTGGATCACGTATCCAACCAGCTTTTTTCTTTTCAGCCTGCAATGCTAAAAAATACAAAAGATTTGAGTATGCTAATTTAATGTGTGAAAACTATAGTGCAATTTAGAAATAATATGAAAACAATTTGAAAATTGGGCCACTTGGGTCAGACCGTGAGGCGTGCGGGTTCCGCGGCGGAGAAAGCCTCGAAGTTGAAGCACACTAAATACTCCGCTCTGGAATTGGCGTATGATTTTGTGCCGGTCGCGGTCGAGACGGCTGGGTCCTGGGGCACTGAGGCTCGCGAGTTGTTCAGGGAGCTAGGCCGTCGATTGCGAGACAAGGGCTGTGACCCTCGCTCTGGTTCGTATTTGGTGCAACAGGTCTCCATTGCCATTCAGCGGGGTAATGCTGCTGGTATTATGGGGACCTTTGAGCCGGGTACGATGCGGGGTGGGGGGTTTTAGGTTAGGGTTTTTTGATGAAGCATGTTGCTGATGATGTATTGTAATTTAGGTTAAGCTAGTTGACGAGGCCTGTTGCTGATGTATTTCAATGTAAATGCCCGTTACTTGACATTGTACCTAATATTAATGATGTTGTTTTATATGTATGTACTTATTAATAAATTTTCTCATTTGAAAATTAAAAGTTTACATAATGATCAAGACAGTGATTGTGCAATATGTAGGTATGCATTTTGGGGTTCTAATGCGTGTTGCAGTCATTACTACAGCCATCATTATTTATTTAACGTAAGATAAAACACTATTTAAGTGTAATTCTGTGACTTAGCCTTATGTTTTGGATCGATATGATAGGTATATTTGAAAGGATAAGAGTAGGTAGGATGTGTTATTTCTCAGATAATATTTTGTGTTAATCATCATTTGTCATTATAATGTTGTCAAATAAACTTCACACAGTAAATAGTATACTTACATTAATCGATTTTATTTTGTATAGTACTTTGTACGGTGGTGTGTCGATTGGATCCAAGGCAACAGCGTTCCTCGTAATGTTTCCTACAAACATAAATCATAGAATTGGTTATATTTGGTACCTATATTAAATGATTATTTATTTGTTATATCACCTGAACAAATGTGTACGTGTAATATTGTTTAATAATTGGACCTCTTGTAGCTTTTTTTTTTAAACTCGGCGTCGTACCTTAAAAATAATGTATAATATGAAGGAGTAAAACTAGTCATAAAATTTCTCACATAGAAAACTTGCCTCCAATATACTGTGCACAATTGGGCAGAGGGTCACGGTCAAAATGTTCTGGATGACGTTTCTTATGTTTGTGGCGAGCAATGCAGGTGGCGATCAGCAGAGCGAAGCAAGCAAGCGCGAGCAGCAAGCGAGCGAGCGGGGACGCGACAGCCATGGCGAGCGAAGTGCCGCCTGAGTGCTCAATCCCTTAAATATAATATGTATCATTAATGCAGCTTACCTAATATACCGTTTAACTTTACAATTTCATTATTTTAAAATACAGTGTGATTCATTCTAAGTACCTAAGTAATTAGTTTCACACCTAACACCATTAGTGCCTCATAATATTATTATTTTAAATTTAATGTACGAAAAAAGGAAACGTTTTCAGCTATACGAGTATTACTTAGATGTATTTAAAGATACTGTAGCTACTGAAAACTACTGGTTTATAAAAATGTTGTAGAAAGATAATGCGATTACATAAATAAAAATGTTTCATCAGCTGACGAGTTTACCAGCGAGTAATTCTCAATGGAAGTTTCTCGAGCTTTTGTTAAATATCAAATCTCAAGTCAATAATTGGCCAGTACAGAGTTAAATTGATAATGTACCTAACCTATTTCAAAACCAACTTATTCAATCTTTCGTTCTGTCACTATAGTCGGCTGATATGGAATTTTTAATTTGAAGTTTAAGAAAATGAACACAAATGCCACTCAACATATTTTTTTATATCACGTAACGTGCTCTACAAAAGTGCTTTAAATTACAACGGGGCGCAGTACTGTGAAGTGTCTATTTCGACGCCGGCGGGGCAGGGTCCGTCTGTGTTGCAAATTACAATACTGTCTTGAATGTTGATTTCTTCGATGGTAGGCGCTGGAGGACCGAACGGGTCACACGCCTTGATCAATGCACCGACCAGCTTTTTGTTTTCCAGCATACAGTGCTAGAAAAAAACTTAGGTAAGTAGATGGAAATTAATGTATACATTGGATTCTACTAGATTCTATGTGTCTAACTTTTTTGAGAACATAGGAGTACTCTTTAGCAGCAATAGTCTGCACATTTTAGATACTTTTTGATCAATAAATAAACGGTAGGTAAGACTTACACCAATTTTTTTTTGCTACAGCACTTAAATCAATGTTATTCCTTCACTTTCTGCGGCTAAAAGTTGATCTAGTCAACGGACTACTTAGTTGTAGTAAGTATTGAGAACAAAATAAAATACATCCTACGTCTAAATTGTGAAGCCTGGCCTAGAAAAAAAAAGACAGATTCAATAGTCAAATGTAAATAAGCAATCGAATAATCTAGTGGTCAGAAGACCTGACTATAAAGGTTGAGGTTCTGGGTTAGATGAATACAAAATGTTTGTTCTCGGGTCTTGGATAACACAACAATTAATATGACAAGTGTGTATTTATCTATATAATTTTGCTTATTTGCTGTCTAGTACCCATAGTATAGGATTTGAATAGTTTGGGACTAGGACAATTGGTGTCAAATGCCCTATGATATTAACCTGCCTTGCCTATTGCGTATTTCAATATTTTTTTATCATGGGTATAAATAAAAAGCTAATATTCATATACCAACCCATAGCACATAACTAACCTGAAAGATATTCTACGCAATTCGGGAGGTTTGCTGTGCTGACAGCGAGCAGCAGAGCTAAGCAGGCGAGCGCGAGCAGCGAGCGAGCCATGGCGAGCGAAGTGACACCGAAGCGCTACTGCTCTGTACTTTATAGGCCTAGCAGTAAATCAACAAGGTTAATTTTAAATGAAAATAAATTGAAATAAACCTTTGGTATGCAATGGCGTGACGTTTAAGATAAAATTTCTAGAAGAAAAACGTTTCTAAATTACTCACATTGTAAGTGAAGCTTCGGGATATTTTT
This sequence comes from Clepsis dumicolana, assembly GCA_963691665.1. NCBI lineage: Eukaryota > Metazoa > Arthropoda > Insecta > Lepidoptera > Tortricidae > Clepsis > Clepsis dumicolana. Next base: position 19,901,052 of record OY829507.1, on the reverse strand, counting down.
AAATCACTTAAATAGCTCGCTTCTTGCTTTGTCTGCGGTTCGAAGTACTTTAAATTAAACATGTAGGTATATTAAAAAAATCCATATCAAAATAATATATTTAGCTGGCATATGATTCGATAATAATGAAGCAGAGTTGAAATAATTTGATTATTCTTTAGGTTAATACATTCAATGCCGTCAAATAAGCAATGATTTATCCATGAAACAAGAAAACAAGAGAAAATGAAAATGGAAAATAAACACGGCGTGACTGGCAGGCTGGCAAGAGCTTAGATGAATTATCATGAGCTTTTCAGTGAAGGAAAACATCCTGAGGAAACGTACACACTCCTGAGAAGCAATTCAATGATGTGTTTGAAGTTTCGTACCGACGACCGTATAGCCTAATGGTTAGAGAACCTGACCAAGAAGGTTGAGGCCCCGGGTTCAATCCCTGGTCGGGCCCGATGTTTGTAAGATGTATTGGATGTTTAATTTAATGTATTGAACTGTATTCAATAGTATGTTTATTTATTTTGTCTAGTAGCCATAGAATTTGGAAATTAAAGTGTTTGGGACTAGATTAGTTGGAGTCAAATTATCCCGTCATATTTATTAATTTTATTCCCAATCCGCACTTGGCCATAGGAACTATAGCCCATGCCCTCTCATTCTGAGAGGAAACCTGTACAGTGGGAAGTAAATGGGCCAGAGATGATGATAAATGCAATTTTAGCGAGTATTATTTTAAATCGGGCCACAATAATTTTATCAGCACTCAAAACGTGCCTATTCGAAATGAAAAAAAAAAAGCTTTTCGTAAGTTTTATGTCTTCATATTTATAATTATTGTTGTATTGGAATCATTTGGCGCAATTAACAGAAAAACTGCTGCATTTTTCTTCAGATTCCTCAACTAATTGCTCCAAATTGATCCATTAATTAAGATCTGTTTTTTTTTAAATCAATCAAATTAAAAATGAAGTAGGATTCAGATTAAAGGTAACAAAACAAAGCAACAGTTGCGTTAATATAATTTAATTTTCATCGCATGATCTTCTTAAAATCGACAGATTTACATACCCTGCAGTATATTTAATCAACACAACTCATCGAACGCCTTCACGTCATCACGTTGTTGATATAGAATTCGACTTAACGCAAACGCGTTCGAGATGTTGCGACGAAAAAGCTACAAGTAGATAGCTTAGGGGTTTATGCAGGCATTGGCTCACAATACTGCGAGACGGTGATATCAAGACCAGAGGGACACGGTCCATCGCTGTGACAGGTGATGACTTGGTCCTGGATGTTGATAGCATTGATGCTAGGTGGCGGAGGACCAAATGGATCACACGCTTTTATCAACGCTCCAACCAGCTTTTTGTCTTGCAACATACAGTTCTAAGGAAACGAAAACATAATTATTTTAACAACAAATCAAATTAACTAAAAACAATTACTTTGCTCACCCGCGACCACTAATGACAAATAGTTATATCTGTGCGGCAAATGTATGTTTCCATGCAACACCTCCGCCTCCAATGCTACACGAATCAACAGACCCAACTATCACCACTACCACTAAAGTAAACGCTGACGCGTTTCGGCACTCTCCACGAGCATGACATGTGGCATGTGTTGATTCGTGTAGCAGTGGAGGCGGAGGTGTTGCATGGAAACATGCATTTGCCGCACAGATATAACTATTTGTCATTAGTGGTCGCGGGGAGCAAAGTATTTGTTTTTAGTTCATAAATATGGACCTCCGCAAAGTATGGCCTGATTCAATAAATTAACAAATCAAATGTTTTCAATCGATATTTTCTGTTACTAGTTTTCTTCGCATAGTTTCACTCACTACACCTGACTAGTCTAGACTTGAAGACGGCAAGATTGTAGTGTTCGGAGGCCCGAGTACGATACGAATATTCAAGTCCTTGCGTAACTTTATCGAGAAATTTGTATTGACGTTTGATGGAACAGCGCCCGCCCGTGAGCGTATTTGGAACTGAAATTTAGTATGAGGTTTCTCAATTTTGATACGCACGATTACGTTACGTTACGCAGGATTCGAATATTCGTACTTGGGCCTCAGGGAATACAAACACAGAATTTAATCAAAATGGCATATACCTAAGTATATCTAGTTAACAAAACTTACGTCTTCATTGTGAAGGTTGTAACGTTCCTGGTATGGTTTTGAAGACTGCTGCGGCAAGACTATTGGGTCAACGGAACTTTTACCTATAAACAAACAAACAAACAGCTGAAATAATCGGGTTTATTAAATTCGGTTACTATGCGAGACGAAAACATTAAATATTACTGAAATTAGATCAATAGGTACCGCAATTGTGACCACGCTTCTTTTTAAAACCAGAATTGTGGAGTAAAATGTTGTCAAGTAAAACTGTACTGAAATATCCACTTTTCACGAAAGTAGGAAAGTTATAAAAGAAAAGAAACCTAACCTAACCTAATCTATTATATTATGTAGCCTATGTAAAATATTTTCCGAAATTATGACAAACTATTCATCGGAACTTCATGGAACCCTTTTACAATACATAGGGACCTGGTTTTAGCTACTAACTTACCTTGAAGGAATTCATCGCAATTCGGCAGGTTGCGGCGCGCAGCAGCGGCGATGTTGAGCAGCAGAGCGAAGCAAGCGAGCGCGAGCAGCGAGCGGGCGAGCGGAGAAGCGGCCATGGCGAGCGAAGTGACGCACAACGCTGCAGCTGCCATATTTATAGCGCTAACATTGCTTGACTAATTAACCGGGAAATTCGAGTATACCGTTCTTCATTATTGTGTTTCATATTCTTTATTACGGCAACAATACGTAAGAATAATGCACATAGCGGAATAAAATAATCACTCACTTCATGTATGTCAGTCGAGTACATGTTTCGGACTAATCCATAGTCCTTGCTCTGGGAGCACACGCTTCGCCGGCTTAGGTGTCGCTGCGTTACGTTGTGTTGCGTTAAAAGAATAATGCAGCACCCTAAACTTCTTTACCAGATCCTTGTGCTACCTATTTCGGCATATTTTTATTGGAATTATAACGATCTAGACTAGACCTAACTCTTAAGTAAATTAGAACCAAATTCTAGTAACTGCAACTTAAAATTCGAAAATTTCCATGGATTCATTTCAAAGTTCAATATCTCATAACTAGTAAGTAGCACATATATTTTAAAAATGCCTCAAGCTAAGCAGTCAATTAAATGAGCATTCTGCTAAAAGAACTGCTTCAGACCTGCTTAAACGATAAATGGAGATAATTGGGAATCTTGGAAACTATAAATCAATTAATTTACCACAATTTAACACTTGTAAGACAGCAGACAAACTTGTCAAACTTGTCAGCAAAATAACTAGCCCCTATGCCACCAACTTTACCATTATCAGTTTACAATAACAATTCGAACTACATTTATTTTCGCGCTAAAATAAAAGCTCTTCAACTCAGCAATTGACACCGAATTGTTATTTAAAACTGTCATTTTGTAGAGTTGGTAAAATAGGGACTTGGTGGCATGTTGAGCAGTGGTTTTGGTGCTTTGAGAATAGACTCGAAACGCGTCAGCTTCTAGTAGGTACACTATTAGCTGACGCGTTTCAAACTCTTTACGAGTATATTAAAAACTCTAGCCCTCTATATGACTTACTACTGGACATACAATAATTAAAGTAAGTAAAATAAATACTGAATTTTAGTATCAATACTCAACTCAGAATAAGGACGTTAAATAATATAAAATTATACGTTAGCATGCCATTCTGAATCGCAAGGGTAACTCCAGTAGTTCAAGATTCTTGACGCCTATGTGACGAGTAAATTGCATCGAATCATTTATTTCAACGGTCTAATTTAATTTTATCGTCATTTTGTTTGCCGATACAATGAATTTTATGATTTAATTATAATAATGGTGACGTTCTTATTTGAATGGTGTAAGTTTTTCGCCACGCAGCGAAACAAAAATAATAGAACCTAATAACTCCAGTAAAAAATGTAAAAAAAACTTACTTTAATTTAAAATATAGCCAAAGTGAGAAAAGCTTTCCCTTGTCAAAATATTTATAACATTGTCATAAGACTTTTTTTTTGTTTGATATGTTCTTCTACTATGTATAATTTATACCTACCATATTTTGAAAATTAGTGGACCTATTTAAATAAACTTAGCTAAAAACCATCTCTATTAAATTAACTTTTGATTGAAAAATACTAACACGGTCGCAGTCGCCATCATGTTTGTTTTGTAAACAATCTGATAACGAGTGTCAAAATCACCCGGCTGTTCATTCATTTAGGAGCTAGATACACAGATCGGTACACCCATACCATAGTTCAAATATATGACACCCCCCTTTTTGTGTAGCGATTATTTTTGGTGAGCGTAAAACTGGTTTTGCGGAGCGATTAATTCAAAGCGAAGTATTTTCCTAATTTTCTTTCAATTATTCAATTATTTCAAGTGTAGCATTGTATGTTAGTCATGCAACGACGCTAACCGTTGATGCATTTTCACAGTTTTAACTATGCTTTTTACCGTGACAGATGCTGCTAATTTCACCATCATCATCATCAGTTTATTTACGTCCCACTGCTGGGGACAGGTCTCCTCTCAGAACGAGAGGGCTTGAGCTATAGTTCCCACGCCGAGTTATAGGCCGAGTGCGATTTGGAAACTTCACACACCATTGAATTGCTTCGCAGGAGTGTGCTGGTTTCCGAATTCATATTAAGCATCCAAGACCCGAGAACAAACATTCGTATTCAACATAAAAACATCTGACTCGACCGGGGATCTAACCTGGGACCTCAAGCATCATATAAATATTTTCCTCTTCGCCGTATCCAGCGACAGCGACTCCGTCAATTGTCTTTGTCAATGTCCAACTGTTTGAATTAATAACAAAGATATGGGCTTGCGAAGATATGCCACAAGAATGGAAAGATGCCTCCATTTCAACATACAATGACAATGCAAAGAAAAATCCGTTGAGCAGCTGGACTTGAACCAGCAACCTCGGTAATCCGTACCACTCTCCACCAATTAAGCTATACTTAACGTTGGTTGTTGGTAACGTTGGTGGTGGTTGGTAACGTTAAGTATAGCTTAATTGATGGAGCGTGGTACGGATTACCGAGGTTGCTGGTTCAAGTCCAGCTGCTTTACGGATTTTTCTTTGCATTGTCATTGCATGTTGAATTTCATACTATGAATGTTTCATGAAAATAATCAATAAATCGATTATTTTCATGCCTCCATTTATAAAGTTTGCATAAAGGAAAAGGTGAAATTTCTGACTATAGTTCCTACAGGGGCATCTCTCTTCAAGTTTTATAGTCAGGGTCTCTAATCACTGGGCTATGTGGTCGTCATAAAAATAGTCATAACCCCCTCCCCAACATTCCCCACCCCCTCGAACAACGCCAAGGTCAAAGTCTCCGAAGCATTGTCCAGCATTAGATATTGGTGAACGCAACTTCCTGGCTTCAAAGGAATCTATTTCCCACCACAACGGGTTTAATTTGAAACTAACGTATTTGAACTCACGACGGACCGATTGGGTCCGTGTGATGTCGCGGTTTAGTTTCGGTCAGGATGTTAAATTTTATTAAAAGCTACCCCTTGGAGTTTGCGTGATAATCACAGAACTAGTACATCATGACAATTCGGGATAGATAGAAGGAACTTATACTCGTAAGGTAATCGCGGTCAAAAAAGGCCTGCGGTCCCTTGAAGCTGTGAAAAAATCAACCTTCTAATCAAAAGATACAGTCATTACAAAGGCTATTTCCATACAAATTTGGCGAAATCCGAAAACTAAAGGATACTTCCAATTGTCCTAGAAACTTGAAATTAGGTATGAAGTTAGCTCTTACAGCACAACGATTCAAAAAAATCTCAAAATCTTAAATTTTTATGTCTGTCTGTAGATTTCACAGACTAATATAACTTGACCCCACACTGCGTACATTTTGCTTAGGAGCAGGGCTCTGCTAACACTGGACTTCTTAAAACACTGAGCAAAAGCTTTAAAATCTTTCTACGGAACCGTGGTGCGCGAGTCCGACTCGCACTTGGCCCGTTTTTTTATTGTTAGGTTAGTGTTATTGCAAAATACAAGTTTAAGCTAGCTCCTAGCTAAGATTCCTCCTGTATCTACTTGTTATTTACTGTAGCATTGTAAAAGGCAATTAATTAATTATATTCATTGGAACCAACCAATCTAGAAAAAGGCTCTCACCACAAACGCTTGGGCTTCTACCGTGAAGGTGGTCTGGATAATACAGAACCCTCCTTTGCGGCGTCGCGTCGGTGAATCAATTAATTCTCTGATTACCTGCTACAGTTTTATCTCTACCAGAGAAGATTTATGAGACTTATACTACGTTATTTGAAGCATAACCTAAGGTTCGTTCATTGAGGCTGACATGGTCACACCAGGTGTACCAAAGCCTCAATAAAATACAAGAAAAATCTGGCCAAGTGTCAGACTCGCGCACGAGGGTTCCGTAGAAACATTTTAACGCTTTTCCACAGTGTTTTAACAAGTCCAGTGTAAGCAGAGCCCTGCTCCTAAGCAAAATGTACGCAGTGTGGGGTCAAGTTATATTAGTCTGTGAAATCTACAGACAGACATAAAAATTTAAGATTTTGAGATTTTTCTGAGTAGTTGTACTATAAGAGCTACCTTCATACCAAATTTCAAGTTTCTAGAACAACTGGAAGTACCCTTTAGGTTTTCAAAAAACGGCAATTTATATGGAAACGACTTTTTTAATGACTGTATCTTTTGATTGCGTTGATATAGATGCTTGATTTTTTCACAGCTTCAAGGGACCGCAGGTTTGAGAATTTGATATTAATTTCAGCATCCTACCTCCACGCGTTCCAGAGAAAAAGGGTCTTGACCTACAGACAGACAGACGGACAACAAAGTGATCCTATAAGGGTTCCGTTTTTTCCTTTTGAGGTACGGAAGCCTAAAAAAGGTCCGTTCATGGAACACTAAAGGACTCTCCCCTGCCATCCGCCAGTTTGCACTGGCCTTAAGAATTCCAAGTTCCATAGCTTTAAACGAGACTGCATAACGCTTTCTTAACTTAACTTTTTTTATATTAGAATAATCATTTGCTATACTTAGAAAGTTTCTGATTGTCAAATGCAAACCGAAGCAACACAAAAACCTATTCATTAATGAAAAAAAAACTCATGCAACCTAATTTAATTTAAGAAACACGTGAATAAGGAATAAGGCTGGCACAGCGGCGAAAACAGCAGAAAACCTTAAAGGCGCAAACAGTATCCTTGACAGCGGGACATTATTGAGCCTTTTGGGATCGAAACACTGGGACCGTAGAGATCGAGAACCCGACACATGTTTAAAGATCTTTCTGGGCGCCTGGTCAACGAAACACGTGACCAAAATGCTGGCCTATTTTGGGCTCAAAAGCTTACATTGCCATTCAACGTGGCAATGCCGCCAGCGTTTTGGAAACGTTGCTCACTAGCCCCTATTTCACTAACTTTACAATTGTCAGTTTACAATGACAATTTGAACTACGTTTCTTTGCCAATATGAAGCGCGCTAAAACAAAAGATCTTCAAGTCAGCAGCTGACACCGGATTGTCATTTAAAACTGACATTTGTAAAGTTGGTGAATTAGGGGTCAGGCAGCGGTTTGTTTTTAGATTAATCATTGTTTTTAAATAAGTTTCAAATTATATTTTCTGTGTATACATAATTACATTTTATCTCTTAATAAAGATCAATTTCTTTAAACACGGTATAGAAATTCCATCTCTAAGTAATAGTCTATTCCTCTCTGTCGCACTCGATGCACTGAAAGCTCCGATAGCTTCATCAGAGATAATTATGTTTCAGCTCGACCGGCGGCCACTGTTAGACAATCCAACTTTATCATTAACGAAGACTTTTTAAATGACTTCTGTTAAACGTCTACTTCATCGTTAATGAAACATTTTATCATGAAAGGCTGTATAGGCTCCCGTTCACGACAATAATAGAGCTGCATCTGCGTGCTTATTACTTATACAACCTTTTATTTAACTTGCGCTGTTTGTATACTGTAATAGGTACATTGTATGTGAAAAACTATGGTTCTCCGCTACAAAATTTGCACGACCTCTTGTTCATTGATGCCCGATTGAGCTTAAATTTGTCATACTTTTTTTTTTTTTTGACAAGGAAGGCAAACGAACGAGTGGCTCACCAGTGTCCTAAGCACGACTTGTCGAATCCTGCGTTACGTTACGGTTATCGTATCGAGATCGAGAAATCTCATACAAAATTTTAGTTCCAAATACGCTCACGGGCGGGCGCTGTTCCAAAGGTCATACAAACTCGTTATAGTTTACTATTCGATTTTACGTGACGCAGGATTCGACAAGTCGTGCTTAGGGCACTGGTGGGTTACTCTTGTAACTCCAATTACAATACAATAATTTGTTACGAAATTTTGGTGGTCCGGAAAAGATCTCCGCAGGAGGAAACTCTTCAGCTGTTGTTATACTTCTTGTCTTCTAGGCTCACCTCAAATTAAAACATAAGCTATTGTATAGTCCAAGGGGTTCCCGGTAACCGAATTCTACAGACGAACTCGCGGGTAACAGTTAGTATATCATAAACCTAGTCTTCTCGTGACCACGGCTGCAGTAGGTATGCCTAAGCATCAAAGGTATTTAACCCCCGATGCAAAACGATGGGTTTTATAAGTTTGATTGAAACAGTTGAACCGATTAGAAAGCAGTTTTTATTATTGAAAGCAGTTGTTGAAAGCAGTTGTATTGTTTCATGTCTATGTTTTATCAAAATCAGTGGGGCCGTTTTTGAGATTATTTTTTATACATTTGAAGTTGTGACTGTCCCGAAATATTATTAGTATGAGCGAAAAATTAAAACAGGGCATAAAAAGTAACATTAATTCAGTATCACAAACAAAATGAATTTAAATCAAAAAGAATTAATTTCCTGTCGCTACGTTGGACGATAATTTATTCGCTTTCAACACTTGGGAGGTTTTGACAAGTGAGCTTTTAAAAACTTTCCCTGATTTACTGCTGGTGATGTATTTCGGTGAAATTAATTCAGCGTTTTAAATCTAGTTGGACAACTCGTTATTTTAATGGTCTTCTTTAATTTTCCTTTCATCACTTCAATAATAACAAAAAGTAAAACCGCCTTCAAAAAAAACCTCAGAAAAAAAACATAAAATAATCCCCAAAAAGCCATGACTTTTGTGCTAGCGGAATATTCTTGGAATGAAGCACCGACTTCATATTTCTGCTAGGCCATAAAACTCATGGCTTTTTGGGGATTATTTCATGTTTTTTCTCTGAGGTTTTTTTTGTTAAAAGATTTTTTATTTCACAATTTTTATTGAAATTAGAAAAGACACCAAGAGTTGAATGACATTTCATGAAAGTTAGCCAAAAACGATTTTTACTAAATTATATTGGTTTTGATAAAAAAAAAAAGATCCGTAATTATCGGTCAAGCGCTTTAGGAGCTACGATGCGACAGACAGATAAACAGACCAAACAGATTTCTACAAAACAGTTTCAAGTTCACTATTATGTACTTTTTAAAATCAGCCGTTCTGATTCTGATGTCCAAGCACGAATATTCGAATCCTGCGTAGGTAACGTAATCGTTATCATAGCGCCATCGAGAAACTTCACACAAAATTTTGGTACCAAATACGCTCACAGGTGGCGCTGTTCCAAACGTCATACAATTTTTTTCGACAACGCTGCATTTGATTACGGTTTTTTACGGAATTTTGCGGATGGTAGGACCTTGTGCGAGGTCTTCTTACTCGCTATTCCTACCGTTAAGCTGCAGTGTTGTGTTCCGGTGTGGAAAGTAAGACAGCCGGTGTAATTACGGACACAAGAGGCATTTCTCCCCGGAGTTTTAGGTGTCTATGGGCAGTGGTGATCACTTACCATCAGGTGGTCCACTTGCTTGTTTGCCTTCCTTGTCGTATAAAAAAATTGATTGCGTGACATAGCATTCGAATACTCGTACTTGGGCCTCAGTTTCCACAGCAACATCACTCCAGAAATACTTCTGGAGCCGCCGCCAGCGCCAACGCCGTGTTGGCAAAGTAAGCAACAATCATAATTAATGAGGCCGTCAGGGACATTGTTTCTCAAGGAATTTCAATTAGTGAGTCACGTGTGACGCGGACGGATTCCTGGCCCGAACTTTATTACGAATCTACCTAATAATGGGTACCTATCTTGTTTAAAGGATAAACGTATGTTGAGGCTTAAGCCGCATTCACATTCAATATGTCTGACGTGTGTCGTGACGCGTTAGAGCGTCAGTGTAATCGACAATCAAAAATAATTAGTTATTTGGATTTTATATTTATTTATAGATCAAAACAAGAGGTATACTGAATATTAAGAAACGATTATAGTGAAATAAAACGGCTCACTTGCGATAAGTCGAGTTTAGCCCGATCTGTTTCGGAAGGTCTTCAAATTAGTCTAAAACATGTAGGTAAATAAATAAATATCATGGGACAATTTTATTGACACCAATTGACCTAGTCTCAAACTAGGCAACGGATAAACATACTTATTCGTAAGGGTAAATACATTTCAATACGAGTACAAATTAAACATCCAAGACCCAAGAATTCACCCCATTCCTATTCATCATACAAACATCTGCCCCGACCGAGAATCGAACCTGTGGGACCTCAAGCTTTATAGTCAGGGTCTCTAACGACTAGGCTGTTCGGTCGTCAAACTAAACTCGGGGTAAAATCGACTTTCATTATGATTGAGTCTCACTGTAGTTTCATGTTAAAAACAAGGAACGACTGTTAGAATAAATATTCAAAACAAGTATGAACGGCTCTCGAACTCTTGCTCTGCTCTATTCTATTTTCCTTAAATATGACAACCAGGAGTTGTGGTCGGACGTCAATTTCTTAGACTCTTGCTCAAACTCTGCTGCTGTCTACACTAAATTGTCACTGTCAACACATTCGTCACGTTGTTAAGCGGGCCAGGCCCCTATTTGACCATCAACAATTCGAACTACATTTCTTTGACAATATGAAGCGCGCTAAAACAACAGCTCTTCAAGTCAGCAGTTGACAACGAATTGTCATTGAAAACTGACAATTGTAAAGTTGGTGACATAGGGGCCAGATGGTTGCACGGATTCTTGATACCGCTTTAATCAAACCGAACCTCCAAATCTCATGAAAGGTTCCCATACATCCCTCGTATATTGATGAGGGAGGCCGTAAATCTGTTCCCTAATACGTCACATATAAAAAGGTTTAATGTGGTCGTAAAATTTCCATATCAGTTACACGGGGGTTAGGGTCCCGGTAGACAGTGAGATAGTTTTATGGCTGTGGTACTTGACCCTGTTGCCTGGTGACAGATTTGATGGCTTTGTTGTGGCAAGTTAAAGCACTTCTTTTTTTAAATCCAAACTGAAACGAACGAGCTGATACGGAAAGACCAGAAAAATAAATTCTCGAACTAGGACTCGAAAGCAGCACATGGAGCACGCGCGCCATTTTGTCGCTTCCCTTTCGTCCCTTTGCGTCCCTTTCATAGTGATGTAACCAGTAAAGGACGCACTGAGCGACAATCGACAAAATGTCGCGCGTGCTAGCCGCCCTGACCTTATCAAATTTTCTATGACATTTTCCGTTGTGTGACGAAGAATGACCCGTACAACTCTATGAGTATTTCCGTCGCACAACGGAACGTTTTTCACTTCGTCGTGTCTGTGTGGTTAGCTACGGCTAATTTCCGGACCAACTTTTTGCACTTCAAACAAATTCCCAAAAACTCAAAACACAAAACAGAGAAAGGCTTATTACAGAGTAAAGATAAGATTATGTTACGTTCCTAGTAAATTGCGTTTGATAAAGTCGCGGTTGCACAGTTGGTCATCACGCCACCTTAGTTTAGTGTTGTTTGAAGTGAACTGTCAGAAAGAGAGGTCAAATTGGTCTTTTATGAACATGATATATCTACTTCCTGTCATCATCATGTCAGTCAGCCGAAAGACGTCCAGTGCTGGCCGGCGGCCTCCCCCGCGGCTCTCCCCTCAGACCGGTCTTGTGCTTTCCGCATCCACCGCGGTCCCGCGATCTTCACCCAGGTCTGCTTCATGAGTAATGTATTATTGGTCTAAGGCGTCATAGCTACAAAAGGCTATGAGTAACCTTAAAGAAACAAATATAAACCACTATTTATACATGAAACAATTTTTCTGCCACTTTCAAGCACAAAAATAAATTCCAACAGCCCCAACAAATTCTATTATTAAAAACTCCCACGTCTAAGATAATAATTTTATCGGGACATAACCTTAATATCTGTTTCCTTCGCCCCATAAAGTTATGCATAGCTTTATTTGGGGCCAAAAATAGGAAAAAGGTGAAAGACGCAGAAGGGGAACGATTTTATTTAAAGGAAAATATTTGTAAGTCACGCGTGTTTGCATGAGGCTGGAAATTGTGTTTCTCTTGGTTATATAAACTATTCAAACAGTTACGATCAGATAACTATATCGCGAGTGCATGCATCTTGCGTTCCAAAAAGAAGGGCGGAGAACCTCATTGCTCGATGCGGACTTTAGTCTTTTCCCGACCGCTTACCGCGTGCGACGTCAAATGCAGCAGCAGTTTCCAATATTAGGTATTTTACATTATACAGAGTTACGATACCACAGACACACCAATAAACATATACATATCATCGTAAGTGTTAGTAAACCAGAGTCAGAAACGAATGTTGCGTTGTTCCTGCTGCCCTACTTGGTACCTTCAATTGCGTAAAAAAAAAAAGGAAAACCAGCCTTGGAAGCCATCACGAAGTGAAATGTTTGATGGATTCTTATTGAAGATAGCTGATGTTGCTGATCTACAAACAGCAATATCGAGTAGAAGAACAAAAAAGCATTATCATCATGTCAGCCAGAAGACGTCTATTGCTGGCTCTCCACTCAGACCTGTCTTGTGCTTTCCGCATCCATCGCGATCCCGCGATCTTTACCACACCCACACACAGGTCAAAGTTACAAAACGCCTCTTTTCCCGTAGGGGATTAAAAAAGTTTTTAAAGACCCTCATTTCATTTGAGAGTGCTCTTATAATAATATCCTAAAAGTCATAATAAACACGAAACACGACATCAAAGCAACACTGATGTGTTGAGCTGGATCACGTGCGCTGAAAGAGCTCTTTGACTCGGCAAAACGCGGACTTAAAGCTTAAAGCGTTGACGTAACTGACAAATGAAGTTCAAAGCTGCACTCACGGGAAAGATGTAAAAATACCTATGAGACTTTTCAAAATGTAACTAAGTATCGTGAGACTAAGAAGCAGAAGTGAGGTGGGGTGAGGAAGGCGCGAAACGTTCAAGGTCATCCTCTCAGGGAAGCCTCTTAAGTGGCAGTGGGCGGGGCACATTGTTTGCAGGACTGATGGCCGATAGGGTCAGAAGGTTCTCGAATGGCGTCCGCGGACCGGGAGACGAGCTGTCGGTAGGCCTCCAACAAGATGGAGCGACGACCTAGTAAAGATCGCGGGATCGCGGTGGATGCGAAAAGCACAAGACCGGTCTGAGTGGAGAGCCTTGGGGGAGGCCTGTGTTCAGCAGTGGACGTCTTTCGGCTGACATGATGAAGATGATGGTAACAGATAGCTTTGAAAAACAGTTTACATTACAAAAGCAAAATAAAAAAATCGTTTGTAACTCCACAGTCAGCACCTGACGGTACTAATTGTGCTAATTATGCTTCTGTTTAAAGCACCCCGTTGCAGCTACTAACTAAACGAACGGACTGCTAAACTACGAGTAGTTTCTCGAGTAACTTACTGCGACAAGGTACGTAATTGTATTCATCTCGCGAGTGCTAGTGAAGTGTAAACTGAGCTGTAGAAGGATCCTGGAGACGCGAAAGTTCGATTACACGGGGTTAGCTACTCGACCGAGGCAAAAACAATGGGGGCTGTCGCGAGTCAAAAATCCGCTGGGATTGCTAAGTGTCGGGTGAGGTCTGTCATTCTCCACCAATGAGAGAAGCTACGGGCCTATGATTGGTGGAAATTGACAGATAGACCTCAATCGACACTAGTGGTCCTATCGGATTCTTGACTCGCGATTGCCTCATTGAATGAATCAGGTCCCTATTTCACCATCTTTACAATTGTCAGTTTTATACGACAATTCGAACTACATTTCTTTGACAATATGAAGCGCGCTAAAACAAAAGCTCCTCAAGTCAGCAGTTGACACCGAATTGTCATTGAAAACTGACAATTGTAAAGTTGGTGAAATAGGGGCCAGGAGTTAATTGGCACAAGTCCATATAACTAAATTAATAACTTAACCAACTTAGAAAAGTTGAAAAGCCACCGATGTTGTCATTCAAAGTTCAATATTTCAAAAACTGCTGAAACAATTTTTACGAAACTTATCTAAGAACCATCTCCATTAAGCTGGCTTTCGATTTAAAGAATCTGCATCGAAATCGTTTCAAACGCTTGGGAGCTAAGATGCCACAGACAGATACACAGGTGAAAATGGAAACCCTTTTGTGTAGAGGGTTAAAAAAACATCTGATTGAATTAGGAGCTACTTCGCTACTTCTCATAAATATTATTAATAATATCAAAAGCTATCCAAAGAGGGAACGATGCCAGCATCTTAGGTACCAAAGAGGGAACGCTGCCAGCATCTTAGGTACCAAAGAGGGAACGCTGCCAGCATCTTAGGTACCAAAGAGGGAACGCTGCCAGCATCTTAGGTACCATGCCCAAGGGGACTTCGTTTTAAACATGTTTTAGTTTTTTTAAAGCAGTTTTATTTAAATTTATATTTAGGATAAGTATTTTTTTTATTGTTTAACTTTCGTTTAATCTTACTTTTTATTTAATAAGTTCATAGATGTAGTTTAATTTAATATTTAGTAATATCAAAAGAGATACAATTATAATTTACATTAACTTTACGCATGAAACTAATATAGTTAAATCTAGTAAAATAAAGCACATTCATAATTAATACAGGTTGAATTTGAATAAATATACAGCGCCCAACTTTTTCTTACAACCTGGGCAAAATTAAATCCAACTCCCTCTCCTGGGAGCACCCACTTCGGCGGTATTCGTTTCGCTTCCGTCGAAGCGTGAACTCCCAGAGGAAGGACTACGGATTAGTCTGAGACATGTCCGGCTATACTTGAGTGCGTTTGTTTCACTATAGGTAGCTTACAACTTACAACGTGTAAATGAGCCTTAGCGTCATACAATAACAGCTTATATTGCGGGTGGTAGGACCTTGTGCGTGGTCCGGATTGCTACCACCATCTTACTCGCTAATCCTGCCGCTAAGCAGCAGTGCTTGCACAGTAAAGTTGTGTTCCGGTGTGGAGAGTAAGACAGCCGGTGTAATTACAGGCACAAGTGGCATTTCATCTTAGCTCTCTGGGTTGGCAACGCATCTGCAAACCCTCCGGGGTTGCGGGTGTCTATGGGCAGTGGTGATCACTTATCATCAGGTGACCCAATGGCTCGTTTGCCTTCCTTGTTGTATTAAAAAAAAAAAAGCTTAGCCATTGACTGCTCAGCGACCCGTGTACCTATCGCAATATTGTTAAGTATTGGAAAAGCATTGAAAATAGTTCTGCGAAATTGTCAGCAGTGCCCTAAGCACGACTTGTCGAATCCTGCGTCACGTAAAATCGAATAGTAAACTATAACGAGTTTGTATGACGTTTGGAACAGCGCCCGCCCGGGAGCGTATTTGGAACTAAAATTTAGTATAAGATTTCTCGACCTCGATACGATAACCGTAACGTAACGCAGGATTCGACAAGTCGTGCTTAGGGCATTGTTCGCAGACCATTTAAAAGGAATACACACTTACGCAGCCTCTAGTGTAATGAACGACCAAAAATACGTCACGATCGCGTTCGCGTTTACGTCTGAATTAGGTAACTATGGGCAAATTGGCAGGGCCACTCTAGTGGCTCGTATGGGCAACAATTAATTCTCATGCTATTTGACACTAACGCCAACGCATTTGAGACGTATTTTTTGATTGTCGATTACACTGGGCGCTTTGTACCCTTAGTGTAATCAAAAAGCACAAAATACATCTCGATCGCATTTGCGTTAAAGTGTCAAATAGTATGAGAATTGTTGAACGCGAACGCGATCGAGTCGTATTTCTTGGCCTGGTCGGCGATTACACTAGGCGCTCTGATCATAGGACGATACACGAAAAACAATATGTAAGAAATAAAATACGGCTAAGTTGAAATATTTTGGGAAAGGTATGTCATAACTACTATAGTAGCTTTCGCCAGCGGCTCTCTCCCCAGGCAGAACTCCTTCTCCCGTGGTTAAGTATTTCGCAAAATCTCTTCCTATCCATTATCTAAGTTTTATGCTTTTAACTTTAAAAATATCGTTCGTTCGCTTACTTCTATCCACCCACTTAGAGGTAGAATTTCGCGAAATCCCTTTTTGGCACCCCCGCTCACAGGTGGCCTGTTACAAACGCCGTATAAATTTTCTCGCTAACGATACTACTCGATTACGTATTATTATTATTAATAGGGCATTTCTATCTAATGTTGTATATACCCTTTACTTTTTTGGATGTCCCCTTATATTTTTGTGATTTACTTAGAAGATGTTGATTTTATGCAGTTAAATGTTGTTTTTCTGTAAAATATATTTAATTGTCTCATTATTAATTAAGGTAAAATCAGAATAAATTACTTGTTTCTTGCATAAAATCTAGTATTTAAATATGGTAAAATCGTCCCGCCATCATACTGTCTCCTCCACAAAATTCCATTTTTCAAGGGCAATTTACGCATATTCTTCTAAGGCGGTAACACTAAGTACTTAATACATTTCTGGTATAGTTTAAACTTTAGGTAATGCGTTTTTGATGAATAATTTTATTTAGCCCGATCTGTCGCACTGCTGAGCAAAGGCCTCCCCCCAATACTTCCATTGCTTCCAGTCATTAGCAATTAGCGGGCATTCCTTCAAGAAGGAGTCCAGTCCCCTAAGCACGACTTGTCGAATCCTGCGTTACGTTACGGTGATCGTATCGAGATCGAGAAATCTCATACTAAATTTTAGTTCCAAATACGCTCACGGGCGGGCGCTGTTCCAAACGTCATACAAACTCGTTATAGTTTACTATTCGAGTTTACGTGACGCAGGATTCGACAAGTCGTGCTTAGGGCACTGGTCACGTACTTCGATTTTTAAAAAGGTGGATTGATTTTAAGATGCAAGCAAATTTTAAAATGGAGTTAGCTAGATGTTGAAATAAATGTATCAAGTAGCTGGACTCAGAGCACACGCGGTAGCGGAACGAAAACTGCTCGGTCACTCCGCGCACTTGACTTGATGTTTCCACTGACGCAGATTGTAAATTTCGAGCACTGTTGGTCCTCTGTTCTCCGCTCCTCTCCGCTCCTCTCCCTCAAAGACACCCTTACAATACAGTGTTTCAAATACTTCTCTGCGTGAGTGTGTAATTTACAACTAGCTTAGATTTATGCGTGTGGTAGGTGAAACTTTCTATGTAATCTTAAATAGTGTTTGTACTACTTACTTTCTCTTTCCAAACTTCTTAATTAAAGGTCGGTTTAGCGGGAACTTTACAATTTGGCGCGATAAAAAGTAGCCCATATTTTTGCAAGTTTCACAAACATTCGTTCAGTAGTTTCGCCGGCGAGAGGTAACAAACTGACAGAGAGACAGTGTCACTTTTATTATAAGTAAGTACCTAAGTAAAGACAAAAAAAAAAACTGGATAAAAACACAAGATTTATTTATTTATTTATTTATTCAAACACACTTACATCTATCATAGTTACAACATACAAGATAGTTACAGTGTTAGTGTAAAAATACGTCGTTAAAAACAACGGGTTATTTCCGAAAGTAAAATATAGATCGTTGGAATTTTAATCAATTCGTCAGTACGTCACGTTGATTGGTAACCGAATATGCTTGTTAAATAACCTTTGGCAATCATTCAACTAGCAACGAAAAAACACTTTTCAAAATGAATAATTAATTTATATTATATGGTAAAGCTGCTGTACCTAGTTTATACATATCTTATCACTGGATTTCCTGCGTGTTTTGCTGTGAACAGTCTACGCACTTTAAACAAATCCTCTGCGGAAGCCCGAGTCAAATTTCAAGCCTCTACACGGACGTGACAGCCGCCGTCAAAGCAACATTGTGAACTAAAAACACCGAGAAAAATAAAATAAAGAAGATAAATCTCTGATAAATCTCCGTATTCTGATCTAGTGCATCGTTGTAGTGGCCTTCTTGTCTTCCCGCTCCGAGCACTCTTCACTTCTAGACAGACGAATATTACACGACTACCTATAGGAAGTGAAATTTGCGATTTAACAACAACAGCAATCAACAACAACAATTTTACAATTTTTGTAATATTTTTAACATGTGTGTTATTTGTAAGTATTTAGTATAAGTTCTTTATTTCTAAATTATTTATTATAATTTTTTTAAATTTATTCCGGTGCCTGTTGCCTCCGATGGAATGCTGTGTGTGCCAAAGGACCTTTTCAACACCCAAAGGGCTACATATTCACCAGGGACGTGTCCATCAGGTCCGTATCACTCCAGTACTCACTGCATCAAACCACCCCAGCTCTGCTCTTCCTCTACCATCTTCCAATTCTGCCACGCCACTTCAGACTCTCCTTGGCCAACTCAAACAATCTACTTCAATCATCAAACGCATACCACGCGGTGCCCGCTCCACTGTATCGCAAGAACTGACAAACGTCGTAAACAATTGCGTCAAGAACAACAGCTCCAATTCTTGGCATGAACTTCTTACTTTTTCTTTCAAAATTCTCCACGTCTCAGAGCAATCTCATAGCAATATATCCCTCACACAAAAGATAAAAAATAACATACTACATCCGACTGCACCTAATTCTACCTCTCTTCCTAGAACGCACAGAAAGAAGTACGACTTGTTTGCGAAGGTCGAGGAGAAAATACACGACGGAGACCTTAAAGGAGCAACGCGCCTTTTATTCTCGAACGACACCTTAGCACCCGATACACCGGAGACCGCAGCCGCATTACAGTCAAAGCACCCCCCAGGCCCTTCCACCCCCATTTTTGTTGACCCCTCATCTGACCCCACAGCCTGCCTACACGCCACCGAAAGAGATGTACTAACAGCCCTCGCCTCTTTCCCAAAGGGGTCGGCGTCAGGTCTGGACGGCATCTCCCCGCAGCATCTGATTGACCTCACCAGTCACGGCACAGGAGTTGCTGGTGAAAAGCTGACTACCAGCCTTACAAAACTTGTCAATCTCATGCTGCTGGGAGATGTTTGCCCGAACGTGACGCCGATAATCTATGGAGCTAATCTTATTGCCCTGGCAAAAAAAGATGGTGGCGTGCGTCCCATTGCGGTAGGCTCAACGTTTCGACGTTTAGCAGCTAAGATCTGCGTCCGGCTCACCCGAACAAAATTACAGGCCCTTTTCGAACCCACACAAGTTGGCTTCGGCACCCACGGAGGTTGCGAGGCGGCAGTTCATGCTGTACGCACCTTCGTACAAAGTGACTCGTGCGAGGTTCTTCTAAAATTAGACGTAAAAAACGCATTTAATTCGGTTAATAGGGACACCCTGCTTAGCGAATCTAAAATGCATGTCCCAGAAATTTATAACTTTCTTCTCCAGTGTTACCACTGCCCTTCAAAACTAGTACACAAAAGCAATGAAATCCTTTCGGCCGTAGGTTGTCAGCAGGGTGATCCCCTCGGTCCAGCGATATTTAGTTTGGCTATTAATCCGATAATCCGCAATCTAAATTCGAAATTGAACGTTTGGTACCTTGACGATGGGACCCTAGGAGGAGACGCACAGACTGTCCTAGCAGATCTGATAAAAATTAAACAGCAATTCAATGGTATAGGTTTAGATTTGAATTTTGATAAGTGTGAATTATATATTTCCGATCGAATAGACCAGCACACCACATCCCAAATTATTCAAAATTTCGATAACGTCGCTCTAAATTTAAAAATAGTACCCAAAGACAGTCTGCACCTCCTCGGCTCCCCCGTCTGCGACGAGGCCATCCCTCTTCTCCTCACTAAATTGACTTCAAAATTTAACAATTATTCGGACCGCCTTGTCAAAATTAGTAGTCACTCCGCTCTATTTATTCTAAAATTTTGCTTATTTGTTCCAAAATTTACTTACCTGCTCCGCTGCTGCCCAATTTGGAAATTCCCCCATTTGATCCAACCCATCGACAATCTTATGAAATTCCAAATCGAAACTATTTTGAACATCCACCTTAGCGAGCAGGCATGGACCCAAGCCGCTTTACCGATAAGGCACGGCGGTTTGGGTACCCGCAAAATTTCTAGTATTGCTTTGCCGGCATTCCTGTCTTCCATCCACAGCACGTTAGATCTCGCAGGTAACATACTGAACACCCCAACGGGTATAAACTGTGAAATCGCGTGCCTGAATGAGGCCACGAATGCCTGGCTAGCTGGACCGAGCCCAATTATCCCAACTAGACCCAAAAGGCAAAGGGCCTGGGATACAATAGCCTCTTTCATCACTTTCAACTCACTCAAAGACACATCGTCAGGCAGGGATCTGGCAAGGCTGCTAGCAGTGTCCAAGCCAGAGTCAGGTCACTGGCTCCATGCCTATCCCTCGCCTAACACAGGAACATTTTTAGATCCCGCCACACTCCGCATAGCTGTCGGTCTCCGGCTCGGTGCTGGAATTTGCACAAGCCACAGCTGCACTTCTTGTGGGGCCCCTGTAGACCGACTCGCTCACCACGGCCTTTCCTGCTCCTCGGGCGCCGGCCGCCTGTCACGCCACGCTGCACTCAACGACATCCTCAGAAGGGCACTCGTCAGCGCCAACGTCCCCGCTGCTCTGGAGCCCCAGATTGCGCGGGGTGATGGCAAGCGCCCTGATGGGATGTCGTTAATCCCCTGGAAGATGGGCCGTGCGCTGGTGTGGGACGCCACTTGTACGGACACCCTGGCAGCGTCCTACGTCCCACTAACAAGCAAACGGGCAGGAGCGGCAGCGGACGCCCGGGAGCGCCTCAAGGTCAGCAAGTACAGCTGTCTCGGCGCCCAATACGAGTTCTTGCCGTTTGGCGTCGAGACGCTGGGTCCTTGGGGTAAGGGTGCGCTCGGGCTCCACAAGGAGCTGAGCAAACGCCTGAAAGAGGCAACAGGCGACCCTCGCGCGGGCAGCTTTCTCGCGCAAAGAATTGCTATTGCAATTCAGCGCGGGAATGCTGCCTGCGTGATGGGCACCCTGCCGAGAGGTCCAGGTTTGGTAGGTATTTAATTTTTAAGTTAGTTTTAGTTTTAATATTTTAATTTACTTTGTAGGTAGTGTTAATCTCATAAATGCCAGTCATATTCTACATTAAAAACTCAAAACGCGATGTAGATAGTTACAACATACAAATTCGAGCACAAAGTAGGACTTAACCCTTTAAGGGATCTCTACCAGCCAACCTTAGTCAATCAATCAATCAATCAGCAGCCTCTTTTGCACATTTTCCAACACAGTTCACGCATGCAGCAAACTTTATCAAACGGAAAACAACTGACGCCGGTTCACGCATTACGCCGCAGACAAACAGACAGACATTAGCTGATGCGGCGCTCGCGTGCGCCGTCCCATTAGGCGGTTAACGATCGCTTAGTGAACGGAACATTGCGCTTTTTGTAGCCGTGGACACAGACCTTTATCGGGATAGAAGGAAATAGTACATCAATTTCTATGAGACCGGAGCGTGTTGCATTTTGCGAGGTTAGTATCTTTTCATCTAAAAAGCAAATGGTCGATGTAGCAACAGTAGAAAGAGCACGAATTTTTCGAATCCTGCGTAACGTTACGTTATAGTATCGAAATCGAGAAACCTAATACAACATTTTTGTATTTTTTATAAACTCACTGAAACATGAATACACAGAAAAAACCAGAAAAATGCCAACCCCGGGAATCGAACCCGGATCCTCGACACTCCGGGTCGTGTGCTTTTCCCCTACACCACGATTGGACATAGAGGAAAGGCCGAATTTTTTCCATGTATTCAAATCTTAGCTTGTTTTTATCACTTTTTGCAGTGACTAGTAAAATTGGGAGAAAAAATACAAAAAGATACTCCTACTGAGATCATCAACATTTTTGTTCCAAATACGCTCACGGGTGGGCGTTGTTCCTAATGCAAATCTTCATGCAAATTTCAACGTTGCTACTCGATTACGTTACGCAGGATTCGAAAACTCGGTGCTTGATCCTATGATCGAGATCGCAACTTGTAAGTGTAGTAAGTGGTCGAAATAGCGACTCGTCTATTTAGTAACTGGTCGAAATAGCAACTCGTCTATTTAGTAACTGGTCGAAACAGCGACTCGTCTATTTAGTAACTAGTCGAAATAGCGACTCGTCTATTTAGTAACTGGTCGAAATAGCGACTCGTCTATTTAGTAACTGGTCGAAATAGCAACTCGTCTATTTAGTAACTGGTCGAAACAGCGACTCGTCTATTTAGTAACCGGTCGAAATAGCGACTCGTCTATTTAGTAACTGGTCGAAATAGCAACTCGTCTATTTAGTAACTGGTCGAAATAGCAACTCGTCTATTTAGTAACTGGTCGAAACAGCGACTCGTCTATTTAGTAACTGGTCGAAATAGCGACTCGTCTATTTAGTAACTGGTCGAAATAGCAACTCGTCTGTTTAGTAATAGGTCGAAATAGCGACTCGTCTATTTAGTAACTGGTCGAAATAGCAACTCGTCTATTTAGTAACTGGTCGAAATAGCAACTCGTCTATTTAGTAACTGGTCGAAATAGCAACTAGTCTATTTAGTAACTGGTCGAAATAGCAACTCGCCTATTTAGTAACTGGTCGAAATAGCAGTGCCCTAAGCACGACTTGTCGAATCCTGCGTCACGTAAAATCGAATAGTAAACTATAACGAGTTTGTATGACGTTTGGAACAGCGCCCGCCCGTGAGCGTATTTGGAACTAAAATTTAGTATGAGATTTCTCGATCTCGATACGATAACCGTAACGTAACGCAGGATTCGACAAGTCGTGCTTAGGGCACAGCTCGTCTAAACAGCGGCTAGGTTATGTTAGCTTAGTGATTAAATAGACTAGGTTAGATTAGAGTTGCAACAAGGCGCAAAGCTTACTATTTAGACCACTTACTAAATAGACCACTTTTAATTTAGACGACATGATAATTACATCCTTAGCCCTCTCATTCTGAGAGGCCAGTGCCCAGCAGTGGGACGTAAAAAAGGGCTGGTGTTGACGATGATGATGATGATTATATTTTTTATAAACTCCCTGAAACATGAATACACAGAAAAAAACCAGAAAAATGCCAACCCCGGGAATCGAACCCGGATCCTCGACACTCCGGGTCGTGTGCTTTTCCCCTACACCACGATTGGACATAGAGGAAAGGCCGAATTTTTTCCATGTATTCAAATCTTAGCTTGTTTTTATCACTCCTTGCAGTGACTAGCGCCATCTATGCGATTACTTCGTAAACCGAAAACAACGCACCCTTTCGAAACTTATCAGTTTACCCAGGCTCAACGAGATGGCGCACTAAAGCAATCAATTCATGATCTCAGTAGGAGTATCTTTTTGTATTTTTTCTTCCAATTTTTTATTTTTACGGTTTTCCCGTGAATATCAATTATATATTTTTTTATAAACTCACTGAAACATGAATACACAGAAAAAAAACAGAAAAATGCCAACCCCGGGAATCGAACCCGGATCCTCGACACACTTTTGACTTTTGGGTTTTTTTCTGTGAACTCATGTTTCAGTAAGTTTTATAAAAAATATAATTGATATTCACGGGAAAACCGTAAAAATAAAAAATTGGGAGAAAAAATACAAAAAGATACTCCTACTGAGATCATGACGATGATGATGATAATTACATGTTTAGAAGAAATGCATATTAGACCAGTTGCAACATCAAACATTTGCTTTTAAGACGAAATGATACTAACCCATTTTGCGAGAGTAACCTGAAACAACAGCTCCAACTTTTGTGATAGTATTTGAACAGTTAATTATACTTCGTATCCCTTAGAAGACGATTACACTATTTACAAGCAGCAGTACGTAGTATGGTGCCGTCCTTATCACACCTTTAGAGACCTTAATCAGATCAAAACAGTCTGTCTCACTCACTCATTGTCACCCCACTGTCGTGCCTTCACCAGCGCTCGGCCACCATTACGTTTTTTAGTGTCGTCCGAGTCACACGTTCCCGCTCTTCAAATAATAACGGTCATCGGTGACCTCTGCGCACTATGGGTGGAAAAAAGAGATCCCGAGATCGAGACGACGACGGGTATGAAGAGATTATGCGAAAGTTACGGAAACTAGAAAGGGTGGTTAAAAAGAAACGAACATTTTCTAGTTCCGGTTCCGACGATGATGAAATGGATTACCAGTTATACGGTTAGTTTTACAGCTAATGTGATTATAGTTATTTAAAGGTAACGATGGTCGCCTATAAAATGCAGCTTATAATAAATCACCCTTATGCACTCCCACGTAAATCGTGCTGAATACTTAGCTAAATGCATTGTATTCTATGTGCATATAAACGATGTTCCTGTACTTCGGTGGCAAGATAGCATATTTTATATATAGCTATATTTAACATCGTCGCGTAAATCGCGTCGAGTGCCGCGCCGCCGCGCAACTGCCGCAACTACCTCCACGTATAACGTGTCGAGCGTCCGCACCTACCCACCAATAACCTATTTTATTTTACTCAACGTAAATCGTATTTGAGTGTAAAATAACGTATGTTTTAATAGTCTCACGTAAATCGTAGACGAGTAATTTTACATACTGTGACTATTACTTATGGTATAATACTATGATTAAACACATATCACGTAATTATTATACATATACAATGAGTTCTACATTTATTAACTCATACTTCATTGCAGACGATATCTCGATGGACGAAATCGATAACGAGATCGGAATCCTAGACGGTCCGTCAGCAGCCGCATCGAGCGCCCAGAAGCCGGTCGCACCGCCTGCGCCGCCCGGGCCCGCCGCGCCGCCCGCGGGCGCCACTATACAGAACGACGACGTGCCGTTGATCGACGATACACAACAACCAGAGCAAGATAGCTTAGACCAGGACATTCTGGACATGTTAGGTGACGACCCTTTTACCGAAAATCCCTATGGTGAAAATTTGCACAAAGATATCGCTTGCAGGTGGCAAAATATCTTGGTTAACGGCCTAAATAAAGATAGTAGAATCTCATTGCAAAAGCTTTATCTACCTGCAGAAAACTGTTCTTACATGAAAGCGCCCAAAATAAACGCAGAAATCAAAGCTGCGCTCACAGAAGCAAATAATAAAAAAGACATTTACAGCCAGTCAAGACAAAACCAGCTTACGAGCTGTTTGGCCGCTATTGGAAAAGATTTGAATATTGCTTTGACGAAAAACAGAAATACATCTCAGGACATTATAAAACCCCTGAGCGACGCCGGACGCCTCTTATGTGACTACCATCACAAAGACTCCTTATCACGTCGTTACTCCGCTATGAATTCTCTCAGTAAAGAAACGAAAGACGTACTTAAGAACACAAAAATAGACGAATTCCTCTTTGGTTCCGATCTGGCCGAAAAATTAAAAACATCCAAAGCAATTTCGAAATCTGGGATGGAGATGAGGACACCCGTCGCTGGACCATCTGGTGTAAGGAGGCTCAACAGCACAGTATCACAGGTCCCTGCTGCCCACCGTGCACCGACTTTAAACGCGAGGGGGGCTCCGCGTGCGCCGGCCGCCGAGCCGCGAGCGAACCCCGCCCCGCGCCGGCCGCCCGCGCCGCGGCGCCAGGTCTCCCGCGCCAGGCCCGCGCCGCCGCGCCAGCAACATCGCTCCCGGAGACCGTGACTTCAGACCCGCAGGTACATGTGCCCGTCGCTGGTCGACTACAATACTTTTATGACCAGTGGCAGAGCGTCACTGACGACAGTACGATCCTCTCGTGGGTCGCGGGATATAAAATTCCTTTTAAAATAGAACCCATCCAATCGTCAGCCCCCAAAGAAATATGTCGCTCTGAAACTGATAGTGATATTATAGATACATGTATAGCAGATATGCTAGAATCTGAATTTATTTCATATTGTGATCCTTGTGAAGGTCAATATTTGTCGCCTATTTTTACAGTTCCAAAGCCGAACGGAAAACATAGATTTATTTTAAATCTAAAAAGTTTAAATAAGCATGTTCAAGTAGACCATTTCAAAATGGAGGATTACCGCACTGCTTTGAAACTGCTGAATCACAATGATTATATGGCCACGCTCGACTTAAAGGACGCCTACTTTTTAATATCAATTGATACAAATGACCGAAAGAAACTGCGTTTCCAATGGAAATCACAACTCTACGAGTTCAATGTACTTCCATTCGGCCTATGTACGGCGCCCTATGTATTTACGAAATTAATAAAACCTATTCTCCTTCACTTACGAATATCTGGCCATATTTCAGTAAATTACCTAGATGTTTTTTTTTGTGTCGGATCTGATTACCAAGAATGCGCTAATAACGTTTTTATAACCCGAAAAACACTAGAATATCTAGGATTTATAATCAACTATGAAAAGAGTCAATTGACCCCCAATATATGTTGCAAATTTTTAGGATTTGTGTTTAATACAACTGATATGACTATTTCATTACCACAAGAAAAGAAAAGCCGTATAAAAGAATCAGCGAAATTGTTTTTGCATATTAAAAAATGCACTATTAGGAAACTTGCCGAGTTCATTGGTCTCCTGACGTCAGCCTGTCCCGCCGTGCGATACGGCTGGGTGTATACCAAGTTATTCGAGAGAGAAAAGTTTTTGGCGTTAAATTACGCTGAAAATTACAATAAAACAATGCACATAGGCTCGAATTTGCGAAATGATTTTATATGGTGGGCTGATAATATTGACAATAGTTTCTCCCCAATTAAAAATGATAATTACGAGTTAGAGATCTATAGTGACAGTTCTAGCTTCGGCTGGGGAGCGGCTTGCAACAACGACACAGCTAGTGGCAATTGGAACGCCTCAGAGCTGTCCAGGCATATAAACTATCTCGAGCTTAAAGCTGCTTTTTATGGACTAAAAATTTTCGCCGCTCATCTAGCTAACTGTAATATATTATTGCGAATAGACAACACCACTGCCATAGCCTACATTAACAAAATGGGCGGAGTGCAATTTACTCATTTAAATGAATTGGCACGTGACATATGGCAGTGGTGTGAGGTCAGAAATATATACATTTTTGCGTCATACATTCGATCAGCGGATAATGTCGTCGCCGACCGCGCTTCACGTCAACTGTCAATAGACACAGAGTGGGCTCTAGCGGAATATGCGTATAAAAGTATTATGGATACCTTTGGGGTTCCAAATTTTGATCTCTTCGCGAGCATACAGAATCACAAATGTGAGAGGTATGCATCGTGGAAGCTCGATCCCCAGGCTGAGGTCATAGACGCTTTCACCTTTAAATGGAATAAAATTAAATTTTATGCTTTTCCTCCATTCTGCCTTATAACAAAAGTAATTCATAAAATTATAACAGACAAAGCAGAAGGCATCATAGTTGTCCCATACTGGCCCTCTCAGCCTTGGTACCCCATATACATCAAACTTTTAGTTTCACAAGAACTATACTTCCACCCTGACCCGTGTCTACTGCATTCACCTTTCAGAGAAGCTCACCCACTCCACGCGGAGCTTACCTTGGTGGCGGCGAGATTATCCGGCGGTCGCTGAGCTGGCGCGGCGCGCCCGCGGCCTCGCTCCAGCTGATGATGGCCTCATTGTCGGAAAAGACCGTTAGCCAATACAATTCATCCCTTAAGTCGTGGTGGACATTTTGTATTAATAATAATATTGATTATTGTAACGCTGAAGCCTCTCAGGTTATGTCATACTTGACTGAACGCTTTGAGTCTGGAGCTAGCTACGGGACGCTGAATACTTCCAGATCTGCATTAACCCTAGTCCTCGGCTCTGCTGTAACGTCACATGAATATATTAATCGATTACTTAAAGGTACATTTCGTCTTAGACCACCTACACCTAAGTATGATATGACCTGGGACCCTAAGCTAGTACTTGACTACGGATCTAATTGTTTCCCTCATGAAGAAATCTCCTTGCAGGAGTTATCATTAAAAACAATAACTCTCCTTGCTATCGCAACTGCCCAACGTATGCAAACTTTAAGTCTGATTAAATAACAATATAACAATATAAATATAACAAAGTAACAATATAATTAATAATGATGATGGCATAATAATAAAAATTGATGATTTGATAAAAACCTCCAGACCAGGAGTCTATCAACCACTTCTGCGGCTACCATATATAATTGAAAATGAAAAAATATGTCCGGCGACCGCCTTAAAATCTTATTTAGTTAAAACTAGAACTCTTCGTAGTGATCAATCTGATTGTCTTTTCATTAGCTTCAGAAAACCTCATAAAAAGGTGGGTCCCCAAACATTAGCTCATTGGGTCAAATCGACATTACAAAAAAGCGGTGTCGATATCAGTATTTACGGGGCGCACAGCACGCGCCACGCGTCCACGTCGGCGGCGCGCCGCGCGGGCGCCAGCCTGCAGGTGGTTCGTAGGGCCGCTGGTTGGAGCGAATCTTCTAATGTTTTCCTGAAATACTACAATAGAGAACTAGCCCCGCGTAACGTTGGCAACGATTACGTAAATTCATTATTTAATCCCCAAATTAATTGAAATCACTTCGAAATAAATATAACTACGAATTTCAAATAATATACATATATATATTATTTTTTTTTTTTTTGTTTCTACTCTAAACATCTGCTTGTAAATAGTGTAATCGTCTTCTAAGGGATACGAAGTATAATTTAGAATTAAACGAACTTACCATGTGAAGTTCGACTTCTAATTATACGAGTATCACGAAGAAGACGATTACTAGACTCCCCCCCATCCCGTTAACACTTTCCCCATAATGTACAAAAAAAAAATATATGTATATATATATGTCTGACCACAGGACTTACAGATGTTTATAAATCCCGTGGTCCCAAATTGGACATAACTTTAAACTTAATGGTGGCCGAGCGCTGGTGAAGGCACGACAGTGGGGTGACAATGAGTGAGTGAGACAGACTGTTTTGATCTGATTAAGGTCTCTAAAGGTGTGATAAGGACGGCACCATACTACGTACTGCTGCTTGTAAATAGTGTAATCGTCTTCTTCGTGATACTCGTATAATTAGAAGTCGAACTTCACATGGTAAGTTCGTTTAATTCTAAATTCTTGAACAAGAAGGTATTTTGTTTTTAAGCCTGACGTCGCGCGAGGAAAGCGGTCGAGAGTTGGAACGCGTAATGAGGTTCTCAGCGCTTCTTTTCAACACGCGAGTTACATACACTCTTTCCTTCTATCCGGATATAGTTCTATGGTTGTGGTGATTTTCGATGGCAGTGGTTTTTTTTTTTTAGTACAAAGTGCGAACATTTTGTTTGGTTTCGAACGTGGGAGAATTTACTTAGATAACAATAACATTTTCCCCATTACACTGCAGTTTAACAGGCGTACTTTCCCTGCCTTTTTCCACTATTATCTTCAATATCTTCACTAGCCTTTTTTACGTCCACTGCTGGCAACAGGCCTCCTCACAGAATGAGAGGGCTTGGGCTACAATTTCCACGAGAGACCGAAGCGAATGGGGAACTAAGCCCTCTTAGTGTGAGAGGGGACTTTGCCTAACAATGGGAAGTAAATAGGCTAGTTTATTTTACAAGACACTAGCTGTAGCCAGTGACTTCGTCTGCGTAGAATTCGGCTGCCGCTGTGCCACGGGAACTCTGCAAAGTAGGTTATTTTTTAACCCCCCCGTTTGTAAGTTTATAAGTTTGACCGCTGTGTGTAATTATATGTCCGTATTTTTTCATATACCACGTCGGTGGCAAACAAGCATGCGGATCGCCTGATGTTAAGCAATTACCGCCGCCTAGGAATGCTTGCAACACCAGAAGTATCACTTGCATAAACCTTTTGATATCCCTTTTGAAGACCGCTATGCCGTAAGTCGTTGGGAAACCCTCAAGCTGTATGTCTGTGTGTCTGTCTGTGGCGCCGTAGCTCTTAAACGTTGAACCAATTTGGATGCGGTTTTTTTATTTGAAAGCAGGTTATTTATTGTTTAAACTATGGCCAAGGCGTTTGCTTTCGCTTTTTCAATATTAGTTTGGATGGATGACACAAAAGGTACAGAGCAACCCAAGCTATTTACTTACCTTTTCTCTATTTATAGCCCTCGGGTATCTCAGTTTGTGTTAAACTCCGTAAGCCCCGCTCCATTTGGGGGGTAAGACAATATTTGTCGCAAGTCTGCGCCCGATCTTAGCTCTGCAAACAATACTGTGCGGCCGCGATTTGCAGTTTGATTTTGTGCTTTGTTACCAAATGAGTCAGCTGGGGGAAACTAAGTTTTCTGTTAAAAAAAGCATTTTTAGATTTTTGCCGACTATAGTTTTCGCTGTCTGTACTCATATTACCAGTATTCGTCTAAAGCGAACCCTGTAAATAGGGTTTATAGGGTTTAGTATCTTTTTTTAGGGTTCCGTACCTCAACAAGAAAAAACTGAACCCTTATAGGATGACTTTGTTGTCGGACAAAACCCTTTTTCTCTGGAACGCATGGAGGTGTCATGCTGACATTAATACCGAATACTCAAGCCTGCGGTCCCTTGAAGCTGTGAAAAAATCAACCTTCTAAGTCAACGCAATCAAAAGATACAGTAATTAATAAGGCTGTTCCATACAAATTGCCGATTTCCAAAAACCTAAAGGTTACTTCCAGATGTCCTAGAAACTTGAAATTTGGTACGAAGGTAGCTCTTATAGCACAACTACGCCGAAAAGTCTCAAATTATTAAATTTTTATGTCTGTCTGTACATTTCACATTCCAATATAAGTTGACCCCACACTGCGTACATTTTGCTTAAGAGCAGGGCTCTGCTAACACTGGACCCCTTAAAACACTGGGGAAAAGCGCTAAAATCCTTCCACGGAACCCTCTTGCGCGAGTCCGACTCGCACTTGGCCGGTTTTTTTAGTATCTTTCGGTCCTCGGGTTGATGGCTGGAAACAGCAGGCACAGGACCTCAAGGCGTAGCGTAGTCTGGTGTCGGAGCTAGAAAGTAGGTAAATAGGCTTTATATATTTACTTGGGATCAACTATTAACAACTCACATGACTCATTTAACAACAAACGCCAGCGCTGTTCTCACCACAAGTCTTTACAACAACTTGTGCCCAGCTTTTCAGGAAGTTAGCCGCGCCAAGTGCAAGAACTTGTTGCCAGAACTTGGCCATAAACACTGCAAGGCTTGTTCAGAACTCGCTCGTTAGCGTGTATGAATGGGAGGTGGCGAAGTTCAAATACAAGTAGATGGATTAACTTCTGGGAGTTACTGAATGCCAACAATATTAAAATACTTATAATATGTGTGTAGATAAAGTAATGGTATGCAACTCTACATAACAGTTGCAAAAATTACTATTGTAATTTTGTTGGCTTTTCGGTGAAGGAAAATAACCTGAGGAAACATGCACACTCTTGCGAAGAAATTCAATGGTGTGTGTGAAGGTCCCAAATCCCACTGGGCCTTCGTGGGAACTATAGCCCAAGCCAAATGTGAGAAGAGGTCTGTGCCCAGCAGTGGTACGTAAATAGGCTGGTGACGATGATGAATAGAAATTATGCGATCGGTTACACAAACGCGATTCTTCCTATTCGTGATTTTACACAAAATGGATTCAACGCAACTGCAATTTGCTACATTCGTAATTCCACTCAGTTGTTATTTTAACGCAATCGGGATTCTTCCTATTCATGATTCTACACAATGAGGATTCAACGCAACTGCAGTTTATTGCATTTGTAATTCCACACAGCCGATATTTTAACGCAATCGGGATTCTTCCTATTCGTGATTCTACACAATATGGGTTCAACACAACTGCAGTTTACTTCATTCGTAATTCCACTCAGTTGTTATAAATATAACAAGTACAATACATTCGGTTACTACATGTAATATGTAATATGGTGACTTAAAAATGACATTGTAGTGATTATAATAATTGTTATTCAGATCCATATTTTATATAGAATTAAGCTTAAATATTGTACGCCTCACTGAGGCACGACATGACGAATTGTAAACAAAACTTATTAAGATCTGTATTACTCATGACCATGCAATAAATATATTTGATTTGATTTGATTTGATACATTCGTGTTTCCACACAGCCGTTATCTACAATTATCTAAGTAAAAGTAAGAAACACTTTATTGTTCGAAAAATAAAAGCATTGAAATAATTAAGTCCGTTTTGTGTTAACTTGTGTTCTTTCAATGCTTTTATTTTCTGTACAATAAAGTGTTTAACTTTGGTACTACAATAACGGCTGTATGGAAACACGAATGAAGTAAACTGCAGTTGCGTTAAACCAATATTGTGTGGAATCACGAATAGGAAGAATCCTGTGATTGCGTTAAAATAACGGCTGAGTAAAATTAGAAATGTAGTAAACTGCAGTTGCTTTGAACCAATATTGTGTAGAATTACTTATGAGAAGAATTCTAACTGTGTAAAATATAACAAGTGAGTGGAATTACGAATGAAGTAAACTGCAGTTGTGTTAAACCAATATTGTGTGGAATCACGAATAGGAAGAATCCTGTGATTGCGTTAAAATAACGGCTGAGTAAAATTATAAATGTCTAACTGCAGTTGCTTTGAACCAATATTGTGTAGAATTACTTATGGCAAGAATTCTAACTGTGTAAAATATAACAACTGAGTGGAATTACGAATGAAGTAAACTGCAGTTGTATTGAACCCATATTGTGTAGAGTCACGAATAGGAAGAATCTCAATTGCGTTAAAATTGCGTTAAAAGGGTCTTGATAGACAGACAGACAGACGGACAACAAAGTGATCCTATAAGGTTCCGTTTTTTCCTTTTGAGGTACGGAACCCTAAAAAATTAAGTACTCGGGACTGCGCCGTCGTTGATAGCCTCTCGTCGATGTTAAGTTCCTTCAAGATGGAGATGTCAAATTTCCAAGGCGTCAATACGCCATTGAGTTTACCAAGAGATGTACGATATCAGCAAGGGGTGAAGGTCCTGTGGTCAAAATCTAATTACGACAGGCAGCACGATATCATAAAATTTCTACAGAAACCTTATACCTTTAAGTTACGCATAACCGCTACCTCTCGGCTACCCGCAATTCGGAAATGATCAATATTCAATCAGCTCAGTAATATTGTTTGCCGCACGGGGAGCTTGCGGCAACTTCCGAGCAATTATTAACTCGTGTTTCTTGATTGGCAGTAATTTGATTTGGGATCGTCTGTTTTGGAGTTAAGGATGTGTGTAGGGGAGATAACATATTATGTCGTCGGGGTTTAGAGTTTCACGGACTTGCCTATAGATTGTATTGTAGGGTTGTATTGTTGTTTTCAAGTATAGCGTGCTACACGATTTTCAAGGTTTACAGAACCTCTCTAATGCAAAAAGCGGACCCCTTAGAGATTCATTTGTTGTCCGTCTGTCTGTCAATGATAAGTACCTTAAAGTATATACAGTCATTGACCTAGAACAGGGTTTCTCAAATAGGAGTACACGGACCACAGCCTCAGAAATCGACTTGATTTAAAATGAGAAAGAAGCATACCTGTCATTATTTTAGTTGTATTCGAACTTAAAGTCAAAAGTCATCTTAAGTCTTTCATTTTAGTAGTTCTAGTTTAATGGCAAAGCTGACGAATAAATTAAGTCACCTAGGCATCCAGAAGACATTTTAAGTACGCTCAGGTTTGTGTAGCATTCCCAAAAATCCTTTCAATTCCCCACCCAAACGCTTCACAACGTTAACCGTCAGACCAAAATTACCCGGTATCGGGGTAATACCTCCCCATTCATACAGCGGTAATCGCCGGTTCTGGACGCCATTCCTTCGATCGTATGATTGTGCTGGCATCACGGGGTATTGATTGCTGTGTGCATCGCATTGTACTGATTGTGAAATGTGTTTGGAGTGAAGGCGCTTGAATACTTCGTAGTGGCATTAAACCGAAATCCTCTACTTTTTCACGGTTGAGTAGAAAGCGGAATATTTAAATACCTCGACATTTCGGACGCGACGTTGCGTGAATGGTCTTGAAGGGACTGAAGAGGCGGGTATCAACATCTTTTAGCTGCGCGGTACACGACATTTAAATAGTACATTTATTTTTACGTGATTAAGTCCTGAGTCTATCATAATAATGGGCTAATTTCAAAAGAAATGGACTATAATACTGAAACTACGTTAATACAGAATGATGACAGGTTAATTTAAAGTTCTATTTCAAACAGTCAAAACAAAACAGCCAGCCGAGTAAGTTCCAACGAACTTCACAAAAACGTTGTTAAAGAACTCGATAAACAAGTTACAGTTAAAATGGCAATTTAATTCCTAAGACCATCGGACGGTGTTCCTCATTCAGGGAAAGTTTTAAGTCAGCTCGTTAGCGAACTAGTATTTTCCAGTTATTTCCAGTTATTGCTTGTGAACAGGCGGTCGTCGTTTGTTTCTTAGTTGCAACAGTTAACAGTTTCTCGGTTCACAATCTGCTTTTCTTTTGCGAGAGTAAGAACATGGATACAGTTTTGGCAACGTTTCTCGGAGTTGTTAAGGTTTGATTGAAACAAATTTGCAGAGGCCCGAGTACGAATATTCGAATCTTGCGTAACGTTATCGAGACGTTGGGAACAGTGCCCCCCTTGAGCGTATTTGGAACTAAAATTTTGTAGGAACTTTCTCGATTTCAATACAATAATTTTAGAGTCCATTGAAACCATTCAAAAGAAATTGTAGTTTAGGTTAAAAATTACAAGTTTTAATTTCTTAGAGCCGCCTCGAGAGTTGTATTGTTATCTTGAATACATCATTTACATTCATACATATTATCAGCGAGTAATTTGCGCATGTACGTTCATAAATAACGGGCGTCGCTTAACACGACGTTGTGCGTTTACATATCGTTGCTGGCCAAAGAATAACACTAGGTTTGTGTCGCAGACTGTTCGAAGCTTTGAAGATATTCATCAAGTTATTGAAACAAGCGATTGTATCAAGATAGTAATAAAGTAAGCGTCATTAGTGTTTCTGTAACTATAAGAGGGAGTGGCCTTTTATTCAATAATAAAAATGATGGTTAAAGGCTGATTAACACTTTTTTTAAATATCTAGTGCTTTCGCAAAGCCCTGATTGCCAAGAAGAACACGCCGCAAGAAACTTGGCACAAAGTTTTTTTTTAAACTAGGCTTGTATCACGATCTGTTCACAGCTTTGAAAATGTTGATCAGGCTTATGAAAAAAAATATAAATGTTATTAAAATTATTGTCTTTACTGTAGAAGAATTGTATAGAAGTACATACGGGCTTAAAAAAGACATAGGTATTTAAATTTGCCATCCAACGAGTCATTGTACCTTTTTTTTTATGTGACGAGGAAGGCAAACGAGCAACCTCCTCACCTCCTCGGGTCACCTGATGGTAAGTGATCACCACTGCCCATAGACACCCACAACCTCAGAGGATTCGCAGATGCGTTACTAACCTAGAGACCTAAGATGAAATGCCTCTTGTGCCCGTAATTACACCAGCTGTCTTACTCTCCACACAGGAACAGGGCAGTGCAAGCACTGCTGCTTAGCGGCAGGATTAGCGAGTAAGATGGTGGTAGCGATGAAATGAAATGAAATGAAATGTTTATTTAATCACAATGAACATATGGTTACATAAGGTCTTAGTATACATATTATTGCTTCCCATGACATGTTCAGCCAAGTTAGGCATGTGAAAATCTGAAGCGAAAGCGAAAGCGAAAAATGAAGCGATCCGGACGGACCTCGCACAAGTTCCTACCACCCGTAAATACTACTGCCAAAGTGCCAATCTTCAGAATTCGTCCTATCTGTCCTTGTCTCATCTCCATCCCTTACAAAGAAGCGCACTTAGATCGCTCACGAGAGCGGAATTACAATTTCAGAGTTGTGATTGATTCACCGCCGTAGCGCTGCTACGCTACGCCGCTACGGCGTAGACCCTCTACGCGCCCTACGGCCGTGATCCCAGTTTCGCGAAAAACTATTTCCTTGCGGAAATACCTTGTTCACGGAGAACAATATTTATGTACTTTAAGGAAAATAAGGTTTTTACCTTTGGATATCAGATGCTTGAGGGTAAGCAGATGGGGTTATTTTTCCTTTGCAGTCAGTTAGGAGGTGTAAAGGAATTTTATGCTGAATTGGATGGGAAAGGCGAATTTTTCGCATCTTTTCTGCAATATTCAAGTCCGTCTTTTTCTACATCCGCGCGACTATGATAAATACAGAATAATATAGCTTTGAACTTTGTATATTCGTTACCTTTTTAATAAAGGAACAAGTTTAATCTAGTACAAAATTCACGAAAAATGTGTCTCAGTGCAACACGGCATTTGTCTATGGCAGCCATACGTCATTAGCGCGGTCGTTTGACCAAACTGAGACTGACTGATGCTCGATTAGTAACGTTATTTGCAAAATACTTATATTAGTAGTCTATTGATTTGAACGTTTTCAAGCGCTAACCCAAAGACCAATTCTATTTAAGCGAGGCAGGGGTGACAATTTCAAACGTAAACGCAACTGTCGGAGCAAGCAGGTAACTTCCACACTCAGAAACACTAATTAATGTTAATTGACATCTCTGTTAACACACTGAAGCGGCAGGAGTTTCAAGTTCCAATAGACAATATCTTATAGACAGCTTTGACCTGTGATTACCGCTATCCCTCGAGAATTGTGCATATTTTCCAGAAAAAAGCTAGTTTATTTATTATTCCTCCATGTTCAAACTATCTTCTTGCCAAATTTCATCAACATTGGTACAGCGGTTTTTCCTTGAAGAAGTGGATAGATATTCTCCTTGGCCGATTTCGACCACGGCGACTGCTTCAGCTCGGCTGCTGGTGACGTTCGTGTGCTCTCGTGTGACTCACATAGCCAATTTTGTTAGTAAAGGTGCGCCTGCATAGTGGACACGTGAGCACACCATTGAAGTAATTATAGCTGATTGCCGCAGGTGGTCGGGCTTTCAGCTCATCCCGTCTGACGTCCAACTCGGTACATCGACGGGATTCAAACTTTGAGGTCTCTTTGTTCAAGTGAAGAAGTAACAAGCAGACGGAGAGAGGCACTTTACTTTCACATTTGTAATAATTATTAGTAAGTGTAAGTATAAGTAAGTATATATAATCATAATAATCCTAAACCAACAAAAACAAAGTATTGTAGACTATACCCACGCAAAATAACCGTCTGGCAGAAAATTCAGAAAACAGCAAGCGAAGCGTTGTGGGCAAATTGTAAATATTTAGCCTCTGTTTATTAAAAACAGGCTCTTCTGACACAAGCAGGGTTTATCGGTATTAAGAGCCGCCACAAATCATTCGGCCAGCCCATACAAATACATTAGGGAACCGCTCAGTTCCACAAATTTGCAGGTTTAGGCTGTGAGCACGCCCGCACAAAGGCCCGAGTACGAATTTTCAAAACCTGCGTCACGTAAAATCGAATAGTAAACGTTGTCGAGTTTGTATGACGTTTCGAACAGCGCCCGCCCGTGAGCGTATTTGAAACAAAATTTTTGTATGAGGTTTCTCCGATTCGAAAAGTCGTGCTCGACCCTCTAACAAAGTTTTGCTCACGTGAAACTACCGTGAGACTCAATCGTAGTGAAATAATAGGATCACCCGCATAATGTAAGTCTATAATAATACCGTAATACACGTGAATGATCCGTAATTTATTTCACTATAATTTTGTGCGTCCTAAATCAGCAAAAACCAGTAGAAATGGATAAAAAATACGGTAAGAATTTGGTTAAGTACCTGGTAGAGATCGATCTGTAGTGATTAGGCCGCCTGTGTTAGCGGTAATAGGTATTTCACGGCTTCAAGGGACCGTATATTATCATGCATGCATGATAATAATTTCAGCATGCTACCTCCACGCGTTTCAGAGAAAAAGGGTCTTGACAGACAGACATGCAGACAAACAGACAGACGGACAACAAAGTGATCCTATAAGGGTTCCGTTTTTTCCTTTTGAGGTACGGAACCCTAAAAAACAGAAAACGCTAACCCCGGGAATCGAACCCGGATCCTCGATATTCAGTGTCACGTGCTAAAGTCTACACTACGACTAGCATGCTATGCTCGATTCCCGGGGTTAGCATTTTCTGTTTTTTTTTTCTGTGTATTCATTATTACAATTATTTCGAAAATGAACAACAAAGTCTAGAAAAGACGCAGAATTACTTCAATTTTTCCAGCCGTGTGGTATGTAGCAGCGACCGTGTTGACTTAGGGTGGTCTCAGGAGGGGAAGGGGAAGGGGGAGGGGGTTTGATGAAACACTACTGTCTGTACAGGTTACAGTTGGTTTTAAGTTCCAAGTTTGTTTAGTCTTCGATTTTGTTTATTTTAAAAAGTGAAAGGTTGGGCGTTTAATGGAGTTTCAATAACCTTCTATCTATATGTTTTTTAACTACCATGAGACTCAATCATAGTGAAATAAAACAGGTCACTCACGTATATAAGTCGAGTTTAGCCCGACATTCTTTCAGAGCAAGGACTACGAATTAGTCCGAAATATGTCGGGCTAAACTCGACTTATATGTACGTGAGTTATCCGTTTTATTTCACTATTTTTTTATCGCTTAAAATAATGTACAGTGTTGCTCTAAACTGTTAAAAAATGCAGTCTATTAGAGCGTCTGGCTCTAGGGAGCCCCTTAAATCGATGCTAACTGAATAGCGTAGTGGTTTGACACCCTGACTATGAAGCTCGAGGTCCCGGGTTCGATCCCCGATGAATACGAATGTTTGTTCTCGAGTCTTGGATATTAAAATTTATATTCATCTATTTAAATGTTTATCCGTTGCTAGACAACGGTACCATAGTACAGGCTTTGCCTAGTTCAGGACTGGGTCAATTGTCCCATTATACCTATTTATTTAATTTATTTTTATTTGTTAGAGCCCCTAAAATTTTGTTAGTGACAAACTCAACCGCCATAGTGCTAAAAAAATTATCAACAAAAATGTTTCTATCATTTTTATCCCTCTAAACATCCAATACAATTTTTCTTTCAGCCAAATAAAAAAGAAACTCTTAGCGTCTCACAAACAGCTTACAGAAAACGACGTTTCTAAAGCTTTAAATTCATACGCTTTTCCGAACGCTTTTCAATGCGTAATGAATGAAATTACTGTATCAATATGAACGATCTCTCTTCAGCAATTAGCGTTGTCGTGAACGAGACGCCTTGAAAAGGAGCTTACTTGTCTGGAGGGCGAGGAAACATTACTCGTTTTGAAGTTCCTCATGCCTTTATCAAACTATCTCTAACTGCCATACACACGACGGTGAAGTTACAGAAATATCCTTTGCCGCTCTATGAGCTAATAGTTAATTATTTTGTTCCTCGAGGGAGGGCTCGGAGCAAAGGATTCTAAAGTTGAATTCTGAGCGTAGAGTAAATGTTTTGGTCCCGAATGACACACACTCATCGATATAAGCATCAGGATATACCCTTTGGAACATTTTGAGACAAGAATGGTGTTGCTAGCCCGACGGCGGGGAGCGGCGCGCGGCCGGCGGCACCCGTGCGGACGTGCTCGCGGCTCATATGGCTGGCACTAATTTTTGTGCCACAAAATTGGCTATGTCTGTGCACACACTATTCTTCATAATGCAATGAGAATTGCGATCTTAATCTGTTAATTAACCGTTTCCATCGTGCATAAGCTTTGGTTGTGTTCCGAATTATTCGTATAAAATTTTTGGTGTGCCATATCGGGCACGTAGTAGAATTGCGAAATATAAGTGACAGTGAGCGGGGCATATTGCTCGCAGGGCTGATGGCCGATGGGGCCAGAAGGTTCTCGAA
This sequence comes from Clepsis dumicolana, assembly GCA_963691665.1. Classification (NCBI taxonomy): domain Eukaryota; kingdom Metazoa; phylum Arthropoda; class Insecta; order Lepidoptera; family Tortricidae; genus Clepsis; species Clepsis dumicolana. The sequence continues at coordinate 19,860,794 of OY829507.1, read as the reverse complement.
TGGCGTCGGCGGATCAGGAGACTAGCTGTCGGTAGACATTCAACAAGATGGAGCGACGACCTGGTAAAGTTCGCGGGACCGCGGTGGATGCGGAAAGCACAAGACCGGTCTGAGTGGAGAGCCGCGGGGGAGGCCGCCGTCCAGCAGTGGACGTCTTTCAGCTGACATGATGATGATGACGATATTTTGACGACCGAATAGCCTAGTGGTTAGAGACCCTAACTATGAAGCTTGAGGTCCCGGGTTCGAATCCCGGTCGGGGCAGATGTTTGTATGATGAATACGAATATTTGTTCTCAGGTCTTGGATGTTTAATATGTATATAAGTTTGTGTTTTAAGTATGTTTATCCGTTATCTATTACCCATAGTACAGGCTTTGCCTAGTTTGGGACTAGGTCAATTGGTATCAATTTGTCCCATGATATTTATTTTATTTATTTTATATTGGGTACGTATTGCGATGATGCCGTCTAGATTTTGGTGTTACTTGTTTATGCAAATGTGTAGTAAATAAAATAATTAACATAATAAGATAGCTTGGCTCTTCGAGAGCGAGACAATTACGTAGCTTTGGTAGTTTTCTTTTTATAGTTTCGAGGCGCCGCTCTTGTTAAAAGCTGCTCTTGAATTTGTAGAAATTGTAGTATTTGCTCTTGAGAGGTCATTGCACTGGTTTTGCTACGAGAGATGTTTCAAGAGATAAAATTTTGCATACCCGCCGAAGAGTCTGTGCCGTTGCTATTTTCAAAAATATTTTATAGAGCGCTTCAATAAAGAGTGCCACTTTCTACGTTCCTGACACATTTTTAATATACAGTGCATGATAAATATTTCATTAGTCTACTCTTTGTTCTGTGAATCTACAAGACTTATATTTAGAAAGTTGACCGAAATTGCACTCGTTGAAGAACACAAATTAATTTTATGCAGAGTTTTGCCTATAAAAGGCAATACGTATTATGTATAATAATTATATTGCCTACGTATGTTATACCTACTCACGATAATTTCATTTGAAAAAACTTTATACGTTTACTTAACGTTTTCCCTCATATAAACGTACAGCTCATATAAACAGCTGCAATAATACTACACAACCAACAAATTGAAAACCTACATACAAGTTACGAAATGGCCAATGGTCGAATTTAATTAGTACGAAACGTGATTGGAATCATGTGGACATTACTTTCCGCCATTTGCCAGATCGCTACGATAGGTCGGGTTATAACTGATGGCGCTCCCTTGGATAACGGTGTGGATGTAACCATGCTGGACTGGGTTTAAAATTGTGTAGGTACTGTGAGCTGGTGTCTACTTAGACATGGCTGTTTGGGTGGATGTAGCTCTAATTACTGCTTCAAGCTGCGAGAGGCGTAAGGAGAAGGAACGACACTTGTGTTTTAAATGATTTTTATTACAGGTGTTTTTTTATTACCTACACGACTTTTCGTGGAAGGCTTAATTGTCAGTGTCGCTCTTGTTTGCTGTTTCCCCAGACACCTTGCATTCGTCTTTCAAATAACGAACTATTATTAGCAAACAGCGAGCGACCTTCTAACAGTACATAAGTACGAGTCCTGCAAGTGGGTTTATCTTCGTACTGTCGTCAAACATACATATTTTTTTTAACTTTATTCATTTAGAGGCTTTGATCACTATTGAATATGCCAGCCTCATAAAAACAACACAGAAATATAAAAACACCATTGTAGATCCCAATAAATTACAGCTTTCTGGTACCAATAGTCTCTGAGCTAAGCCGACAGACAGACAGACGGACATGACGAAACTATAAGGGTTCCGTTTTTGCCATTTTCGCTACGGAACCCTAAAAAGGGACAATCTTTCAAAAGACTGAGTCAATTTCGTCAAACACAATTTAACATTATTTTTTATACCCCCTTTGAAGACCGCCTCTTTGTAACTCAAGGTACATTCCACAATCTAAATGCTATAGGTAGAAAACATCGTTAAAACCAGACAGTATTACGTCATGCACATTTTTTTTTATTAAGGTCGTTGGTCGAATCACTCACTACAAAGGATTTTTGAAAAATAAAGAAACGACCTCAGAATACAGGATAAACCAGAAGCAGCTGTCAGTCATAACCGCAGTCCGCGGAGTGAGTCCATTTTTTATTGATTTCGCTACCCGTTTATACTTGATTTGATCATATTCTGTTTTTTATAAGCCCAACGACATTTCTGTATGTAAGAACGTCACGATAAGGGATTAATTAGTATTGTCATTCGTACAACACGTCACGATACGCTGCATGCTCGGAGATGACTATGCCAAACTACTCTATTTAAGAGTAGTTTTAGTTGCCTCACTTAGGGGCGCTCGCGGGCTCTGGTTTGTTCTGTATTCTGAGCAAACGACAAAGCCACAAAACCTGGATTTGAATATAGCGCTATTTCGCGTGAGAAGGCATGAAAATGTTCTTAGTGTAACATGAGTATCGACTTAGCAGTGTCTGCGGAGGCTACCCGAGGGACATAGATAAACGAATCCCACGCAGACAAAGTCGCCAAGTGGCAAAGCGTGCGAGTTCCTATTGTGTCCTATCTAGTTTAGACTCTACGTCTACGCATTAACCCTTTGTAGATAACAGCTGAATTTGCATTTCAGAGATTCCTTCCTAATGCCCTGCGCTCGAATAGTGCGAAGAACAAAGGCTCGAGGGTAGTCTGAGACTGGAATAGCTTATCGTTGGAATCGATTAGGGTTACAATGTTTAAGTTAAAATGGCGTAAGATCTGGTGGTAGCGATAGAGGTTGTGCCAACAAGTTACATACATTGAAAAACCCATGATATTTTGATTTGAAAGTCAACTACTTAACCTATTGACTTACCAAAACCATGGACTTCGGGTTAGCGCTTGAAAACGTCCGAACCAAAAGACCACTAATCGAGCGTCAGTCAGTCTTAGTTTGGTCGAACGACAGCGCTATGACGTATGACTGTCATCGAAAAATGCCATGTTGTACTGGGACAATTTTTCGTGAATTTTGTACTGTACTAGACCCAAAGTCCATGTCGTTAGTAAGTCAATGACCTAACCTATTTAAAATGACACTTAGTGAAGAACTCTACGTTTGTTTTTCAAACGCTATTTACTAGGAACGTAAGTAAGTACCTAAACGCTTTATTGTACGGAAAATACAGAAATAAACACATATTACAAACAATGGGATACAAGTACAAAGGCAGACATATCCCTATAAGGGATCTCTACCAGTCAACCTTTGAGCGGTAGAGAGGAGTAGTTAATTAAGGGACCGACAAAGAGGAATCATAAATAGTGAAGGCGAATAAATAATAATACAATACATAAACTCATACAGTAGCGAACCATATTACAATATTATTATACTACTACATAAAAAATACTCACATACATTTATTATAAATATAAATATTATAAATATAAAAAATACCCTTTTAATTAGCACCACCTGCTTTAATATGTTCTTACCTTTATTTCACTATGGTTGCCTGGTAAAGATCGCTCTGTAGCGATAAGGCCGCCCATTGCTACATTGTATTTTCTTTGTGCCTTATTTCTTGTCTTGACTGTTATGTGGTGTTCAATAAAGAGTTATTGTATTGTTTTGTATTGTATTATATATGCATGCATATATAATATATGTATGTTATGCATATATCATGCATATATTACATGTATATGCATGTATGTATGTGAGTATTTTTTTATGTAGTAGTATAACAATATTATAATATGGTTGGCTACTGTATGAGTTTATGTATTGTAATTATATACCTACGTATAAATATATACGCACAATATATATACTAAATAACAATCACAGTTAAAGTGTGAAAAGTTCATGACATTGTTATAAGATTGATTTTGGCCTGGCCCGTGGGAAAGGTTTTCTACTGAGTATTTACTCTGTTATGTTATTGCCAAGCCCCTACACAGTCTCAGTTCAGTCAGGGGTAAAAATGAATTATAAGACAGCCACCAACAGCAAAATGGATATATCTTGTAAATTAAGATTTGCGAGATCCAGACACGCTTACATATAATACATTACTCAGGACAGTGGGTCCCTTTCTCTCGTAGATATTTGCTTGTCATATTTTATCTGCAACTGAAACAGAAAATATTTTATATATTTCCTTAGTTACGTTTCGTCGGTCAGTGAGAGTGCCGGAGGCCCGATCCCCCCCCCCCCTTTCCTCTATCCCTTTTCCTCCTCAAAGGCCGGCAACGGACTAGTGACTCTCTTGGGGTTGCTGGTTCTCATGGGTGGCGGTGATAGCTTACCATCAGGTGAGCCGCTTACTCGTTCGCTTCCCTCTTTCAATCAAAAAAAAAAATGGGCTACGTCGAATTATAGGTTAGGTTTATCTTATAACTTTTATGAAAAGCGGATATTTTCCGTACAATTTTCAATTACGACAAACAACTGAGGGTCGAGCACGACTTTTCGAAGCCTGCGTCAGGTAAAATCGAATAGTAAACGTTGTCGAGTTTGTATGACGTTTGGAACAGCGCCCGCCCGTGAGCGTATTTGGAACTAAAATTTAGTATGAGGTTTCTCGATCTCGATACGATAACCGTAACGTTACGCAGCATTCGTAAAGTCGTGCTCGACCCTCTGTTCGCTCAAACATTACATTAGGACAGTCAATGTGTATACGAGACAATTACAGTCTAGCATTGACCGTCTTGGACAAAAGTGACCAGCCATCCTCAAATAAATTGGATTAAGGCCAAGCAAATGACAATAAACAATCTCCTTAGTAGAAATAGCATTTGTATAAAATCTAGGTAAGTATATTAACATCATAAGGATAGTAATAAACGCCCACTTCGAAGTGAATTCGATTCATTTTGTTCAGCATAAGTTTTCAGGCGAGTTCGAAGCATTTTATTCTAACCACAATTGCATTGCATCGGGTACTAAAACGTCAACAAAAACAGGTATTTAAGCAAAAAAAAAATTTTAACCTACAATTAATGAGTGTTGAATGTATACATTCTACCAGGCCATGTTTACAAGCATGATGTGCTACGCTGTGTTTGGATTCTTTATTCACCAATTAGACTCATTTTATTTTAATAAATAGCTTAGCTTAACTTACGGGTAAACTAAGCTAAGTTAGAAATAAACGATACTTTGGTAGATAACGCACACATCCTATAATACGCAGCTTAGCAAAAACAAATGCGAAACGCATTCGACTATGACAACACAGAATGAGCGCAGCAACACAATACTCCCGAGAGTCCTGAGCAACTTTCAACCAATCCAGATACAAAATTGCTTCAATTCCTCCAGTGGCGCGGACATAAGTAAAAAAATTTAAAGAATAAAAACACTTAAGAAACTTTAGCAGTCTAACGAGTTCCCATGCCTTTAAGAAAAAAATCGGTCTCGCGCGAGCCCTGGAGCTCAGTGCCGCGTCGACCGTTGCGCGAGACGCACGTGTTCCCGCGACGCCCGAATACCTATATCTCCCGATCTCCAGTGCCCTGAGTGTGTTTAAACCGTGGTGACTTGTGAAGTGTGAGTGTTGTGTATAATACTGCTATGTTAGTGAGTGGTTGACACGACGGGCTGCCACGGGGAGCGGGCACTGCGCGAGGTAAGCATTCAGTTAGCGCGTTAAGACGAATCTGCTTTGATGCTGGGACGTGATTAGCGAATCTGGCGCAGAGTTAAGGATTGAAAAGTCCCGCATGAAACGAGTAGGTACGTTCTGGACAGAGTTCAGACGGTTTTGCTGGGATAGGCAATGCTGTTCGACCGACTGAAGCAAGCTTTTGAAGCTTATAATTTTATCACTAAGCCTAAATGGAAAATAATTTTCCGGAAAATTCTTAGCGGGAATTTCGGAATGTACTGAAAGTTAAAGCGTTTCTGGTAGGGATAGATAGGTACTCGTACATTGGATCATTTAAGGCTTTCGTTGCCGTAGTTATGAGTGATGACTCTGGGTCCCTATCAACATAATATCGTTATAAATCGTGCTTGTTTCCCATAAAATTGAAAATCTGGTGTCTGACACTGAAAACTGCGATTTATCTTGTTACTTTGTTTTAGAAAGATATTTGCTATTCGTTAATTCTTCGAACTTCTCTTCTTTGGAATCATTTACCAACCGTGTATTGGGTACGATATTCAGTAGAAAAAAAATAAGAATAGTTTATTTTTCGGCCTGTATACATTTTGTGGTAGCATTTAAATTTTAAATCGTCTCAACAGTTTGCCCATTTGGGACGTACGATATCTTCGACTTAACTCTAACAATTTTAATATTGTTATAGAAGTATTCATTAAGGTCATAAAAACATTTATAATTAAGAAATCCTTTAAGGTTTTCTTGAATTGCGCACCGTTTAATGATTGCATACAAGTGATTAAATAGGTACTTAAAGATGACGAATGTGACAGTTATAAATATTGATCACTTGGCACATGAGTATAATTTTCTTTAATATTCTTAGACATGAGTTGAGTAGAGAGACTAGTTGGATTTGAGTGGCTTACAAACCAACATAGGAAGCTACAACAGTTACACAACTGATAATAATTAAAAATCATCTTTTTCATAATCATCATTTCGGTCAGGACTCATCATCACTGCTGCACATACGCCCCCACCGATCTCTAATAAGAAAGCTATCCTATCCTAGCCGCTTGCATCCATCAGTGCCCTGTGACCTTGGTCAAGTCGACTGTCCACCTAGTAGGAGGCCGCCCGTCACTACGCCTTTTAGCTAGAGGTTGCCACTCTAAAACCTTTCTTCCCCAACTGTTCCCATTACTTCGAACTATATGGCCTGCCGGTTGCGGTTGCTACCCGCAGCCAAAGGCTACCCGCGATCTTCACCAGATCGTCTGTCCACCTTGCGGGAGTCCCGCCAACACATCTTCGCCTTCTGATACGCGGTCGCCACTCCAGAGCCTTACGGGCCCAAGTTCTACAAGCCTGCAATTGGCTGAGGGTAGCACATGACCGATCGTCGTGGACATCCTTGGGGAAGGCCTGTTATGTGTATATCCAGCAGTGATGATGATGATGATGATGGTGGTGATGGTGACGATGATGATGAGAAAACTGTTAGGGAAGCTAAGATGGCATTCAAAACTCTATGGAACTTGCTAACTATCTAAACACATCGCCATAGTAAATTCATCATTCAGAGACAATTTCATAAGGCGGTTTGTTTACATAATTAGCAAGTTCCATAGAATGACACTATTATAGTAGTTATAGTTAAGCTTTTTTTTATTACATGTTTTTCTGTGTAAAGTTTGAATTATTGCAAGACGATAAATCGAGCGCGATTCGGCGCCGTTTCACGAAACAAAAGCAGTCATACCAAGCCTATTAAAAATTGAGTGTATGCGCATTGGACTATATAGATAAGCTTAACGCACACAATGATCGTTTACAGGCCCCCGTGCCAGCGTACAAACGACTATGGTAACAGGATATGGTACGGTTATCTTTTTGAACGCCACACTTTTGACATTAAAGGGCTGAAGATAAAAGTTCGTTTCTTCAAAAGGGACGTGTTCGCGCGCTTTGTTTCAAAGTTTTTTGTTGCCGAGAACTAAGGGCCCTTTTGTAGCGCTGAGGGTTCTCAGTTCTCGGGACCCTTCGCGATTGGTGTAGTGAGTTGCAATAATTAAATGTTCATTCTTTTGGCTTTTCCTGTCCAAGGGAGTTTAAGGAAGTTCTTTATCGTGTTTAGTAAGTGTAATATTTTAGGTAGAGTACTTACCTCCCGCTTTACAGAAAGTTTGCAAATTATGGCGCATTTCTGTGGGGTTTCATAGAAATAAAGATGACAATTATTGTCATTAAGCTGATACTCAAATATAAGGACGTTCACCTCACCTACTAGAATTGTATTCCACTTTATAAAGCGTTCTAATACTTTTTTAATGGGGTCTATTATTGTCTCGCATACTTATCGATTGTCCTAATGTAATGTTTGATCGAATGTTAGTTTGATTTAATTAAAATTATAAACCTTAACCGAACCTATTCTACGTCGTAGTCCAAGGAAAACATTTTTCGAAATATTTACGGTTTCAGTTGCGGAAAAATTCTAACAAAGGATCATTCGAAAAAACGTTAATTATGACTTAAAATTGTCTACGAGACAAAAGGACCCGCGTTAAATGATATTATACTGTCACGGGGACGTTTTGGTCCGTCATAAATTGTAAAAACCCCAGATCTGCATCGTCAGCGGTGGACCCAAGACTCAGCAGAATTTAAGGTCAAAGGTCTCATTTCCTATCTTGTTTTGTTTATAATCCCCAACGTATAGGGGAGTTATAAGTTTCACGTGTGTAGCTCTGTGTGTGTGTGTATTTGTGTGTTAGTGTATCTCTGTTTCTAAAATACTGTTTATGTTTTCTTTATAAATTCTAATGATACAGTGACTTTTCTTTAATTTATCTGTGGTTATGTATTGTAAGAGCTAAAGCAAGTTGTTTAAAAAAAAAAAACTTTGTTCCAAGTTTCTTGCGGCGCATTCTTCTTGGCAATCATGGTCTTTCCGAAAGCGCTGGTAGACTCAAAAAAATAATGAGTAAAAGAGCATTCAACTGCCTATACATATAATTTCGGGTCAAATCTTGCTAATGAATTTTAAAGCAGTTGCTTTCAACCGATGAGATGAAATTTGGCATACTTGTGTAAGTCCTGTGACAATACAAAAATGTCGTAATGGGTAGTGACATTCTGGTTGTCAGGCCAGACTCCACAGAAGAAAACTCTTCAACGGTTAATGACATTTGCTAGATATTTGGTACGGATATGTAAGTTGAATGACAATACAACTACAGTCAGCAAAAAGTGAAGTCTGCAAAAAAGCTTGCATTTTTATTAGAAAAAACTTGTTTTAGTATAATGGCTAGGCTTCGTAGCTTGGACTAGCCTAAACTCTCCGTATTACAGATATTGAACCTTAAAATTATCGAGGGTTTTCAACTTTTATTAGTGGTAGTTATTCTAGATAAAAATCAAAATCTAGTGTTGTAAGAGTAGCATAATTGGCTTTACTTCTGACAACGCCAAGACGTGATCAGAGTTTTTAGCTGCAATTCCTAGTGTTGTAGCAGAGCGCTCATAGCGGCGGGGCACTAATAGATGATCACTTAATTGAAGTTAAGTATTATATACATGGATAAATCCAAGAACGAGAGCTAGTTTTAATTGTTGACGAACAAAAGCACTCTCCATTAACCAGGTTTATTATAGTAGCGCATAAAATGTCCGCCTCTAGCCATTAAACTATTGCACATAAAATGTGATTTTATTCTATACGCTAACTATTATAAGTTTTTTTATACATAATTATATATACCTATCCATTCAAGATGCTCTACAGCACACACTGAAATAAATTAAGACAGTACACAAATAGGGGTCTTATCTATCTAATTTTTATAGCAAAATTCTTAAATTATTATGACAATGTGCAAACGAAATATAAATTCTATAATAAATAAAGTAATATTAAAAAAATATAGAATATAATTTAGAATATTATAATTATTAATAAGCTAATAAAGTAATTAACGAACGTGTACAATATTATGAGCATAAGCACTAAATTAAGCGTTGTTGACATTTTTAACCGCCGACGAAAAAGAGGAGTGTTATAAGTTTGACCTGTGTATCTGTGCATCAGTGTATCTGTGTATCTGTGTGTCTGTGTATCTGTCTGTGGCATCATAGCTCCCAAACGGATGAACCAATTTCGATGCGGTTTTTTTTATCGAAAGCTAGTTTAATCGAGATGGTTGGGGAGGCTTTTCTTTTACTTATGAAACTTTTAGCACGGGACACCTAAAAATACCCCTGATGATGAAATATCCATAGGAAAATGGCCAAAGACGTCTGGTAAGCATGAACCACGGTTACAGAGACCTACTGGACTGCATGAGAGCAAAGGATTGGGAAAAAACACATGCGCACTTACAGGGACTGCTTCCTTTTTCTGCTCCAGCTCCAGTACCTTGGCTGATAAATCCACCGGTAGTCCAAGGAGAGATTCACTTCACTTTAAAACCCGAGATGAGCACGGCTCAGGTCCACAAGCACAGATCTCTGCTCTAAATTAAGTTTATACACAAAATAAAGTCACCCACACAAACACGGAAGCTCTCTCCGATATATCTAATTGTCCAAATTAGTTCGGATGGATATTATTTTAAGTAAGTAAGTAAGTAGGTAAGTAAGGTAGGTAAGGTAGGTAAGTAAGTAAGTAAGTAAGTAAGTTATTTTTATAGTTTTTGGAAGATTTGAAGGCAATAGCTGCTGCCTCGGCGACGGTTAGCGAAAATGTAAGGGATCGTCCATCTTTCGCATCGAATGAGCGGCAAGATCATCCATATACATGTGCGCATGTAAGAAAGGGATGGGACAGAACACTCTCATGCAGTTTTATTTGAAGTAAACAAAATTACCTACAATTGGCGCAAGCAATGGTTGTTAGCTAAGTTTCATTAAAATCGGTTCACCCGTTTTCGAAATATTGAACTTTGAAATGACAATGTCGGGGGTTTTTCAACTTTTCTAAGTTGGTTAGGTTATATGTAGGTATGTATACTCTGACACCTATCCACCTACTCACATAGAGCGCTAAGATGAAATGTCTCTTAGCCCGTGATTTCCCCGGCTGTCCTACTCTCTACACCGGAACGGGAACACAACAGTGCAAGTACTGCTATTTAGCAGCAGGATTAGCGAGTGAGATGGCGGTAGACGAATGTGAATAAAGCATACGTTTTAAAATTATGGTCTTGTTTATTCACTCTTTATTCATACCCAACTGATATTTATTAACGTTTCGGTACGATAGTAGCCTGCGGCTGTAAATTTGCCTGTTTTTTACAGTCCATTGCGAACCGAGTCCAATTAAAAATTATGACAGTTATGTAAATGAAAGAGCAAAATGTTTATTTGGGGCACTTTTATATTTCCACTTCATATTTATAAGCTTAACGAATGAATTATTTAGTGGAAATTAGCCCAGGGTATAAATATTAAGGTTCTATTTTTGATTCTCATGAGATACAGAAATCTGGAGGCACCACAAACAAATAACATATTATACGTACGTATACAGAATGTAAAAAAACCCGACATTGTCCCTTCAAAGTTCAATATTTCAGAAACGGGTGAACTGATTTTAACGAAACTTAGCTAAGAACTATCTGGATTCAACTACCTTTATTAAAAAACCGCACCGATCGGTCCACCCATTTAGGAGCTATGATGCCACAGACATATACACAGGTCAAACTTATAACACCCGGCTTTTTCGTCGGGGGTTAAAAATGACTAGTGACGATGATGATGAATCTACAATTTCTACTGCTAATTAAGCCTAAGTAGTGCAATTTTCTGAGCATGACTATAGTCATGCTCACAATATTCCTGTGTTGTGAACGTTAAGATGAAAGTTTAGCGACAATGACGCTACATGGCACGTTTGACGCTCAAGCGCTGTTGACACCTTTTGTCAAAGGCGCGTTCAGAGCCGTTTCGCGTCAAATACGTCACTTTGATCTATTTGTGTTTAGTTACCCGTAAACACCCGAGTTGACACGTTACTGGATTTAAAAGTGCAATATTTCAAAAACGGGTGAACCGATTTTAATGAAACGTAGCTTAGAACCGTATCGATTAAACGTATATGCGGCTGTCATCGAAAAATACCGTACTGTACTGGGACATTTTTTCCTGAATTTTGTACTATACCCAAAGTCAATGGTGTTAGTATGTCAACGTGTACGAATGACAATATTAATTGCTTAATCCAGTCTCGCGTAGTTTTTGCATGCAGATGCCGTTGGGTTTCTAAAAAGTGGTGAAATTTGTACCTAATAATAATATGGCTCTGGTTTGTTTTGTATTCTGTGGCGTCTGCCTACGACCGCCTTAACATCTCAGTCAAGTTGCAGAACAGGCAAACTGTTTTGCAGCATCTGATAACGCTGCTTTAAAGCTGTTTTACGACTGCAATAAACCCCTCCCTCTAAACGCTCCCCTCTGCCCCCCTCGCCTCCAGATTGCAGCAAGGCGAGACCGTTAGGTTGAAATTTTTAATGTTTTATGTTTTATGGCTGAGGCCCGCGGTTTCTAGTTTGAATCTAAAACTGATTTAGGCTATAAATCTTTAGATATTGTTCTTGAAGATAAACATGAACTAAAAACAATGACAATGCCACAATGTCGGTAAGCTTCCGATAAGATGGAGCGACGACCTGGTAAAAATCGCGGGGTCGTGGTGGATACGGAAAGCACAAGACCGGTCTGAGTGGAGAGCCGCGGGGGAGGCCTATGTCCAGCAGTGGACGTCTTTCGGCTGACATAATGATGATGTGTAAAACAATGAATTTGCTCACCCGTGATCTCAAGCGTAAGGTTCAGCATTCTATACCTACAACAGATTGTTTTCACGCAACACGCCACCTCCACTGCCACATGAATCAACACATTATAATAGACCCAACTAATTATTTCCGAATTCCACGAACCCATTCTTAAAACACCAAAATCAACGTTCAATGTGTTTGGGGTAGGGAGGAATAAAAAGCTGGAAATTTCTTTTCAATCTCATGTTTGTCATTGTCATAATCTCATAACCTTTTTTTTATTTACTAAAACAGTCACTGCCACACGAATCAACATAGTCATTCAGACACTATAAGTTGAATAACTGGTAGCACGTTGAACACTGGCTTTGGTGCTCTGAAAATGGGCTCGTGGAGAGTTCCAAAACGCGTCAACGAATAGTGTGGTGGTGATGGTGATAGTTGGGTCGGTGCGACCTGTGTGTTGATTCGTTTGGCGGTGGAGGTGGAGGTGTTGCGTGAAAATGTGCATCGATGTGAAATGCTTCGCAACAATTTCGTATCTAATACTCTAGGTGTTATAAGTTTTGACCTGTGTATCTGTATATGGGTGTATCTGTGTGTCTGTCTGCTCAGAGGTTATAAAATCCAAAACGATAGGTTTTTTTGCTAGTTAATTATGGTTCTTAGGTGTCATCATCATCATCATCAGCCTATTTACGTCCCACTGCTGTGCACAGGCCGCCTCTCAGAATGATCTCTTAGGTGTATTTCATTAAAATTTATTCAGCTGTTGAGATATTGAACTGTTTACACTGTTATTATAGTCAGTCGACCATGACCACGTAGCAAACTTCATTACAAAAATTCCTTTATCACATAGCAAAATCCGTAGACCAACATTTTCATCGCAGCCTGGGGTCCAACTTTCACTTTATTGTTGAATTTATCGCTCAACTTGTGGGCCAACATGAGGACCGTTAGGTTTAAATTTTAAAAGGCCTTACATTTAATGGCGTAGCTTGTAGCTTCACTCTCCGGTTTAGAATGAGCCGTAAATTTGACTCAAGCTTTACGTTCCACGAATTGAATTAAGCTATTGTGGAAATAAGGTCTTATTTATGAGATTTGAGTTTTAAAATGTACGTAAATGGTACTCTAAAAGAAATAATACTTATTTATTTAACATAACAGACAAAATTAAATGTAAAAAAACCGATTAAAACATAACTAAAACTAAATGTTAATTTTTTTATTTTTATTTCTATGGTCACCCCGACCCCGGTTGGAAAACCCAACCTTATTATAATTGTTAGATTATATCCAATACAAAAACTGCGTGAAGCCGGTAAAATAATTTAGAAAATTGTGATAAAGCTCCCTTCGTTATTAACTCATTAGAATTGACGAAGCAATAAAGCAGAGAACATAAAGGCATCAAAGCTTTGTTAATCTAAATATTGTTTCTGCCCGTTCAAAACAGCTGGTGGGAAAATAGCCATACAGTCCATTTTGTCGAGTTTGTTTAAGACTTCTTTATTATGACTAATAATAAGGAATTTGATAGCTAAAGCTTTTGTTTAAATTTAAATTACTCAAAGTTGATGGTAAAAATTTATCTACTAAAAATATTGACTCTGTAAGCTGTAGAACTCACGGGCTCATATTTGAACGTTAACCTTGCATTAAGTAAATAAATCCTGTATACCTAACTATCAAATACACTTTATTTACATAATAAGAGCAATTTACAATGGCATTAAATCTATGCTGAAACTAAATAAACTGAAACTTAAAACTAAATTAAATCTAAATAAGGCCCCCGTGGCATGGTGCCCAAAAGGCTGGCAGCGTTGCCTCGCTGAATAGCGATGCTGATTCTTTGAGAGAGAAAACTGCCAGCCCTTTGGTCACAAGTTGCATCAACTAAGCGCTTTTGCAAATCTGAAATAAGCTTGTAAGCGCCCAGACCCCATGAACATTGAACGTGATCACAAAATATCCCAAAGATAGAGTAATTTTTTAACATTTCTTGTTTTATTTTCTATTAAAAAATCCCAAAAAACGAATCAACAAAAAAGACTACATACCTACTTAATTAGGGAACCTGCTCACAAAATTTCACTAGAATCAGTTGAGAAATGCGACCTGTAGAGGAGAACAGCCGGACAGACGGACAGCCGGACAGACGGACAGACGGACAGACGGACAGACGGGCAGACGGACAGACGGACAGACGGACAGACGGACAGACGGACAGACGGACAGACGGACAGACGGACAGACGGACAGACGGACAGATGGACAGACGGACAGACGCCGGCCGGACAAGCATACAAAAGAATTTTTGTCCAAGCTGAAACAAAGGACCATAAAACCAAGAGGACTGCCAGTGTCTAAACGATGTCACGTTCCTTTGAAATAATAAGCCTGCTGTAGCTAGTTTTACTATTGAGGGGTCTCTGTACCATTCATTTGGTATGACATTTAGACCTCTGGCTAACACAATAATGCTATCTAAATCAGTTTTTTCTTTCAGTTCATAGACGTTCTAAGTGTCATACAAAATTAATGGCTATAGTGAAACTAGCTACAGTAGGCTCATTAATTTACAGGAATGCGACATTGTCATTATATAGCCATTGGCAGTTCTCTTAGTTTTATCGTCCTTGCTGAAACGGAGATGTTTTGCTCACTTCGTTCGCTTGGTCAATTAGAAAAGCTTAGTACAAGTTTGAACACCTGCAGCATGCTCAACTAAAGTCGGAAGCCTAAACTCTGAACTAAAACAATAGTACGTTTGTTTCCTCAAAATAAGTCAAAGCAGGTGCACATAATGTATACGCTCCGGAGCTACTTATTCGTGTAAGCTCGCGAAAGTTCAAGAAAGCTCCAAGCAAGCCTTAATGCTTTTTCGAGCTCGCCTTCGTTACAGCACAACTTCGTAATGACTGCAGCAAGTTGCAGAGAACTAGGAATTTGGTGGCTCACGTTTTATAAAATTACTTGTTTAAAATATATGTCCAAACCAAAATTTGTATAAATGTTATAATTAATACTGTACTATAGAATATTTCTACGCCAATGCTGGCAGAATAATTATCCTGAACTAACACATTTACTAACTTATATTGTACCATATTCTTAGAAATAAATGATTGATTGATTGATAAAAAGCATTGTCTCAACAATGCTTTATCATAATAATATAAACGCGCTGGACTATTCATTCATGCTCGTTTTAGATTCTGAATATCTCATCTAATATTTGAAATAAAGGTTTAATATTACAACCCATATTTAAAGACTATCTGAAGTGTACTCCAAAAATGAAAACTAAATCTCCGATAAAAATATTTTAAAATTAGGCCTGCTTCGGCACTTTTATCGCTTCTGAAACGGAAAGCAGAGGAATATTATAATTTGCAATTGAACGAAAATAAAAGAAAGTATTGAATTTGTTCCCTGAAAACAGAGCTGTCTGTAAAATTTTTGTGCAGCTATTATCCTTGTAATACCGTACGTCGAAAAGAAACTCAGGTCTTTATATAACCAACAATTTTGGCAGCGTGATTAAAGTTTCAACCATCAACTCTATGCCTTTAGATACACTTTCTTAGAGCAAAACTTACAACTCAAAATTTTCAAAACAATGTATTCCGCCTTATGGCAACCGTCCAAATTTGAAACTAAAATTTACATAAAGCCATTTAGTAAATAAATCACAGCGCAGCTGCCTCCGCGGAATTTGAAAGAATTCATTCAATTTTGCTTAACTGTACGGGGACAAAGATATTTCTGTTTTATTTCTCAAGATTTTAGAAAAGGGTCGTAGCAAAGGTTGCGCGAAAGTTCACTGAACTAATGAAAATGTACTTAATTATTAAAAAGGGCGAAGAAAAAAGTCCTTAGGTTACCTCTGTGGATGTTCAGAGCTGTATTCGAGGACTTAGTACAGGGCTGTTATTTGGTTTTACAAAACTTTTTTTATTTTTTTGGGTTGACTGAAATGTGGCGTAATAAGAGGCCTATCGAGTAAGGTCTATCCTATCATTCTTCACCAATGAGAGACAAGCAGCTACTGGCCTATGATTGGTGGAAATTGACAGATAAACCTCACTCGACACTGGCAATCCTAGCGGATTTTTGACTCGCGATAGCCCTCATGGAGAGGTCATTTTGCTCGCAGTTTCGAAGCCTAGTATTGAATTTTTTCAGTTCTAAATAACAAAATGATTTGAAATTTCAACGTTTAAAAAGCCATGTATTAGAGAATCCATGACAAATTACAGCTTTCTGGTATTAAGTGTCTGAGCTAAGCCGCGGATAGACGGACGAGCGGACCGATATGATACTACACTGTTCAAAAAACGTCGAAGGATCGTGAGAAGGAAAATGTCGCGTTTGATCTCTAGACATTTTATGAGCAGTGTGTAAATAAGGGTTCCCTGTTGACTACATGTTAACATAGTTAACTTACAGTCGACCATTAACCTAATCAGTAAGACTTGGCCTCGTCTCAGCTCTTTTACCGTCCAGTAATTAAATTCCGACCCCCTATCTAGCCCCCATATCGCCCACCCTCTTCCACCTCAACGTATCTGCATAAGTCTGAAGGGGACGAAAGTCGAGAGCCTGTCATGTTTGATGCGTGACCTGAATTATTTATCTAACGCGGGAAATTGTGACAGATATTTCTTGACAGCGAATGGAACTATTTCATATTTGATGCGGGAGTTATGTTGTGATTATACTGTAAGGGATAGAGGTTTAAATATTGATGGCTACGCATGTTGGAAATAGAAAGAGACGGAGGGACGGAGAGGTCGTTAAACTGAGAATGTCGTAGTGGGTATGTTTTATAGGTTGACGCATGGTCCCACATACTGTTTATTTGAATTATTGCAGAGGACATGGGTACTCCTTGAAAACGTTTAGGTTCTTAGATATGGTAAAATTTCAGTATCACAACATGAAATCATCAACATAACCGATCAATAATTGTGATTAACCTTTTCTGTTTGCAACTGTATTATGTATACCTACTCCTGACCATTGCTTCACCTCAAGTGCTCAGCTGGCATAAGAATTATGGTTTTATCGGTTGAATGCCCAGTGCCAGAAATTTCATTGATTTATGACCAACTTAGGTTCAAAGTGATCTGATTATTTTTTGAAAACCTCTTTTTTAAACCTTTGTACGGTACATCACATTGAATTTTAGAATTTACAATTGAGAAATATAAGCAACCTTACTACGATTTTAAGTAGCAAAGTCAGTGTCACGTTCTACGAATAATACGATACGTGCCTCAGATTGCCCTGTTCCTTAGAGACTGCTATTCTAGTTTAAAATATTCTACTTTAGAATATTTCGTAATATTGTCTGAAGCTTATTGGTGCTCTCGACGCTAAGTTAATACGAGTAGCTGCACGTTATTGTTCTAAGTAAAATTGTAGTTTTTTACAGTCTCGTTTTACAGGATAAATTCCGAAATGCAGTAACAGTACATTGTGTATTAAGCGCGGTAAGTAAGGAACTACGAACGAGACTCTATTAACGTTCTGAGCAGAGATTCGTAATGCCCGTACTGCCCGTGAAACATACAATGTTTTTCATCACATTCACGAGGAAACGTAGCACGCAATGCTGATGGGGCCGCCCCTGCACGCCATTTCAGCTCTTGGGCGTTATGAAAATAGAAAAGGTCCGAGGGATTTATTTAGAGCATAACAGCTAAGTTTGATTGCATGTTATGACCCTTTTAAATTAGTACAATAAATTGTGAAAATTGATGCTCTTTCAATTTTGCCTAAACCACTGAACTAATTTCGATGAATTTGGGTATGAAGACAGATGGGTTTTGTACAAGACCATCATGCTCCTTTTTATATCCGGAAATGGGATTTTCCGGATGGGATTACATTTACAGTAATGCTGTTTTGACCTAATGCCATGAATAACAGTAGATTGTTGCACAAAGCAGAAAGTAATTTATTTTTGCACAGAGTACTTTTCGCTGTTTAAAGCACGAGTTCGATATAACTTATTTAATTCGAGGTGCAGAACCTGCTCTTCTTTCAACTACTTAATAATAAAAATGCACTCTAATATTAGGTATAATTATTGTAAGTAACTGCTCGCACATTTCTCAGTGAAAGTTAGCTCTGTTTACTTCCCCTCCTTTTTTAAAATCCTTTTATAATAAGTACTCCGTACGGCTTTCAGGTTGAACGACATAACCATGCCACCATGCAAACTAAAACAGGACAGTAGAGGATTACCATACATTTTTCCGCTCTTAAGCAACAAAGTGCCGCTTCGTGCTGGATATGTGTAGTGCAGTTATGATAGTTTTTTTATATATATAAGAGGGGGCAAACGAGCAGGCGGGTACTGCAGTGTAGATGGAAGAAAAACATTTTTCCCTCTTTTATCGCAAATAAGTCAGAACGCATAAATTACTCAACTCTCTTCCTTCCTCTCCAACGAATGTCCCACTTTCCCAAACTATTCTCGACGCTAAGTCCTTGAAATTAACTCCTATATCTCAATTGTTTCGGTTGTCACCGGCTAAAGATTTATCGGTACCTGTTACAGGGAGCTTTATCGCTGGCACTGTAAGCTCGCTGATATCTGCAGCTTTCGAAGCCGGAGCTTTATTGGTGACACAGAGAATGTAATTGTAGCGAGCGCAGAAAGTTGCCGAGCGTAAAGCATAATTTCCACAAATCGGAACGAATTTTGCAATCTTCATCATCATCATGTCAGCTGAAGGGCGTCCACTGCGGGACACAGGCCTCCCCAAGGCTCTCCACTCAGACCGGTCTTGTGCTTTCCGCATTCACCGCGGTCCCGCGATCTTTACCAGGTCGTCGCTCCGTCTTGTTGGAGGCCTACCGACAGCTCATCTCTCGGTCCTCGGACGCTATTCGAGGACCTTCTCACCCCAAATGCGTAAAGCATAATTTTCACCAAACGGCTCGCGTCATATTTTTATTATTTTTTTAGAAAGAGGGAGGCAAACCATGAGAACCAGCAACCCCAAGAGTCACTAGTCCGTTGCTGGCCAAGGAACGGATAGGAACGGATTTAAAAATCTTCAAACGATATTAAACCATGTACACAGTATTTAAAGTCTATATTACCAAGCCGAGCATTGCAGCTTGACCGCGAGCGTCTTCCGTACCCGAAAGTAAGTTTGAGTTTTTCGGAATTTATGTGCGATATTGCACTTCCTGCGAAGCGATTCAATGGTGTGTGTGAACAACGGTTAACTAGGGCTTGTGTCAATATTAGTGATAATAATAAGCAAGATTGTAAAATAAAAGAAAAAAAAACATGGAACAATCGACACCATTAAAATTGACCTAGGCCCAAACGAGGCAAAGATAGATAAATACATACTTAAATACATATTAAACTTCCAAGACCCGAGAAAAAACATTCGTATTCATCATTACAAACATCTGCCCCGGCCGGGGATCGAACCCGGGACCGCAAGCTTAATAGTCAGGGTCTCTAACCACTAGGATATGCGGTCGTCCGTCGTATAAAAAAATTACATTAAAAAAAGACCATGTCGCATTCTGAGCGCCAATGATGGTATACTGCAACAAAACAACAACAAACTATGAAATAATTTAAAACAAACATTCCCACATCCCATAAACCCGTCCAGCGGTTTTCCCACCAACCGGCCACTCTGTATTCGTTATCTGTGCCATCGTTTATCCGCCGTGTTTACCGACGAGGGTCAACATTGACATTGCACTGTCTGGGACAAATCGAACCGCTGAAAACGAGCGATAAAAAGCTATAGTGCGCTGGCTGGGCGAGCGGTAAGCTGTGTGCTTAGTCTAGTGTTGGTTTTCGTTGTTAATTGGTGCTAATGCCTTTTTTTTCTGTGATCGAATGAGGGTCACAGGTATAGTCAGCAGCAGAAGTAGCTAAGCAACCGAAGCGGTTACAATGATATAAGCACGGCTCTATTATTATAGACATAAGAGCTTGTGTAGATCATTGTGACCGCTGCGATTGCTTAGATTCTTCTGCTGCTGACTGTACGAGGGTTAAGCCCTATTCATATTATACGAGTAACATTCCAGCGATAGCTGTTTCAGAAATGTGAAATTTTCGGTGTCAGATTATTTCGTCTCATTCGTTATTCGTTTAATTAGTTCGCAACGAAAGGAAGAATAAGACTAAATAAGAGAAAGATGAGTTATACAATTCGACTAAAGAAGATAGTGACGAATAGCTAAAAGATGAATGAGTAACGAATACAGAATGTGACGAAAAAAGAATGAGACGAAATAATCTTATACTAAATTTTCGACAGTAGCTATAAAATGACAGCTATTTTGACATTTCGACGCAGAAACACTCGATTGCTTATAAACTTATAAAGTAACTTAAGTAATTATTTGTTACTACCTAATGCGTTGAGCTGGTTCAGCTATTCGGCCATTTTTAATGTTGTCGCGTAACTAGAACGATTATACGTAATACGTATTTTTAAAAACTAAAAACAATTACTTTGCTCTCCCGCGACAAGTGAAAAACAGTTAATTTGTGCGGCAAATGTATCTTTTCATGCAACATGCCACACAGACCCAACTATCACCACCACCGCTAAACTAAACGCTGACGCGTTTCGGCACTCCCGGCCTACGCCTAAAGCCTAGAAACGCCTGATACAATCAATAAATTATATAATTTTAATCTTTACGGAAGTAGGTTGACGTTATAAAAGCAGTAATTAGGTGACATTTGCATAAACTACTATAGTAATATTTCTGTCAATACCTAACTTGTTGATCAGTTTGTTCTATCTATTTCCATTTGTAACGACAGCACCATAAATAGTATCTCAAATAACAGTTAACATCAACTTCAACTCTCGATCTAGTTAGCGTTACCCGATCCGGTAACTCGTCGAGTTAACTTTAACTAATCGTCTTATCAGTACTTCGGCCAATTAACTCGAAGAAAGCCTTCTCCAGATTACGGGATTTCAGCGGAATATTAAATTTAAACGTGTTCAAAGTGGTAAAAGTTAGTCGATGGTTTTAAAAGGTTTGAGGTTGGTGTTTCGTTCAATTTTAACGAACACTCTGGTTTGTGGTAATCACCTCGCAAAATCGTCGAGAATTTAAATAACGTAATGTTTTCTGCATTTTTCATTTCTCTTTTATTTACCACATTGTCATTTTCGCTGCCGGCTGCGAGACTTGAGACTTGTTATAAAAGAAAGCACAGTAATGTATGCAACTAACTAATAGAAAAAATCTTACGTGTATGAATTCGGGCACTTCTAAGATAGCTGTAATAAACTGATCCATTTTCTTTCTACGTTACCTTTAAGAATCGAATCATTTTCCAGTCTCTTTAACATAATACCCATTATGCGCAGAAAACTCGAGAAAATCTTTTTTAATCTGAATAAATTTGTGTACTGCAGTTTCGAAAAGGTGTTGCCACTGCAGGCAACGTAGGAAAGGAATTATCTAATGGAGGAAGCTGCGAAGTCCTGTCTGAGAATTAAATGGTAATAATTGAACAAGTTAGGTTTAACGGTACGACGGTACCGGTACGAAAAGTAACTGAAAAATAAAACGCTAGGTTCTGTTACGAAGTAGAAAACTGTGTTTCTTTGTTGATAATTTAAATAATTCGTTCACAATTATGACAAATAAATAAGCATTATACAAAAGACCTCAATTCACCATCCTATCATCATTCCACGGGCATTCTGCACTTTTCGGGGATAAAATTTGTCTATGTTAATCAAGACTAGTGAAGATTTTTTAATTAGTCAAAGATTATTGTATCCTCTACAAATAAACAATCATACAAAATTTACCTACGTTTTTATATTTAATAAGTAAGTAAAAATAGTGCCTCAGGTTAAATTTTATAATGTTAAGCCGAGGTTAGACCTACAAGAAAAATCATGCAAGTTGCAATACAATGCGAGGCCGTAAAGCGAACGAGTTTGGAGCGGGCGATTGAACGGCGCAATGTATTGCAACTTGCACGATTTTTCTAGCGACTCTAAACTCGGCTTTACCAATGGACCAAACAAAAAAAAACAGAACGCCCGGTTATCTTACCAATACATCTTAACAAGTTCAACTTTAAAAACTCATCAACTCCGCAACTATTTTCCAAGAGGATCCGTACCAGATTCCGGTATCGCTTATAATGGTACAATACCGGTAAAGAGTGGAGAATAACGGTGTCGGCATTAACGAGAGTCTTACCGGTTTATAAAAACAGACAACTTTTTAATCGGAAAACTTCGTGGGCTGTTAGTATCGGAATAAGTTGCAGGCACTCACTAAGTTGGTTTATTTTGCCTAAGTTCGTTTCAATGTTTAACAACTTTAAGTGTCAACTATTGGAGCCGTGTCGAGGTCTCGAAAATTTACCTTACCTTATTTAGTAAGCTTTCTTTAAAATTGTATAATTAACTTGTGGTTGTGTATTGAAAGAGCTATTTGTAACTTGTTTTTAACCCCTTAACCCCCGACGAAAAAGAGGTTATAATTTTGACCTGTGTATCTGTGTGTCTGTGTAAGCGGATGAACCAATTCCGATGCGCTTTTTTTAATCGAAAGCTAGTTTAATTGAGATGGTTCTTAGCTAAGTTTCATTAAAATCGGTTAACCCGTTTCTGAAATACTGAACTTTGAAATAACAATGTCGGGGGTTTTTTAACTTTTCTAAGTTGGTTAGGATATTACAAAAAAATACGCTAAGTCAAGTTTCTTGCGGCGCATTCTTCTTAGCAATCATGGTCTTTCTTAAAGAGCTGGTAGACAAGTAAAAACCACCTACTTCCCGAACAAAAAACATTTAAATTACAACATCAGATCATCGTCTACCAATTCACTGCTGAACACATAAACCATTCAGGATGCGAGCGCGCCAAATATCCATCAAAATGTACTCCTGAAGTCAACCTATCCAACTATTTGACATAACCACATAACCACAACGTCAGAGAGATTTTCAACTCGCCTGACGACCGAAACTAAATAATTCCGCCGGCGACTTGAGCCACGAATAATTCATTAACTGGAATAGCTGTGCCACATACAAAGCAGGGCATAGAGTAGATAGGAGACGAAAGAACGGTTATAAAATTAACGCTCATGATTGAAACTACACCATACCACCATTAGTACCTATGTATGTCTCTTTATTGCACATAAAACAAAAAATAACAGATTAAAAGCAAATGTACAAAGGCGAACTTATCCCTTAAAGGGATCTCTACCAGTTAACCTTCGGGCGATTGGCAGGACATCAGAAAAAAGAGTAGATTTATAAATAAAAGTAAGAGGATCCGGAACCTGAAATAATTAACCTACATACCTAACTAAAGCATTTAATTTTTTGATTAGTCTCTGAGCTATGCCGCGGACAGACAGACAGACGGACATGACGAAACTATAAGGGTTCCGTTTTTGCCATTTTGGCTTCGGAACCCCAAATAAGCTTTGATAGCCTAGTGGTTCGACCTATTTCGTCTCAGGCAGAGGGTCGTGGGTTCGAGCCCCCGCTCGTATCTGTGAGTTTTTTCGGAATTTTGTGAAATTACATTTGTAATTTATCATCTCTTTGGTGAACTTGCCTCCTGCGTTTTAATTGTTTTTTATTATACTTCTTGTGTACGTTGAATAAATATTTTTCTATTTCTATTTTTTTGTCTATTTCTGCGAAGTAATTTAATGGTGTCTCCCAATTCGCACTTTGAGAGGAGGCCTGTGTTTACCTCTGGGACGTAAAAAAAGGCTGATTATGATGAATCTTAACATTTTTAAGGACATAGTCATACTTAAGGCGTTCGGTGTTCGTGCAGATGTTAGGTATCTAACAGACCAGGAGCTACAAATTATTTATTAATGTTTTAGTGACGCTGAGAGACAAAAATAAAGACTATAATAGATTTAAAACGTGCAGGTCTTAGGAATTCTCAATGCGCATAAAATGATATTTCTTGTATTCAACAGAATGCTTGATACGAGTACTTTAAGTGTGTTATTTAATCTTTATTGTGTGTCAAAAATTTATTAATAATAGAATTTCGCAGTGTGCTTTAGAAAATAAAATTAATAATTTCAACTGAACAGCTGACTTACGCTTACTTGTTGGTAGGCCTCGAAAATCCACCCTACTAATCTATTTTATTGCTTGTTCGTCAGGTTAACGTTTCCAAGAATCCTTCCACGCTCATGGGAGCAGGTAGAAGCCAAGTGACTCCGCTGTTTCTTACCTGCGACTGCAAGCAGTTTGATAAACTAATTACCCAGTGGACAGCAAAATAAATTACATCGCAAAGTGACTCGCAGTCCACTCTCGCTGTGTTGTTACTTATTTTGACTGTGATTCTGTTATCTTTTCCGTTAAATTTTCTGGGCTTTTTCCTTTAATAAATAAAGTAATAAATATCACAGGACAATTTGACTCCAATTGACCTAGTCCCGAACTAGGCAAAGCCTGTACTATGGGTACTAGACAACGGATAAACATACATATATAGATAAATACATACTTATATGCATATAAACCTACCCTAAGACGTTAAAATAAATATACAGCATAATAATAATATCAATTATCAATGGGACAATTTACACCAATTGACCTAGTCCCAAACTAGGCAAAGCCTGTACTATGGGTACTAGACAACGGACAAACATACTTATATAGACAAATACATACTTATATACATATTGAACATCCAAGACCCGAGAACAAACATTCGTATTCATCATACAAACATCTGCCCCGACCGGGAATCGAACCCGGGACCTCAAGCTTCATAGTCAGGGTCTCTAACCACTAGGCTATCCGGTCGTCTGTCCGGTGGTCCGGTCGGTGTTGTAAGTAAACTAACGCTTGTATGGCAATGATGTTATAAGTAAAGACACGTCATGTGCTCACAAGACAATCGAAAAACATGTTCCGAAAATGTTGGCATTTGCGCGCAAGTTTGGACCTTATTTGAGAGAGATTATGGCCAAAGAGTCTACAACTAGTAGCCTTTTCTGCGCTTAATGTTCTGCGTGCTGATGATCTGATCTACCCTTTTTAGTAATACTTATCATTGTTGTAAGGTTTATGAAATAAGGGGCCTGATAGCCAATTATAAGTCACATAGACTTGTTTTTTGTTTCAGCAACGAGCTAAAATATACTTGTAGCCATAAATCATTTCTAGAAATCCCCTCTGACAGGCCAACTGAAAAAGGTAATAAATCCTGACAAGTGTAAACAGAGTCTTAACAACTTTTTACATCATAGTCTCTTCACGTCGGCCATTCATCACCGCGAGATGAATGCGACAGGGTCCCAGCCGGGCGGGCATAAGGAAACGTAACAACCCTTTCGGATTAAGCGGAGGGAAGCCCCTCAGGACAGAGTAACTCTTTAATTTATCGCGTCACGTACCTTGAGCGCTAGCGCCGGTTGAAAGTGCTGGCTCATACAAATGTTATTTAATAACATGTTATGTTATGTTGTTTCCCCGACCGGGGATAGAACCGGGGACCTCAAGCTTCATAGTCAGGGTCTCTAACCACTAGGCTATCTGGTTGTCAAATTGTCTGTCTGTATGTGTCGAATGTGTGTGAATAAATGTCTCGCTGTCTCTCTTTAATAACCTAACCTAACCAACTTAGAAAAGTTGAAAAACCCCCGACATTGTCATTTCAAAGTTCAATATTTCAAAAATGGCCGAACCGATTTTATTGAAACTTAGCTAAGAACAATCTCGATTAAAGTAGCTTTCGATTAAAAATAAACCGAATCGAAGTCGGTCCATCCGTTTGGGAGCTATGATGCCACAAACAGATACACAGATACACAGGTCAAACTTATAACACCCCTCTTTTTCGTCGGGGGTTAAAAACAGGGCAAAAGCATGTCGGGTCATGCCTAGTGTAGAGTTCCGTAACCGTTAGGATCAAACCCGGGACCTCAGGCTTCATAGTCAGAGTCTGTATAACCACTAGGCTACCCGGTCGCCTTATACGGGGAACCCTTATAGTTTCGTCACCGTGTTGTTGTAAGACCTTGTTGCGTGCCAAATTTCAAGATTCTAAGAGGTTTAGATTTACTTGGTATTGACAGACAGACCGACAAACAGACGGGCAACGAAGTTCCTTTTTGGGTTTTATTATATTAAGCTTTTCACTCATAAAGATTCCTTAGTTTGCACATAATCGCATTACATTCCAAGCTTTAATTCCGTTTTTCTTTTGTCCAATGAAATAATAAATACAATTTTCATGATACAATTTCACAAGGACGTCATCCACAAAACCTATTGTCATTGACAGACGTTTCCCGAATGTTAAACAATTGTGTGGCGGCCGGCGAAAGTTACCTGCCTTTGGGGCTTTTTGTTAGGATTTAGAAAGGTAAAAGGATGCTTTTTTATAGTTGTTAGAGATCAAAGGACCACTTTGTAACTTATTTGGCGTATAAATCTAATGAATCAATATGTTTTGGGCAATAAACTAAAACAATTATTTTGTTCAAACGCGCCCACACTCGTAAGATGGCAGTCATGTAATAGAGGGTCGACCAAGCTTTACGAAAGCTGCGTAACGTAAAATCGAATAGTAAACGTTGTTAAGTTTGTATGACGTTTGGAACAGTGTCCGCGCGTGAGCGTATTTGGAACTAAAATTTAGTATGAGGTTTCTCGATCTCGATACGATAACCGTAATATTACGCAGCATTCGTAAAGTAGTGCTCGGCCCTCTGTAATACCTCCCACTTTACTGATACACGAATCTACAGTTTTGCCAACTGTACTGTTTGTTGACTGAACTTGTATTTTCATCCGAATTAATTGCCCATACCAAATTTCAAATCAATCCGACCACTGAAAGTAAATCAAATTTAACTTGCAAGATTTGACCCAAACGTATACATTGCAAGTTTAATTATCATCATCATCATGTGGGTGATCACCTTCTGCAAGGTCCGTCCGGATCGCTACCAATAACTTACTTGCTAATCCTGCCGCTAAGCAGCAGTGCTTGCACTGTAGTAATTCCGGTAAGGAGAGTAAGACAGCCGGTGTAATTACGGACACAAAAGGCATTTCATCTTAGCTCTCTAGGCTGGCAACGGGTTTGCGAACCCCCTGGAGGTTTACCTTCTTTGTCCATAAATTACAAAAGTTGAAAAACCCCCGACATTGTCATTTCGAAGTTCAATATTTCAAAAACGGGTGAACCGTTTTAATGAAACTTAGCTAAGAACCATCTCGATTACACTAGCTTTCCATTAAAAAAAAACCGCATTGAAATCGGTCAATCCGCTTGGGAGCTATGATACCACAGACAGATACACAGATACACTACACAGACACACAGGGTTAAAAAACATCACCATCCTCAGTCTTTTTACGGATTGCTGGGCACAAGCCTCTCAGAATGCAAGTGAAATAAAAACTTTTAACATGAAACTACCGTGAGACTCAATCATAGTGAAATAAAAACGGATCGGAACGGACGGACTTGTAAGAAATTACGGCGACGTTGAACTCAATCACTGTATTACAGCGCTACAGAAACTGCTATCGCTAAATCTTTCCTACAACACGTGACAAAAACTACCTTTAAGTTTCTCTCTTGAAACCACACAATACATCATTCACCGATAAATCAATAAACAGCCACTAACTCAAACGTAAACAGAAGCAAACGGTAAAGTTGTAAGTGTGAAACTTTGGTTCCCAGCGATCTGCTGGCCTCGAAGCTGTAAGTAGCCCCCGGAGGCCACTTCTCAGCTTGAGCTCACGAACGCAATCTTACGGCGCATTCCCATTGACGCGAAGCAGAGCAAAGCGGAGACTAGCGGACCGTCAATTTCAACAACCTAACCAACTTAAAAAAGTTGAAAAACCCCCGACATTGTCATTGTAAAGTTCCATGTTTCAAAAACTGGTGAACTGATTTGAATGAAACTTAGCTATTAACCATCTCGATTAAAAATCGATCCATCTGTTTGGGAGCTATGATACCACAGATAGATACACAAATACGCAGGTCTAACTTATAACACCCCTCTTTTTAACCCCCGACGAAAAAGATCGGTGTTATAAGTTTGACCTGTGTATCTGTGTATCTAAGTTGGTTAGGTTAGGCATGGTTACGTGACTTTGACGCCGCGCTTGTGTTGCTTAATTATGACACAGTAGCTCAATCACGTCACGAGTTTTCACTAAGAATCGAGTTGTAACGTACCTATTTGGTACGTTGGTACGTTTGGTTTTCTCTATGGTGCTACTACGATAATGTTAGTAAATCGATTCCTGATGAAAACTTGTGCTCGAGCTCGAGAGTGTATTGCTCGAAAGAAACGGTGTTTTGCAGCATTTGTTATTACGGAAGCTCATCTACAGTGTATAATTACACTAGTAAGCGTGATTGCGTAGTGCTTTTGCGTGTATGCGTTAATAGCAAGTGGAGGGGGACAAAGCGGGGACATTGATTCTGGAAGGAAATACGAACTACAGCATTTCTATCCTCTCTTTATTAATTCTGTGGAATCGACTAATGCAAAACTGAGAAGAGTACAGAAGAGGAGGGGACTGATTCATCATCATCATCATGTCAGCTGAAAGACGTCCACTGCTGGACATAGGCTTCCCCCAGGACTGATTACATTGCTCGAAATGCTTGTCCACTTTTCACTGCCCTCCGCTCCGCGTAAGTGTAAACGCAGCCTTAGACTACTTTTCGCGTGCTCCCGATGCCAGTTTGCATATTTTGTTTATGACCAGCTCTTTGAGGGTTGGAAAATTTGTTTTATTTTTATCGGACTGAGATGCGGTTGGCGTTTCAATGTGTTTCGTAAGGTACGCTTTCAGGAAAATATAGAATTAAAATGAGAGACTTTATCTTGTTCGAGTTGGTTAAGCTATCGTAATTCTAAAATATTTAGTTCATTGACACCCAATATTTAATCTACTGTTTTGATCTACTGACGATAAAAACATCTATCTATCTTCAATTTTGATTAACTGACGATAAAAACATCTATTTATCTTCAATTTTGATTAACTGACGATAAAAACATCTATCTATCTTCAATTTTGATTAACTGACGATAAAAACATCTATCTATCATCAATTTTGATTAACTGACGATAAAAACATCTATCTATCTTCAATTTTGATTACCTGACGATAAAAACATCTATCTATCTTCAATTTTGATTAACTGACGATAAAAACATCTATCTATCTTCAATTTTGATTAACTGACGATGAAAACATCTATCTATCTTCAATTTTGATTAACTGACGATAAAAACATCTATCTATCTTCAATTTTGATTAACTGACGATAAAAACATCTATCTATCTTCAATTTTGGTTAACTGACGATAGAAACATCTATCTATCTTCAATTCTGCCGCCTCCATAAACTTACTGTCACTAGGTAGTCCAATCTCTGTGCCCTAAGCACGACTTGTCGAATCCTGCGTTACGTTACGGTTATCGTATCGAGATCGAGAAATCTCATACTAAATTTTAGTTCCAAATACGCTCGCGGGCGGGCGCTGTTCCAAACGTCATACAAACTCGTTATAGTTTACTATTCGATTTTACGTGACACAGGATTCGACAAGTCGTGCTTAGGGCACAGCTTGCTATTTATCGATGGCAAGATGGCGGTCCATCTAGAGCTAGCAAATTTTTGGAGTTGTCCTGTAGTAATGATGACCTATTACAATTACTTATAATTAGGCATATTTGTTAGAAACATGCCGATTTCAAAATACCTAATAATTTTGGTCGTGGAGACCCTAAGTTATATCTCTCGGTCAATTAAATTGTGCCAGTAAAGCATAGTGTTCTAATTTTGCTGTGCTATTCACTATTTTTAACCGACTTCAAAAAAGGAGGAGGTTCTACTTACTGTAACTGTAACTATATGTAAGTATGTTTTCTACACTTTGTTCCTGTATTGTTAAGCGCAATATGTAACTTGTCTTATGTTTCATAAAAATGTTTTTTTTGCAAAGTTTCTTGCGTCGCACACTTTTTGGCAATCATGGTATTTCCGAAAAAGCTGGTAGACTTAAAAAAAAATACGTATAAAAGTGAGCATTTTAACCGAATAAAAATCTGATTTAGATTTTTATTATGTGTCTGTGTGTGTGAGTGTGTATTGTAATGGCTTGGGCATGACCCCACCATTTATGCCACCATGTCTGTTTAATCAGTCAACAAAGCGTGTCTTATCATGCAGCTTTAAAAAAAGCGGAAAATTGACATACAAGCTCGATGCCCCGGAGACATTCGCTGCACGCGACCGCAACACGCCACGCCAGCACGCAAGTTTGTCTGTTCAATAAACCTTTTGTCTACATCAACAAGTTGTTTAATGCACGTCAATTACAATAATGTAATTTTTTAGGTTACGTGGTTACTATGATTACCTTTCCTACCTATATTATTCTGCATACCGTTCTTCAATTTACTACTTTTCTATCTTTCTATCTGTAGTGAAATGAAAAGTTGTGTTTCCCTCGGCAGCAAAGTTGTTTTGCGTCTCGTGCCTTAGCACCCTCGCTACACTCATGTTTCTATTATCCCACAGCCCCAACCAACAACTCTGCGGCCTTGCGTAACTGTTCTTTCAAGGTCCAATGAATATATATTTTTAGTTTATGGTTTATAGTTGTGTACGGTAAATAAAATGACAATATTAGGACGACAGTCGCATGAATCAATATTGCTTCTACCGTCGTAGAGCGTCCACGGCGTAGCTCGTAGCTCCTCGTAGCCGCTCTAGGAAGTGGGTCAATCGAAACGAACTCTAAAAGCTATCTTTAGAAAGCGGAGACGGGTAGTACATCTCTATGTAAACTGTATAACTCTACTGTCCTTTTACTAAGGACGATAAAACGAATAGGTCTGCCAATGATTATACAATGTCGCGTTCCTTTAAAATAATAATCGTTATAACTTTGCGTGAGTCGTAAAGCGATAATAATTAGACGTATCGTAGAGAGAGAAACGGAGATGTTTATTCACACAAATTTGACACGAAATTTACTTATTAATTTAAAGGAGCAAGGTCTGTGGAAAAAGAGCCCGGATATGACTCAAGATTCAAGAACCGTGTAGATATAGTGAAATAAAAACGGATCACTCACGTATATAAGTCGAGTTTAGCCCGACATGTTTCGGACTAATTCGTAGTCCTTCCTCTAGGAGCGCACGACCCAGCGGCGGCGAGACGCACACTGCGCGCCGCGGCTCTGCTCGCGCGACTACTAGACGCAGCTGACAGTGGCACACAACTACCCTCGTTTTCATCGTCATTTTTATTATTGTCAAATGCAGGGTAGCACACTACACTGACCACATCACTCTGTAAAGGCTCGTTCACATTCACCGTTAACGCAGTATTTAGCATAGTCCTCCAACTTGGGGGCACCGACCATCCACTATCACGATTAAAATTGGGATGACCGCCCGTCACCCGGCCCGGCCCTTGGGTCCGTTTATTTCACTATGATTGAGTCTCACGGTAGTTTCATGTTAAAACCGTGTAGATACTTTTGTTTTTCTCTAAAAATGCTACAAAATCACTCTTAGTGCTGAACCAAAAGTCTATTGGTGGTTAGATTATACATTGATCTTGTATTATGACCACAATCTGTGTGTGTGTGTGTGTGTCTGTAAAGATAGGGTTTGGTGAAACAATTATGGTTAAAACTGCATCTGTTATAATAATATGTGTAACTACCTGATTCCACACGCAATAAAGATTTACTGATTTACTGATCAAATGTTTCCCCACCATTTTGTTTCCGCCATGTCTTTTTGCAAATGCCAATACTTAAGACGGCGCGTAAGCTTATTACAATATATCGAGACGACTGTGAGCCGGTTTCATGAAGCAGTTATTTGCCTAAAAATACTGCCTTTCAAACGTAAAAGGGTGTACTATCTTATGAAAATGAGCTCTTTTATGTTAACAGAATGGTACAGACGCGTGGGCCGCTGTCAAAATGTCGTAACAATGATAAATTCGTGAGTACGATAAAAAGATCATTGATAAAAAGTAAAACCGCCTTCAATAAAAACGTAAAATAATCCTCTAAAGCGGTCAGTTTTACGGGCTAGCTCAAATATTATTATGAAGTCAGTAGGTGCGGTGCGAGCGGAATATGTTCTGAATGAAGCACCGACTTCATATTTGTTGCTGGTCCGTTAAACGATGGCTTTAGAGGATTATTTCCAGTTTTTTAAAATCAAGTTTTACTTTTTTGTTAAAAAAATTTTTAGATTTGCAATTTTAGGCTTAAAAAAATTGTTTAACCATCATCATCATCGTGTCAGCCGAAAGACGTCCACTGCTGGCCGGCGGCCTCCCCCGCGGCTCTCCACTCTGACCGGTCTTGTGCTTTCCGCATCCACCGCGGTCCCGCGATCTTTACCAGGTCGTCTCTTCATCTTGTTAATGCCCGTTTAACCATACTCGTTGTAATTTATATGTGACCACTTGTGAAGTATACTCTTTCAATTCTTCTTTCAAAACATAAGATGTTTTTCTTGCGTCTTTGTTACGTGATGATTCCACCAATTATGAGGTACCTACTTACATTCGAATTTAGAACCCCCTCCTTTTTTGGAGTCGGTTAATAAAGCCAGGAATACACACGCCTGTATAAACAGCCAGGATTATTGTTAATGTTGCAGCTAATAAAAATGTCAACATTTATTTAGAGAAAAGTGATTAAATTTCAGTAAAAGCGTACCTAATGATGTCAAATGAACACGAAAACAATTAGGGAGCAACTAATTATCAACAATCTTCATGATTTATAGTATTAGTACTTAAATAATCACAATCACTTCATGAAAATTCGAACCCGTAATATTATTTACGCATTTTACGCGACGCGGCGCGTTTGACAGCGTTACGCGTAAATCAATGGGTAATTGATTTAATATTTTAATGAACCAATCGGCCTCGCGGTAAAACTTAATTATGTACTGGAAGCCGATTAATTTGAAATTGTTTGCTTAACTTTATTCAACCTGTGCGCAATTTCGGGGAATAATCGTGTCTGAAAGCAGGCCCCTATTTCGCTAACTTTACAATTTGTCGGTTTGTCATGACATTTCGAACTACATTTCTTGGCCAGTATGAGGCGCGCTAAGCCAAAAGCTATTCAAGTCAGCAATCGACACCGAATTGTCATTGAAAGCTGACAATTTTATTGTACAGTTGGTGAAAAAGGGGCCTGGCGGTAGAAGGGTTTTTGAACTGTATTGGGGTAAATTTACTCAGTAAGTAGAGAATTGTGGAATGTAGTTGTGACAACTTTAAAATTTGATTGTATTGGTGGTGGGAAACTGCACTGATATCGGCATAATAGGTACATAATAATGCTCAGAATACAGAATAAAAAATAAATAAATATCATGGGACAATTTGACACCAATTGACCTAGTCCCAAACTAGGCAAAGCCTGTACTATGGGTACTAGACAACAGATAAACATACTTATATAGATAAACACATACTTATATACATATTAAACATCCAAGACCCGAGAACAAATATTCGTATTCATCATACAAACATCTGCCCCGACCGGGATTCGAACCCGGGACCTCAAGCTTCATAACCCAGACCAAAACACCAGAACCAGAAAGAATAAACCAGAAGTCGCGTTCAGTCATAATCGTACGCCATTTTTTATTCTTGACCCGTTTATACTTGAAGATTTATCGTTTTCTGTTTTTTATAAGCCCAATCGCATTTCTGTATGTACTCGTAAGAACGTCACGAGAAAAGAACATCACGATACGCTGTGTGCTAGGAGATGACCATGCTAAGGTACTTAATAGAAAATAGTTTTAGTCGCTTCACTTTTCTGATGATGATAATTGAGTCCGTTTATTTTAAGATTTGAACTAACGGTAATCTATACCTATAAAACAGTGCCGTGACTGACTGACTGACAGACAAGGCACAGCCTAAACCACTGGATCTAGAGACTTGAAATTTGACAAATATATACCTTGGGTATCCTAGAGGTGCACTAAGAAAGGATTTTTCGAAATTCCCACGGGATAGGGAACTAGCCTTTTTTGAAATATTTTACGGGAGCAAAGCCTCGGGCATAAGCTAGTCACACATGTTTCTCGGCGATTCGAGGACAAACGGAGAATTAGTACATGTGATATGATAACGTTTATTAGTTATATTACACATTATACTCACACAAGTTGACACAATTTTAAATAGTGTCCTCGTTTTACTTTCAAACGTGTTGTCCAGACCGTTGAATTTTTAAACCCAAAAAAAAACGTCAGAAAAAAAACCTAAAATAATCCCCAAAAACCCATGAGTTTTATGGCCTAGCAGAAATATGCAGTCGGTGCGGTGCTAGCGGAATATTCTTGGAATGAAGCACCGACTTCATATTTCTGCTAGGCCATAAAACTCATGGCTTTTTGGGGATTATTTTATGTTTTTTTTTCTGAGGTTTTTTTTTGAGGGCGGTTTTACTTTTTATCAAAAGATTTTTTATTTCACAATTTTTAGTTACGTTAATATTTAAAATATTATCCTCCAACTCCTAACCGTTAAGGAGTTGTACCTTCCATCATCACCTCATCAACACGAGATGATGACTACCAGACGCAAGTACTTAAATAGCTTTCGAAAATATATGAAACACATGATACGTCCCTATAAAATTTGAGGGTTGCCCTCGATTTCCCTGGGATCCCATCATCAGATCCTGACTTGGTGACAATGGGACCAACTAGAAAATATACCCTATCAAACAAAAAAAGAATTTTCGAAATCGGTCCAGCCGTCTTTGAGTAATCGGGGAACATACATAAAAAAAAAAATCAGACGAATTGAGAACCTCCTCCTTTTTTTGAAGTCGGTTAATAAATGGAATATATTTTCAGTGTGTCTCTTGGCATACCTATATGTATAATGTTTTCTCGCGCATGTTTCGCACGCGTTTTAAACAAAAACTGCGTGCGTTGCGTTTCCTAATGACTCCCTATTGTTCTGGAGGTCGCTACGCGTACTTTGTGATGCTTTCTTTGACTTGAAGATTTTCTTCTACGCGTATGTGCCTACGTTATCTTGATTATGCTAGCTGCTTGTGCGTACGTTGACGACACGTTGCCCTTTTACAAGTGTGATCAACAACTCGGGAAGTACCTAAGTCTAGTTTTTTTTCCTAAGTATATCTATTTTAATATTATTATTTTCTGATGATTTAGTGAGTTTTCTTTATAATTAATTTGTGAATATGTATTGTAAGAGCTATTGCGACTTGTTTTAAGAAATACAGCTTTCTATTACCAATACTCTTTGAGCTAAGCCACGGACAGACGGACAGTTGTACATGACGAACCTATAAGGGTTCCGTTTTTCCCATTTTGGCTCGGAACCCTAAAAATGAATTCTTGGTCTTTCCCACAGGTCTTTCCGAAATCGCTGTTAGATTCAAATAGACAGACGGACAACAAAGTGATTCCGTTTTCTTCTTGAGGTACGGATACCTAAAAATATTGTACAAAACTGCTTTCCTTTCCAGGTCAACAAGTAATTACTTATAATGTTTTTCTCAATAAGAACTTTGAGTACCTGTTTAAACCTACTTATACAGAAAGTACAGAAACCTATTTTATTTACTCGACGAAGCCTCTTGCCGATTTCTGTGTTTATATTATTTGAAGGAGCCGGCATCGCGGATTTGTTCAATTGTGAAGGTAAATGGTTTGAATATCTCTCCAGGAGTCACCGGTCTTATTAACTCAAAAACATAAATTAGCACCCTTAAAATCACCTTTAAATTCCAGTAAAACCCTGACAAACGTCAAGCTCGCATTCCAACGTTGAATATCGACGGTACTCTGACTCAACCTCGTATGTAAACTTTGACAAAATTGAAATAACCACTCTAGACCGCGAACCTAAGGTGGTTATTCCAGTTTCGTCAAAGTTTATTCCATCAAAAACATGCAGTGTAAAAAAAGCCGAGTCGCAGCGCTTAACTGTTATTACAATTTACAAGTTAATATTAAAAGTTGTGAGATGTCATGTACGCCACCAGCAATAATATATGATGATGGACAGTGCTGCAAAAATATCTGATCACGTTAGAAAGCAAAAGTATATGACGACACCCGACGGCATAAAGATGTAATGGGTTGCGGCCGGCATAAATATCGTTCTTGGTTAAGGCCATAAATATCGGACACTGAGTCGCTTAAAAATATCTGATACTCCACAAAATCAAAATCATGTGACTCATCACCAGCATAAATATGTATTCACTTTGGAAGCAAAAACATCAGATCATACGGACGGCATAAATATCTGACATGTTATAAAATCGAAAATATGTCATCAATCAGCAAATATGAACTTAATTCGCCTGTCTTACAAATCTAATTTGAATGATCTGACGCTTCTTGAAGAGAGTGCGTACTTGTCACTACATAATGTCTATCTCACGTTTCTCAGCTTTTGAAATAAGAACAATACTTTTGTGCTTGAAGTTTTTTATTAGCGTTTAAACTCCTTGGTAAAACATATGGGAAAAAAATACGTCAACAGGGTATGTCAAATTAGAAAGGAAGAACTGAATTTGTTGGATTTAGATAAAACAAAACATGAGACAGACATATGCAGTGACAAGTACGCACTGTTTTCAAGAAGCGTCAGATCGCTGCATTCAAATTAGATTGGTAATACTACTAAATTAAGTTCATGTTTGCTGATTGATCACATATTTTTGATTTCGTAAAGTATCAGATATATTTTAAGCGACTCGGTGTCCGATACTTATGCCGTTACCCAAGAAAGATATTTATGCCGGCCGCAACCCATCAGATCTTATTGCCGTCGAGTGTCGTCATATGTTTTTGCCTGCTACCGTGATCAGATATTTTTGCAGCGCTGTCCATAATCATATATTATTGCTGGTGACTGTACAACCAAGTCAGTCATTTTAGGTAGAGTCTATGGAATCTCCTATACTACACTTTTTTCATAAATTGTTATTTAATATGTTACCTACAAACATTAACAGCGTTAAAGAACTTTGACTGGCGATAGTTCATAAACTATAATGTATAATTGTTAGGTTTTTGGCAGTATAGCTAGACATGGTATGCTCTCTTTGTGCCTAAAAATTCAAACCTCTAGCTTTACTCACGACGAAGTTATAGGGGAGTCAAAAGTGCCGTGAATCGGTTCGAGAAAAGGATGGTACGACCGTGCCTCTTTGTTTTGTTTGACTTGGCGGGGGCACTGCCGTGCCCCCACATATACGAGGTTGAGTCAGGTTATCGTCGATATTTAAGTTGGTACCTATATAAAAGCCAAGTATTGAGAGCAACGTGATCTCCGCAGCCCCTGAGTGGGCCGCGGCCGCTGATTGAAATTGAAACCCAATTACTGGAATCAATACAAGCGATTGAGAAAAATGACAAGCGTGAGCTGCCACGTGCGCTAGGAAGGACGCGGACTAAGGTTTGCGGGTAGTAGGACCTTGTGCAAGGTCCCTCCAGATCGCTACCACCATCTTACTCGCTAAGCCTTCCGCTAAACAGCAGTGCTTGCACTGTTGTGTTCCGATGTTGAAAGTAACGTTCCGATGTAAAAAAACCGGACAAGTGCGAGTCGGACTCGCGCACGAGGGTTCCGTTCGGAGGTTCCCCTGCTTTTCCCCAGTGTTTTAAGTTTTCCAGTGTTAGCAGAGCCCTGCTCCTAAGCAAAATGTATGCACTTTAAATAATTTATTGAATCAGGCGTTACTTTGCGGAGGTCCATATTTATGAAAAAAGGTTTGAAATATAACCTACCCTCTAAATTTAGTCAGAAATTAGTGGAGGGTTTGGCGGTAGATTCTGAGGTTGCGATTGTTTGTAATCGCGGTGACTTTGATACTAAGGTTTTGGTTGCTAATTCATTAAAAAATACAACTTCTACTGGGGGTATTTCGGATGTTGGTGACTTGCATTCATTACGTTCTATTCAGCAAAAGGTCCATGACAATGATTTGGTAATTTCTAAGGCCGATAAGGGCAATTGTATTGTTGTTTTAGAAAGGGGTCAATATAATGATAAAGTAAATGACATCATTCAAGGAGAGGGTTTTTTGAATTTACGTAGGGATCCCACCGCCGTGTTTCATAAAGACCTAAAAAACCTTCTGAAAAATTCTGCTTTTACCTTTGACAAGAGGAGCAATGTGATTCCTATGAATCCGCAGGCACCAATTTTATATGGTTTACCTAAAATTCACAAGGATGGTGTTCCTGTTCGCCCTGTTGTTTCATACGTGAGTGCTCCAGCGTATAAAGTAGCGAGGAAGTTAAATAGCATTGTTCGGGAAAAATCTTCTTTTAAGCCAATATATAGTTTAAAGAATAGTTCAGATTTAGTAAATAAAATTAAAGACATTAATATACCGCCAAACTCAACATTACTTTCTTTAGATGTGGATAGTTTGTTTACCAACGTACCATATAGTGAAACCTTAAATATTCTTAGATGTCACTTAGAAAGGAAGCGTTTACATCCGGGGGAGGTTTGTGAGTTAATAGAATTAGTAACTTTATGCATGAAACAAAATTATTTCAGATTTAATGGTCAATATTATTTGCAGAGTGATGGTTTAGCAATGGGGTCACCTCTTAGTCCTTTAATGGCTGACGTTTTTATGGATAACTTTGAAAAACAATATATAGTGGGGAACAGCAATTTAGTATATTATTATAGGTATGTTGATGATTTAATTTTATGTTGGAAGGGGAGTATGAGGCAGCTAGATTTGTTTATTAGTGCTCTCAATAACAAACATCCAAAAATAAAGTTCAAACGAGAATTAGAGGAAAACCGTTCATTAAATTTTCTGGATTTAACTATTACAAGAGTAAATAATAGGCACCAGTTTCAAATTTACCGTAAGCCTACGTACACAGATACTGTCATACCTGCAAATTCTACTCACCCATGGCAGCATAAACTGGCTGCTTTCCATTGTTATGTACATAGACTACTAACTGTACCTCTGTCGAAAGAGCATTATGATTCTGAGTTACATACTATATATCAGATAGCAACAACAAATGGTTATAGTACAGCAATGGTTAATAGTCTGGTTCAAAAGAAGCAGGGACGGATAGTGAATAGCATGCTTTACTCTGCGTTGCCATCTCAGCCTACTAACAAATTTAGATCTAGTATTACTTATGTTGGCCGGTTGTCTGACAAGATTTATAATATTTTAAAATCAAATAACATCAATGTTGCCTTTAAGACTACTAATTCTTTACGTTCTAGACTTTGTAATAACAAAGAAAAGGTGGATAAAGGGAACAGGTCGGGCGTATATAAACTCACTTGTGGCGACTGTAGTCAAGTATACATTGGACAAACCGGTCGAAGCTTTGATACTAGATTTAAAGAGCATGTCTCGTCATATAGGCATGATCATCCAGAGAAATCAAACTTTGCCAAGCATTTATTAGAAACGAATCATTCGTTGTTAGACTCAGATACGTACGAAATTTTACATTATTGTGATAAGGGTTTGCGGCTATCGGTTTTAGAACAATTGGAAATAATTAGGTACAACAACATGGGGTCTATTATTAATGAACAAGTTAATTTGGTTTCTTCGCCTTTGTTACGACTTGGTTCTAATTTTAATAATGTGTCATAGTAATAATGAGAACATGACTTCTCTTTTTACCGTACTCGGTTAAAAATAACGGGGTACCTGGCGTAGATTAAAAATAAAAATAAAAAGGGTAGTTTGGAATTCATTTCTTAAAAAAAGGGTAGTTTAGGACTTACATAAAAGGGTAGTTTGGAATTTATAAAATATTAGTGGGTACGTTGGTTTTGTCATTAACTAAGTTGAGTACATGGTTTACATATGTCAGTAGTGGAAGTGGTGGCATGTTGAGCGGTTGTTGTTGTGCTTCGTAAATGGCCTCGTGGAGAGTGCCGAAACGCGTCAGCGTTTAGTATAGTGGTGGTGGTGATAGTTGGGTCTGTGTGGCATGTGTTGATTCGTGTAGCAGTGGAGGTGGAGGTGTTGCATGGAAACATACATTTGCCGCACAGATATAACTATTTGTCATTAGTGGTCGCGGGTGAGCAAAGTAATTGTTTTTTAGTATGCACTTTATATTGGTCAGTGACACATACAGACAGACATATAAATTTAAGACTTTGACAATTTTCTGGGTGGTTGTGCTATTAGAGCTACCTTTATACCAAATTTCAAGTTTCTAGTACAGCTAGATGTACCCTTTAGGTTTTCAGGGTACGGCAATTTGTATGGAAACAACATTTTTAATGACTGTATCTTTTGATTGCGTTGACTAAGAAGTTTGATTTTTTCACAGCTTCAAGGGACTGCAGACTTCAGTATTTGATATTAATTTCAGCATGCTACCTCAATGCGTTCCAGAGAAAAAGGGTCTTGACAGACAGACAGACAGATAGACGGACAACAAAGTGATCCTATAAGGGTTCCGTTTTTTCCTTTTGAAGTACGGAACCCTAAAAAACCATTAATAAACATAAATTTATCGTCTAAACAAAGCGAGAGTCTAGTCTTACTTTCGTTGATCCATCATTTGTAACCTAAACTCGACTTATATACGTGAGTGATCCGTTTTTATTTCATTATGATTTGTAACCTACTTCAAGAAAGTAAGTTTCTTTCACGAATCTGGTAAGATGGAAAATTCCCGAAAATCGTCGCAAAAGAATCCCTCGTCCAGTTTCGCAACGGTACCCCAAGTTGTCAGTTTGCATTCACAAAAAATCTTTTTAGCATTACCTACCTACTTCCTCGGAAATTACCTTTCTTTTGTGATAAGATTTTTGGCAAACTTCCGAAGTCGAGTCAAAGGAAATGGGAAATATTGAGGAATGTCGGAGCGCCTGATAGGCGTGATTGTGAATGTTGTCGCGATAATAATGCTCCTTAAGATAGGTAACCGATTGATGTCCCGTCGAACGCGATTCGTGATGCCTTTTACGATCCGAAATTCTGTCTGCAGAGTGATTTATTTATTTATTATTATCAAAACAATTTTACAGCATTACAGCAAAGCCAATGCGCTGTAAAATTTAAATATAAGCAACACACAATACAAAGAAAGTACAAAAAAATAGCTTTCGACTGAAAAAAACCGCATCGAAATCGGTCCACCCGTTTGGGAGCTATTATGCCACAGACAGATACACAGATACACATGTCAAACTTATAGCACCCCTCTTTTTTGTCGGGGGTTAAAAATTAAAAAAAAAAAATTACAACTATTTAGGGAGTTTTGAATAAAAACCGAAATGTAACCGGTATGTGATAAAGTCAGAGGTTAGACTCGCGTGGAGAGGGTTTCGGACGTTAATTTATTAAATTCCTACTCCTTATGTTACTTTTAATACCATGGATTTCTTATAGGTTTTCCTGTAATCTATAGGCAAAGAAGTATTTTTTTTTTTAACTTTCTTTCCCCGTAGCTTCGGAGTTAAGGGGGGGGGGGGGGGGGGGAGGGAATGGTAAATTTTCGCCTATTTTCTTAAATACAACTGGTTTGACACTTCAGTGTTGAAATACCAGCGAATTTATTGACTCACCAACACCATGGATTTCGGGTTAGCGCTTGAACACGTCCGAACCAAAAGACCACTAATCGGGCGTCAGTCAGTCTCAGTTCGGTCGAACGACAGCGCTATGACGTATGGCTGCCAGCGAAATATGCCGTGTTGTACTTATACTGTAGACTGTATTTGACTTATAGTATAAATGCGTCTTTATGGCACGCTTGTTCAGACTTTAACAATGGCACTGCTCTTAATTTATAAATAATTTATAACATTTTATCGCAAGATCTGTTTACTGCCTGATCTATCCACAAATTTGGCTAGTGTTCAAGTCCTTGTCCCTCACTTTTTAGGTGAGAAAATCTAGCAGTTCATTGTATGAAGACCCCCGCAAAAAATCCTCAGTCGGTGACACTTTCCTGGGATGTAATATAACGTGAGATAAAACTAGAATAAAAATATCCAAAAAAACGAACATGCCGAAGATAGGTATTTAGACATAAAAGTACGAATGGCTTGACTGTATTGGGCTGAGTAATTCCTCAGTCCAAAATTATTTTACTAAATGAATCATTTTCATCGTTGGGTGTAAATTTATAAAAATCCGAAAATATGACAAGAAAAAACTGTCACTTTTTAATAACAACTTTTCTTGTTTATAATATCGGCCGCAGAATTTCCCAGTAACCTGTTTCTTATTTTAGGTCTTAAAAATTTACATTTGGCGTAACGGATAAGAAAATCCAAAAAAAAAAACATCACCAGCCTTTTTTTTACGTCCCACTGCTGGGCACAGGCCTCCTCTCAGAATGAGAGGGCTTGGGCTATAGTTCCCACGCGGGCCCAGTGCGGATCGGGAACTTCACACACATCATTGAATTGCTTCGCAGATGTGTGCAGGTTTCCTCACGATGTTTTCCTTCATCGAAAAGCTCATGGTAAATTACAAATGTAATTCCGCACATAAATTCCGAAAAACTCAGAAGTGCGAGCCGGGATTTGCACCCACGACACTCTGCTTGAGAGGCCATAGGTCAAACCACTAGGCTATCACGGCTTCGAACGGATAAGGAAAAAAAAATACCATAATAGAATCTGTTTACACATTATCATGATACTCGGGACTTAATCGCGTAAAAAACTTATATGTTTAAATTTGAATTTAAATACCTCGACGTTTCGGACGCGACGTTGCGTCCATGGTCTCGAAGGGACTGAAGAGGCGGGTATCAACATCTCCTAGCTGCACGGTGCACGGGTGCACGCGGGTATCATGATAATGTGTGAAAATCGCGAAAGTTTAAATCAATACAGAATCTGTTTACCGCCAGAGCTTCTAGCCACTAACTTGGCCGGTGTTCAAATCCTTTTTGGAATCCCTTCTTATTTACCTGGGGCGTCAACCTGCCATTTAAGCTATTGAGACTTCCTTGCCAAGAAATGCTTCAGACTAGTCATACCTATCCCAACCTTGTTCAAATATACTAAATCGTTAAAAAGGTTGACAGCACCATTACTACTATTAGCAAGACGATAAATAATATAGTAACCAAAGAAACGTAACTAAGCCCCAAAAAACCGGCCAAGTGCGAGTCGGACTCGCGAACGAGGGTTCCGTAGAAAGATCCTAACGCTTTTCCCCAGTGTTTTAAGAAGTTCAGTTTTAGCAGAGCCCTGCTCCTAAGCAATGTGCGCAGTGTGGGGTCAACTTATATTGGTCTGTGAAATCTACAGACAGATATGAAATTTTAAGATTTTGAGACTTTTAGGAGTCAAGTTTCTAGGACGGCTGGAAGTACCCTTTAGGTTTTTGGAAATCGGCAATTTGTATGGAAATAGATTTTTTAATGATTGTATCTTTTGATTGCGTTGACTTAGAATATTGATTTTTTCACGGCTTTAAGGGACCGCAGGCTTGAGTATTTGATATTAA
The DNA here is from genome assembly GCA_963691665.1 of Clepsis dumicolana. Lineage (NCBI taxonomy): Eukaryota > Metazoa > Arthropoda > Insecta > Lepidoptera > Tortricidae > Clepsis > Clepsis dumicolana. The sequence goes on along the minus strand of OY829507.1, from coordinate 19,816,832 downwards.
TTTCAGCATGCTACCTCCACGCATTCCAGATAAAAAGGGTCTTGACAGACAGACAGACAGACAGACAGACAGACAGACGGACAACAAAGTGATCCTATAAGGGTTCCGTTTTTTTCCTTTTGAGGTACGGAACCCTAAAAATGGCTCCACCACATAGGTACCGTGATAGGCGTGGAAAAAAATAGGACAACGCCGTACGTCAGTCAGGCGTGGAATTCGTGCCGTGCGCTTGTGTGTGTCACAGAAGTTTCAATTGTGAATATTATTATGTTTTGCGTGGTTTATAAAATTAACTAATAATTAAAACAAACTTAAAAATAACGTTTGCTAAATTGGTTGCTAGAATGTTCGCCGGATTACTGATATAATTTTAAGCGTAACAAATCTGTCGGTAAAATTACTGTACCAATTTCTAGAACGTTAGCCAGATTTGTCGCTAGGACGCCCGCTAGATTACCGAGTTCTGTGCTTAAAACATCTCCCAGTAAAATTAATGCTGTATCAATTCCAAGCACGGAAAACTTTTACAAGAAATAATTATAGTTCTCGATAACAGAACCAACGGTAGGTACTTCGGACTCGAGTTCGCCAATCGAGTTAGGTACGCAACTCCGATTGCCAATCAAATATTGATCCAATCTTTCTCAGATTTGCATATTAATTTGAAGGGTAGGAAATTTTTTAATAGTTATGAATTTGGAGCGTCTGTCGAAATAGGGTTTGTTTGAATGAGTTTTTTATAATTCTCTGAAGAGATTTTGCGTAGACGTACCTGTTTATTTTTTACTGGTGTTTTAGAAGAATGGTTGCGGTATTTAGTAAAATTTGGCAAATCATACAACAATAACAGCCTTGAAAACAGTTTTACTATTGGTTAAATCCATTTTAATCTACGGTTTAAGCTATAATCTATTCCAAAATTCAACCAAATCTGTTTATCTGTTTGAGCTTGAAGAGCTAATAGACACTGACAGAATCAGTTACTTTCGCTTCTATAATAAACTAGATGTTGCCCGCGACTTCGTCCGAGTAGATTTCGGTTATCGCTATCCCGCGGGAACTATACAATTTTCCCGAATAAAAAGTAGCCTATGTTATTCCTCAATATTCAAACTATTTCCTTACCAAATTTCATCTAGATTGGTGCAGCGGTTTTTTCGTGAAGAGATAACTAACACACAGACAGAGAGACAGAGTTACTTTCGCATTTATAATATTAGTTAGGATTAGGAAGTTAGAAGTTGCCTGCTTTGAACTGTTCTTACCTTTACCCCATTATGGTTGGCTGGTAGAGCTCGCTTTGCAGCGGTAAGCTCATCCAATGCTACCTTGTATTTTCTTTTTTTCCGATGTTTATGTGGTGTTTAATAGAGAGTTCTTGTATTGTACGGTCAAGTGCAAAAATAAGTATCGAATCAATCCACCACAACAACAATATCAAAACCATACGCCGACGTAAGAGCCATGCTGGAACATGTTTTTGTACTTCACTGTACACAGCCGTTCCTGCGTTGAGAAAGTTCCAGCGGCCCGAGTACGAATATTCAAAACCTGCGTCTCGTAAAATCGAATAGTAAACGTTATCGAGTTTGTATGACGTTAAAATTTAGTATGAGGTTTCTCGATCTCGATACGATAGCCGTAACGTTACGCAGGATTCAAAAAGTCGTGCTCGACCCTATATCTTTATAGGTATTTATCTATACTCGGAACAATCTAAGTCTTGTCACCACCACGGTGCACATTTTCATCTTGCGATCTCAATCTGCGACATTAATAGGAAACCTTTTGCTCTGATTCGGATGACGATCTCGACATTGTCGTTACTGCTAAACACTCCGCCTGACTATTACCCCCCTTTTAAGGGGACACAGATAGCGAGATAAGGCTACATCACTGAAAATGAAAAATGAAAATGAAAATATTTATTATTAACAAATACGAGAGAAAAATACATTTAGCAGTGTCCGGCGGACCCCAAACTAGGCTGAGCCTGTATCTTGGGACCCTACGAGTCGGTTTACGTTCTGAGAGATTTCCTAAAATTCTATATTATCAGATAGGTAACTAAAAATAAACAAGAAAAATAAAAAAAAGACGTACAATGGTTATAAGCTTAACATTCTTTAGAAGAAGGCATGCATGTGTGTGTGTGTGTGTGTGTGCGTGTGTGTGTGTTAAGGGAGATTATGCGATGCACTCTTACGAGCATATGTTTAGTAAATTCTCCGTTTCAGCGTATGTTAGCGATTTAAGCCACTCCGTAACGATTTTATTTTACAATAGTGGTCCTACAGTTTATTATATTCACAAATCTGCAAACTTTGTTGTATATAAAAGGATGGACAAATAATGGAAACCTCCTTGCGAAAGCAGATCTGGCCCTAGGCACGGGAAGCCTATAGATTCGTCTATACAAGAGCTGTTCATGTCGCACGGAGTCAGCAAGACTGTACAACGCCTTTGTTTTACAAGAAGCGCTTTGTAATATTTTTTAACAGGTGTATCAGTTTGTGTATTGGTCTGTGGCATTATAGCTCCCAAACGGATGGACCTATTTCGATGCGGTTTTTTTTAATAGAAAGCTAGTTTAATCAAAATGGTTCTTAGCGAAGTTTTATTAAAATCGGTTCACCCGTTTTTGTAATATTGAACTTTGAAATGAGAATGTTGGAGGTTTTTCAACTACCTATTCTAAGTTGGTGAGGTTATAATATAAGAAGCGTTTTTAAATATTGTTTACCCCCGACGGAAAAAGTGGAGTGTTATTAGTATGACCTGTGTCGGTCTGTGGCATCATAACCCCCAAACGGATGGTCCGATTTGGACGCGGCTTTTTCTAATCAAAAGTTAGTTTAATCGAGATAGCTTTTGAGATATTGAACTTTTAATTTAAAACGTCGGGGGTTTTGCAACCTTACCAATTGTCAGTCAATCAACGCTCGGCTTGTGAGTATTTAAAACAGGATTCACGTTTAAGAAATACTTTGGCTGTCGATGACGTTTCTTATATCAAAGAAAGTGATATCAATCCGAATTCACTCGAACCGGAACCCTATTGTTATCATTAACCGACTTTAAAAAAAGGAGGGGGTTCTACGTTCCACTGTATGTTTCTTTTAATGTATGTTCATCGATTACTCCGTCAATTGTAGACCGATTTTCAATTTTTTTTTTATTTGAAAGGGTGGTCCCATTGTCACCAAGTCATGATCTGATGATGGGATCCCAGGGAAATCGAGGGCGACCCTCAAATTTTACAGGCACGTACTATGTGTTTCATATATTTTCTAAGGTTATTCAAGTATTTGCGTCCGGTAGTTATCATCTTATGTTGATGAGCTGATGATGGAAGGTACAACTCCTTAACGGTTAGGAGTTGGAGGATAATTCTGAAAATGTTAAATTAACGTAAAATTGTGAAATAAAAACCTTTTAACAAAAAAGTAAAACCGCCTTCAAAAAAAAACATTAGAAAAAAAACGTAAAAGAATCCTCTAAAATAATGATAAATAAATAAAATAAAATAAAATGCGTTTATTTCGGACTACAGAAACGAAAGCCTAAAGTTTTATGACCTAGCACTAAGCAGCAGATATATGAAGTCGGTGGTTAATTCAAAGAATATTCCGCTCGCACCGCACCGACTTCATATTTTTGCTGCTTAGTGCTAGGCCATAAAACTTTAGGCTTTTGTTTCTGTTGTCCGAAATAAACGCATTTTATTTTATTTTATTTATTTATTATTATTTTAGAGGATTATTTTACGTTTTTTTTTCTAAGGGTTTTTTTTGAAGGCGGTTTTTTATCACTCACGAACTGTTGATTCTTAGTAAAAACTAATCATTCCATCCAATAGAACCTACAAGCAGTGTATTATGTAAATATATTAATTATTAAATAAATCCTTCTACGACTTACAATAAGATCCCTATTTGCATAATAGATGGTATGTCATTCGTAGTATGAAGGTCAAGAGGTTAATAGTCAACCTCTTAAAATAACAGCCAGTTACCACACTGAGTCATCTGTCTTCCCTACCCTGTGTTCACATTCTCTCCGCGTCGAATACTTTTACGAGTCAGCGATTTCGCTGACGAGCCTCCAATATAGCCCCTCCCCCTCCCCCCCACTACCCCCTCTATTACGGAATCATCGGCCTAAACATCAACCGGCTTATTTCTTTTATTCCCATATCTTGGAAATGGAAAGATGTCACAAGTTCGAACACCCCTCAAGAAATAGGAGCAGAAACCAAAAGGTGTAAAAGGTGTTGATTTTGGGATATTTAAAGAGTGGTATTGGATTATCAGTGTGTCTCTTTGTAGCGTCGTACTAGCTCCTAAACGGATGAACCGTTTGGGCCCCGTTTCTCGAAGCTGATTAAACTAATAATACCTATTTGTGTTTTGTATAATTTTTTCATGTAATTTACGAGACTAAACACTAATATTATTAGTCTAAGAAGCTTCTAGAAACGGGGCCTTAGACGTGGCTTTTTTAATCAAAATGGTTCTTAGCTAAGTATCATCAAAATTTATTCCGACGTTTTTGAGGTATTGAATCAAAATGTCGAAGTTTTTCAAATTTTTTACTAGCAGGGTCGTGTTTTATAAAGCTACAAGTTTTAATTTACAAGCGGAAGTCTCTTTCTAACAAAAGGTGATAGAATGAGATTTCCGCTTGTAAATTGTAACTTGTAGCTTTATAAAACACGGTACAGATATTGTTAACTCAATCGTAACCGCGACCGAGGCCCTGTTGCGTACCTGTTTTGACACTCGTCATCGGATTGAACTGTCAGTTTTTGTACGACTGTGACAGCTAGCTGTTTCCAATACCAATTGTCAGCCCGTACAAAATGAACACGATGCTGATTGCGAGCGAGTTAGAGAATAAGCATGCAGGGAATTTCGACATGAGACGGTAACTGTCGATTGCTTCTAAGTTCTAAGCACACCTGTGTTGTCAAAGTCATTGACTTAAAGATATAGTTTTGTCAAAGATAACCCACCTAGCCAACTTACCAAAGTTCGAAAACCTCCAACTTTCATTTCAAAGTTCAATATCCAAAAAAACGGCTGAAGCTCGACAGATTTTCATAAAACTTAGCTAAGAACCATCTCGATTAAACTAGCTTTCGATTAAAAATGCTGCGTCCAAATCCGCTCCATCCGCTTAGGAGCTACGATGCCAAAGACAAATACACAGATACACCCATACACAGGTCAAACTTATCTTATAACACGCCTCTTATTGCGTCAGGGGTAAAAAAGACTCAGACTTGCTCAAAGTTATAAGTAGAAACATCGTATGTGACACCCCCTATCAGACACCATAGTGTTTGATACAAAAATATTAACCCAAGAAAAACACACAACCACCAAATAATAACCAATCACCGCCGTGTATTGATGGTCACATCCATTAGAGGAGTCTGGATGCGGAAAATAAATTAGCTACCGGTTATCCGGGCGCCGTCCGGTGGATGATGGATGCGGTTACATCCACGCAGTTGCTATTGTGGTTGGGTCTTGCTAGCATGTATTCGCTATATGATTTAGGAATGCGGAGAAATTATTTTTTAACCCCCGTCGAAAAAGGGGGGTGTTAGGTATATGTTTGACCTGTGTATCTGTGTATCTGTCTGTGGCATCATAGCTCCGAAACGGAATTACCGATTTCGATGCGGTTTTTTTAATCGAAAGCTAGTTTAATCGGGTTGGTTCTTAGCTAAGTTTCATTAAAATTGGTTTACCCTTTTTGGAAAGATTGAACTTTGAAATGACAATGTTGGGGGTTTTTAACTTTTATAAGTTGGTTAGGTCATAATATAAACATCAGGATATGTCCTTTGGAACATTTTGAACACAGAAACGGCGGAGTAGCGGAGTTGGTACCGTGCGTGACGTGCGTGCGGCTTATATCGCTGGCACTAAGTGCCATAAAATTGGCAACGAAAATGGAGTACCGAAGAACCCGTTCATACACTATAGGAGAAATAATTTATTTAAAATCCTGTGGTTGCTTTCAAGTTACCTATGTAAAAAAAAATACGTACAGTGGAACGTAGAACCTCCTCCTTTTTTGAAGTCGGTTAAAAATAAATGATTACGTTTTTCCAAATAATTAGTTTACTTTAAATACACACTAAAACAAAAATGCACAGAGAATATCCTGATCCATGACATTTCATGAAATTTATGTGCGGAATTACATTTGTCATTTATCATGAGCTTTTCGGTGAAGGAAAACATCGTGAGGAAACCAGCACGCTCCTGCGAAGCAATTCAACGATGTGTGTGAAGTTCCCAATCCGCACTGGGCTCGCGTGGGAACTATAGCCCAAGCCCTCTTATTCTGAGAGGAGGCCTATGCCCAGCAGTGGGACTTAAAGAAGGCTGGTGATGATGATGATGATGACATTCCATGTTACGTGCCATACCCTTACACCGAAGTCAGTACTGATATTGCGCGTCGAAATTCTTCCACGCATTTAAGTAACATTTACTTACACACACAGAGACAAAGCATACAGGCATACCGGTCTTCTAAAACTTGTCAACAGAGAGGTGAAACCTATTGCATTTTAACGTCAACACAATTTACTACACAATGTGCACACAATCTTGAAATCGGGCGTCAACACTCCAACATCACTTGCCCACAATACTCACATGTCAATGCCTTCCGCCGCAAATTGACCGGTGCTGCGTCAAAGTCACGGGGCGGCTGCCGTACGGGGGCCGTACGGCAGCCGTACGGGGGCCGTACGGCAGCCGTACGCTGAATAAATGATCTTGATGGAGATTGTCCCTGGTAAGGGAGGACTTTGCACGGTTTTGAAGGAGTTTTGGATATTAATGGCGTTACCAGATGAAATTATTGTTATGGGATTATATATTTATATGCTATCAGCATGGTTAAATGTCTCACTGCTAGCCAAAAGCCTGCAGGCGTACCGATATTTAAGGTATGACTATGGCACTTTTTTTTTAACCCCCAATGAAAAAGAGGGGTGTTATAAGTTTGACTTGTGTGTCTGTTGTCTGTCTGTGGCGTCAGAGCTCCGAAACGGATGAACCGATTACCGAAGCTAATTTGATTAAAAAGTTTCTTAGTTAAGTTTCATTAAATTCGGTTCACCCGTTTTTGAAATATTGAATCTTAAAATGACAATTTCGGGGGTTTTTCAACTTTTCTAAGCATATTCTCATAAATTAACACTCACGTGACACGGAATGTCACGGACCCAGGTTCGATTCCCGGGGTTAGTAATATTTTATGATTTTCTATGTACTCTTGTTTCATTGAGTATTTAAAGTATATAGTGGCTTTTAACCGGAAAACCGTAAAAAATTAAAAAGATACCTCGGAGAGTGAAGAACGTAAGAATTTGGTAGACACTCGTATTTTGCGTTTTTACTGCACGTAGACGCAGCTCGTGCCTACTGTACCCTCGCAGAAACATTTGAGTGAATTTCATTCCGCACTCTCTTACTCGGGAATTGCTCGAGGCCACAGCTGGGAAAACAGAAGGTGCAGCAGACAAAAAACGCGTGTAAATTCTCTCGTATAGATATAGTAGAAAAACCTTTCCCACGGGCCAGGCGAAAATCAATCTTATGGCAATGTCATAAACATTCATGCAGTTTAGAAAGAAAACTAAAACAGATCATTCAGACTAATTTATCCTAACTTAAAAGAACGGTACTGAATACTATACAGAATAAACGCGAAAAACATTGAACATTTGATACGACACGACAAGTTCTTTAAAGACTATTTTAGAAGGAAAATTTTAAGGAAAGAGAAAAAGAGAGGTCGGCCTAGACGAAGCTACATGGACCAGATGAAGGAGAAAGCCGGTGTCGTTCGTATCAGGAGGTCAAGGAGCTGGCTTATAGGAGAGATGATTGGAAGACACTCCAAAAATTTTGCGAATTTTCTGAGTGTTTGTGCTGTAAGAGCCTTCATACCAAATTTCAAGTTACTAGGAGTTTGAGTTTTGACAGTACGGCAATTTGTATGGAAACAATTTTTTTAATGACAGTATCTTTTGATTGCGTCGATTTGGAAGTTTGATTTTTTCACAGCTTCAAGGGACTGCAGGCTTGAACATTTGACGTTAATTTTAGTCTGCTACCGCCACGCGTTCCAGAGAAAAAGTGTCTTGACAGACAGACAGACGAACGGATAGCAAAGTGATCCTATAAGGGTTCCGTTTTTGCTCTTGAGTTGGGGAACGCTAAAAATACAAAAAGTTGGTTTAAAATCCAGCGTTTCTTTTCCAACCGGCTTCCTTACATAATCTGTAGCCCTAGCAGTTATTTCAGCCCATTTCTCCGAGCGATGACTAACCTAACGGTAAGCGCCGACGATCCACGTTTATGGACCCCTAGGACGGAACCCTCAAGGTTTCCGTCAAATTGAAGACGGTGGAAAATTCCGGCGCTTACAATGCCAGGGATGGATAAATGTTGCCATTTATGTTGAACTAAGAGCAAACAGGGGCTCAGAACCTTGCATAGTAAAAGACTTAATTACTACACTTATTCAAAATTATTCATCATCTTCATCACCAGCCTCTGAGTTTTGCGGAATTGGGTTGAACCCCCGACGAAAAAGAGGTGTGTTATTTGTTTGACCTGTATATCTGTGTAGGTATCTGTCCGCGGCATCATGGCTCCCAAACGGATAGACCGATTTAGACGCAGCTTGTTTTAATCGAGTTGGTTCTCATCTAAGTTTTATTAAAATCGGTTAACTCGTTTATGAAATATTGAACTTTGAAATGACAATGCCGGGGGTTTTTCAACTTTTCTAAGTTGGTTAGGTTATACAAATTCACATAGGTAATCGTAGTAATGAAACTTTCGAAAATATTCCTAAAAATCCAAGTCCTTACTTACCTACTACCGCAATTGTGGCAACTTTTAATTGAACTAACACTAAGTAATAACAGCTGTGACAGCCTAGTGGTTTGACCTATGGTATCTCAAGCAGAAGGTCGTTGGTTCGAACCCAGGCGCGCACCTCTGTTTTTATTAAGAATTTATGTGCGAAATTACATTTGTAATTTATCACGAGCTTTTCGGTGTAGGAAAACTTCGTAGGGTAACCTGCACACTCCTGCGAAGGAATTCAATGGTGTGTGTGAAGTTCCCGATCCGCACTAGGCGTAGGCTTAGACAAACCCTCTCATTCTGAGAGGAGGCTTACGCCCATCAGTGGACCGTAAAAAAGGCTGGTGTTTAAATTTCTGTAATAAGTGAGGTTTCGTATTTTTACCCAGTCTTTGCGAAAGGTCGATTAAGCGGTAGTGTAAAATGGTGTTATTTTTGAAATCAGACACCAACCCGATTCCCCGGGAAAAGATTATCAAAGACAAAAGAATCCGGGGCAATGCCGTTGCGTTGTACACTTCTTTTATGGAGGAGGAGGAACAATGGGATGGGCGCGGGAGGTGGATTTATTGCCAAAAAATCTCATAAAGTTGCAGTGCACTAGACAAAGTAACTGGGAGACTTGGTATTTTGAGTAAAAGTAATATTTATGGTTTGAAACCTTGGGTCCATGGGGTTCCGGCGCTTGCAAACTTATTTCATAGTTGCAAAAGCGCTTAGTCGATGCAACTTGTGACCAAAGGGCTGGCAGTTTTCTCTCTCAAAGAATCAGCATCGCTATTCAGCGAGGCAACGCTGCCAGCCTTTTGGGCACCATGCCACGGGGGCCTTATTTAGATTTAATCTAGTTTTAAGTTTTAGTTTATTTAGCTTAGATTTAATGTCATTGTAAATTGCCTTTATTATGTATCAAGCTTTTTATCAAGCAATGTCTGCACTAACCACGTGTTTTTGTACTTAGATCAAATCATGCAAGTTATATTTGACCTACTTTCAGTGGATTATGTCCTGCTAATTTCTACTAAGTACCTACTGCTGCCTATAATTTTACTAGTGGCTCAGTGAGCTGTTGTAGACATTTTGAGCTCATTTTTAACCGACTTCAAAAAAGGAGGATATCATTTCTTGAAGATACGTTTCGTTTTTTTTCCTAAAAAAAAAAACAAAAAACGAATCGACAAAAAATCTAATAACTATCAAACCTGCTCACAATTTTTTACGAAAAATGGAAAACAGCCAGACATACGAATGCGTTTTTGTCGATGCTGAAAGGGAGACTCTTCGCTCTCTCGGTCAATAAATGCAAAATGTTTATTTGTTTGTCAGTACCTACCTACCTTATCTGGAAACTGCAAGGATATGGATAAAGTTATACACATTATATACCCACAGGTAAACCGTGACTCGGAAAAGGACGCAGGCTACTTTTTATCACGGAAAATTGCGAAATTCCCACGGTACAGCGAGAGATAGACGAAATAGGTAATACATCACTGTCTTTTCAAATACATGACAGTTCGTCTAAAAGCTTTTACAACCTTGTTTATCTAACCTTGACTTCATTTGCATAAAAAATCTACTCGCTCCATAAAGAACACCGATCGACATTCCCAATATGTGTACAGGGAAATAGCCTAGTACCTTCCATCTCGTGTTTTAAACAAAGATAGTAAATAAAATTACGTAGACGGCGTCTGCAGGTTAAGGCGGAAACCGCTTCCAATGACCTTGCTGTTCTGGTGGAGTTTAATGACCTCTCCCAGCGTGCACCGTATCCGCCCCTCTTCTAGTGATTTGTTAAGAAAATGTCGTTGGATTTAAAATGTGAACGTCCACTTTGAAGATCAAAGTATAATAATCTGAAAGGTGATAAAAAACATGAATTGTTTTAACCACTCTAAGTTTTACTGTAGTAATTTATTATTAATAGAACTAGCTGTTGCCCGCGACTTCGTCCGCGTATAATTCGGTTATCGCTATCCTGCGGGAACTATAGGTAAGTACAATTTTCCCGGATAAACGTGGGCTGTGTTATTTCGATTTATGTATAAACTACATTACTGTGAAGCTACATTGAAATCCGTTCAGTAGTTTTTACGTGAAAGAGTAACAAACATCCACACACCCATCCTGACAAACTTTCGCATTAAAAACAGAAAACCGACTGTAATTCCGGGAAACAACACACCCTATGTCACTCCCACAACAGAAACGAACCTAATGAAACCTCATACGTTGAAATCCGTCGAACGAATTAGGCTGTAAAGCGTACCAATGAATTAGATGATCGATGTACATAGATAAAAAAAACATTCATACAGTGGAACGTAGAACCTCCTCCTTTTATGAAGTCGGTTAAAAAACATAACCATCCTTCGGCAGTCGGGTAATAAATAGTTCGTTTATCACGGGAATCGAGTCTCAAAGATTTTTCCCGTTTTTCTCGATTGTGTTAAGATGTCCAGCGTTAGCAGAGCCTTGCTTCCTAAGCAGTGCCCTAAGCACGACTTGTCGAATCCTGCGTCACGTAAAATCGAATAGTAAACTATAACGAGTTTGTATGACGTTTGGAACAGCGCCCGCCCGTGAGCGTATTTGGAACTAAAGTTCAGTACGAGATTTCTCGATCTCGATACGGTAACCGTAACGTAACGCAGGATTCGACAAGTCGTGCTTAGAGCACTGAATATATGCACTGTGGGGTCATTAACCGACTTCAAAAAAAGGAGGAGGTTCTATGTTCCACTGTATGTATGTATGTTCATCGATTACTCCGTCAATTGTGGACCAATTTTCAAATTTATTTTTTTATTTGAAAGGGTATACTCCTGAGGTGGTCCCATTGTCACCAAGTCATGATCTGATGATGGGATCCCAGGGAAATCGAGGGCAACCCTCAAATTTTACAGGCACGTACTATGTGTTTCATATATTTTCTAAGGTTATTCAAGTATTTGCGTCTGGTAGTCATCATCTCATGATGATGAGCTGATGATGGAAGGTACAACTCCTTAGCGTTTAGGAGTTGGAGGATAATTCTGAAAATGTTAAATCATTATTCGAAAGGGTATACTCCTGAGGTGATCCCACTGTCACCAAGTCATGATCTCATGATGAGATCTCAGGGAAATCGAGGGCAACCCTCAAATTTTATAGGCACGTATCGTGTGTTTCATATATTTTCTAAGGCTATTCAAGTATTTGCGTCCGGTAGTCATCATCTTATGTTGATGAGCTAATGATGGAAGGTACAACTCCTTAACGGTTAGGAGTTGGAGGATAATTCTGCAAATGTTAAATCAACGTAAAATTGTGAAATAAAAATCTTTTAACAAAAAAGTAAAACCGCCTTCAAAAAAAAACCTTAGAAAAAAAACGTAAAATGATTCTCTAAAATAATGATAAATAAATAAAATAAAATAAATTGCGTTTATTTAGGACAACAGAAACTAAAGCCTAAAGTTTTATGGCCTAGCACTAAGCAGCAGATATATGAAGTTGGTGCTTCATTCAAAGAATATTCCGCTCGCACCGCACCGACTTTGCCGCTTTAGTTTCTGTTGTCCGAAATAAACGCATTTTATTTTATTTTATTTATTTTATATTGGTCATCAACATAAATACAGATAGACATAAAAATTACAATTCATTTAATTTTTCCTGTAATCTTTACATAAACATCTATGAAATAGAATTACCTGTTTCAGATTTTTCTCTTTGCATAGGTTCTTCAGCGATAAGGGGAATGGTATTTTTTAGATTTTTCATCAAAAGTCGAAAACGAAGTGGCCTAAAAAAGAAAGGAATGTTTTAGAATTTGTAAACAACACTCTTTCATTTGATACTCCACACAACCTAATACCCCAACTTAATTTTTTTAAAACCCGTTTTCAGTTCCTATTGCAAAAAAGATAAAAATATTTAAATTCTTTCTTATGTGCGTAATTGCTGGGCAAGTATCATCTAACACTACTCCAAATTTCAGGTCAATAGCATTAGTAGGCTCTGAGATAACCAGCTGTGACAGACAGACAGCAGTTTTACCATTTTGGTTCAGAACCCTAAAAATTAGCCATTCTCAAGTTTTGCACTTAGTAACATATTTAGTGATTCATTTTTATTTATTATAGGTAGATAGATACATACAAAAAATTTATTGCTCACAAAAGTTATCCAGTAAGCTTAGTCCAATACATAATTATAAGCACTTAATTAATGTGAAACTAAGGACTCAGCTCAGCGAACATGGTGAAGAGTAACAGGTTATTCTGTACCCCACTGTTTGTCTCGACTCTATGCACAGCATACAGATGTTATGACAGACCCAGGTAGGGTGAGAGCAACATGAATTAAATTAAGTTTTGCTAAAGTCTAAATAAGTTTTGCTAGAAGTTAAAATAAGGTTTTGAGAAAAAAAAGTTTTAGTTAAAAAAAAAAAATGATTTAACTACAGTTTCCTCACAGTCCTGCAGGATGGCTGGGCGACTTGTTTTGCCAAGTATATAGCGCCTAGTTGGCTGTCCAGTGTTTTCCTGGGATTTAAATTTTTCCTTAGTTTCCCATGCTTTCAGAAACACCTAAAAACAATAACAAATACAAATTACCATATTAAATTAACCAATTATTTGAAAGTTTTTGAGGTCAGTTAAAAACTATTCAGTCCTATGTAGAACAATAATTTAGAACAGTCATTAGAACGAACAAATGATAATGTTATCCATTTGGTCTTTTCGAAAGCACTGAAGAGTCAAGAAAAGGCATGTAAATGTAATAAATGCACAAGACTATAATAAGTAACCATCTATAACGTTACTGTTACTGTAACTTACTTAAAAACTTTAAATACGTTTTGTCTCACACCACTCTTAAACAGTCCGGTTAATTTTCTATACTCAAATGATTGCACTTTGCACTCGTAAAATCGCAATTAAAGAAATATTCAATGAAATCAAACAATCATTCATGTTAATAATTATTACCGCGATACGATTTTTTTTATTCATCCTATAAGGGATGGGCAAAGGAAACTAAGTCCATACAGCCACGTCTGATGTTTTTTGTTTCTTTTCTTTTCTGTAAATTCCCGCCAAGCCGTTCCTAAAGTACGAAACAAAACAAATTGACAACCATTTGACAATATGTCAGACTGCCAATAAAAGCAAAGGCGAAACATTATCTTGTAACGGTATGGCGGTAGTGTGCATGTAGTGTGTGCTTGGCCTAATGAAAAAAAAATCAATGAAGTGACAGCTGACGTCTATGGTCAGTTGAGAAAAAATATTTCTTCAAATTAAAATAATTATTAAGATTAAAAACATGAAATAAAACGGGATAAAAAGTGTCCTATATATTATTCCAGTTTGTAAACTATTACCATGTCAAAATTCATTCCAATCTGTCCGGTGGTTTTTGCGTGATGCCTCCACAAACAAACATACAAACAGACAAACAGACAAACATATAAACAGATAAACAGACAAACAGATAAACAGACAAACAGACAAACAGACAAAAAATTCAAAAAATCAGTTTTGTGTTCTATTCATTATTCCACGAGATCCAAATTTTTTTTTTGCAAATATCTTCAATGTACAGACGCACCGGGTCTACGATTTTATTATATGTATAGATTAATTATTTTTAATACCTTTTTTATTTATCTGAAATATTACTGAAGACTTGGAAATTATCATCACTTAAATATTACATATTTTTAGTTTTTTAGAAACGTATAAGCACAGGATTCCATTTGAAATTATACCCTTTTACGATGTATAGCGGGTGTATTTGCCTTGAAAAATATGAATGAAAGCTTCCTACTTATTTAATTTAAATATTCTTGAACAAAAAAATAATAAAATGAATACTTCTCGTAAAATGGATGTGCAATATTGCAGAACTTTTTGGACCTAAGTTTATAGTTTTGTATTTATTATTAGGTATATTTTGTTTCTAAGTACCAATGCCTTTTTAATTTTTTTTATTTTTTTTTTAAAAGCAATTTACAATGACATTAAATCTAAGCTTAAACTAAATAAACTACAACTTAAAACTAAATTAAATCTAAATAAGGCCCCCGTGGCATAGTGCCCAAAAGGCTGGCAGCGTTGCCTCGCTGAATAGCGATGCTGATTCTTTGAGAAAAAAAAAATTAATTATATCTTTTTAATTATATCCCGAAATGGTGGACACTAAAGGTCTTTAAGATCATTACCTAACGTCTGTCTTCATTTTTAAAAAGTCTTCTAGTAATTATTTAATTTGTAGCAATTTTTGTTTGCCATTTAAATTTGCTGGCAACACTTTAATAGCAATCAATGTCGACATCGTGTCTTGAAGAAAGATACCTAATAATAATAACAATCTAAAATCAAAGTAGGCACTGAGCTTGATGAAAATTAATATTACCTCGTCAGCGCTTTTTGTTCCAATCCGCGTCCAACTTTCGCTCAGACTTAATAATTTTACCAATATTTCAGTGTCTCGTTCTACTGCTAACGAGATAAGAAACCTAACCTACCTAACCAACTTAGAAAAGTTTAAAGTTTTTTCAACATTGAATATTATCTCAAAAACAGCTCAACCAATTCTTCATGAAACTTCGTTAAAAACCGCTGGGAAACCTGCTTTCAAATAAAAACAACCGCAACCGTTGAATTTTTAATTTGGAATACCGGCCAAGCGCGGGTCGGCCCTGCACACAAAGAGTTCTGTAACTTTGAAAAAAAGGTTTTTCGTATGAAGACCCCTTTAATTTTCAACTTATTTGGTACGATTCGAAAGATACAGCCATTTGTACGGCAGACAGACGGACAGACAGCGGAGGTTTAGTAATAAAGGGTCCTCTGTTTGTACTCCTTGGGTCACAGAATTAAATAAATAAATAAATAAATAATCATTTATTGCCACAACATACCTAACTACAAGAATTATATAAAAAACACATTAAAAAAAGAAACTAGTTACGTTCCGGCAATGGGTACCAGTCTCAGCATATGCTAGGTTACATGGCGACATGAACCCAGCGCTGATTTGCAGACTGATCCCTTTAGCGGCGGCTAGTTGTAACAGAAAAAAACAACACAATATGGTTAAAAATTATAAAGACTTACACACAACAATGAAAAAATAAAAATAAAAATAAATTAAAAAGGAAACATAGTTTGTGCAGTCTTTTCAGAGTGAGTGGTGTAAGTGCATTGAATGAATTGAATATTTCCTTTAATCATACAAAATATAGTCGACCCACGATAACTCTGCAACGAACTGACAACAGTAGAAATCTAAAGTTTGTTTATGGCAATACTGATTTACAGTTAAACAACACGTTTTGAACTTTTAATTAGATTAAACAGGTCATCGTTCAATCACCATTAAAATACCTCTCATATTTCAAATTATAGATTTTTTGCCGTACAACGGCAAAACCTACTAAACACGGGCAAAATTGTCCTCCAATGGACAGAGCCATATTTAGAAAAAAAAAACAACAATTTTTGATTACTACAATTCAATTAATTTAAAATAAACGTATAGCTCCATCGATACTATCGATGATTCCGCCAATGTCGAGGTTGAAGAAAACATTGTCGGTAATTATTTAACCGTTGTTCGGTAGTTTGATTGCTACTATCATTATTATTTATAATTATAGAAATGTCTCAGTGACATGAAAAAAGTATTACCACAGCGTGATTTTTCTGAGTTGCCAATTAATATCTTATGCAGAGTTATCGTGGGACGATTATAGAGATGCTAGAAAGCCATACAATTTTAATCTCAGTAAAATTTGCTGTATCAGTTACCCACCATTAACAATTTTTTTTTCAGTTTTCTTTCTCGTAAAAGTTGTTTGCTGGCTGTAGTTTTTGTTGACAGTACTTGCGTGTAAATCTTTGACTCTTGTTTCCTCTGCCCCCTCCGTTGAATGTTCACTATTGCTTACTAACACCATGGATTTCGGGTCCAGTACAAAATTCACGAAAAATGTGTCCCAGTACAACACGGCATTTCTCGATGACAGCCATACGTCATAGCGCTGTCGTTCGACTAAACTAAGACTGACTGACGTTCGATTAGTGGTCTTTTGGTTCAGACGTTTTCAAGCGCTAACCCGAAGTCCATGTTGTTGGTAAGTCATTGCTGTTCACGTTTATTATTAACAAGAAATACCCACTCGTACAGTAAAACGTATTACGTAGAATTTATTTTGGGGAGCCAAAGTTTCTGAACAAAACAATATCCTGTTTAGTATCCTGCCCAGGAAGCACGGACCTAGAATACCTAATCCTAACCTGCAGTGGAATCCTCCATACTGCAGCTTCTTATTTATTTAAACTTCGGTCTAGTTTTCACCTCAATAGGAAATAACGTAACCAACTTAGAAAAGTTAAAAGTTGTTCTTGGTTTTTAGGAAACTTAGCTAAGAACCACATAGATACGTCAAAAGTTATCATGTATAACCCCGAGTTAGGACCTCTTTAACTCAGGTCGGTGCAAGTTGACCTTAGAATCATGATAGGCAAAAAGTGTACCATGGTAATGTACCACTACCAAATTATAGAGAATCCGAAAACTTAATATTTTCTTGAGATTATTATTAATTTATTTGCGTTTGGTAAATTAGCTGCAACCTATTCGATGCATCGAGGCAGTTAAGTTTGTCCCTCAATCCTGGCAGTTTAGGTATATTTTATACTTACAGACTAGTTTGAGCGAAACCATTGTTTGGAATTTATAAACATTTTTATGTCGTGAATTCGTTATAAAGTCCCGAAATATTACTTTGACAGAGCTACAGTTTTCACCCCTCCGGGGAATATCTGTTCAAGTCTCAAAATATCCAAGGATCTAGACCCCTTGGTCAATTTAACACTTGAACCAAATTGACCAGAAAAACCACTGGTCATTGGTCAATTTGGTCCAAGCGTCAAATTGTTTTCGGTGACTTTCATCTGCGTAGAATTCGTTAGTCACACAAAATAACCACGCCACCCTCCTCTGCTGAGAATTAAGACGCTTCCCTGAGAGGATGACCTTGAACGCTTCGCGCCTACCTCACCCCACCTCACTTCTACTAAACAACTTCGTTTTAGTGACGACATCTATTAAATATCAGTGTGACTTCATTTTACACAGTGTTATCACAAATAACGCGTCTTTTCGAAACATTTTTTTTTCAATATTCGCACCGATTACGTAGATTACTTATTAATTTATTTTTTAATATTCTAAATAAAGGTCTGGTGCCCAGCAGTGGGGCGTAAATAGGCCGATGACGATGATGATAGTGATGATGATGATGATGATGATTTTAATAATGTTAAACATAGAAATTGTAGCCTATTAAATTCTCTATACATTGGTGTATGTCACAAGTTAAATTAAATTATTCTTATGATGTAGTAACAGAATATTAATTACAACTTGACTTACTTGTGATGCAGATATCATAACTATTAAATAGGAAAAAAAAAAATGAAACATAGAAAAACAAGTTAAGATGTTATAGATAATTAATGAATTTATATATTTTGTTTTTATCGTTTAAATAATTTACAGAAAGGCTCTAAAAAGCAGCCATTTCAGCGTCTGGGTCGGGGAAGCGCCTTAAATACCTCCTCTTTTTCTAAAGTCAGTTGAAAAGAAAAAAAAGCCAAACTCGCTAGCACTCCAAAGCGCTCGATTATAAATGACAAACGAGCATTGTATTCCTAGTTCGACGTCGTCTGGAATCGTTAGGGATTATGCATTATCAAAAATGTCCGTCTGTCCATCGATCACTTTAAGCTCGAGCTTCGTTAGCTGGCTGTTTTAATCCCCTTTTTTTCTGTTTTGGACAATCCGAATGATAAATGGAAATGATTTATCGCCATGCGGATATGCCCTTTGGATCGTTTTGGACGCGGAGCGGCTTCGCGGCCGGCGGCCGCGGTATCGCTGGCACTAATTTACTGCCAAGAAATTGACAATAAAAACGGAGCAATGATGGGCCCGTGCGTAGACTATACACCGTCATGAAAGAGAGTCTTGTCAGACAGACAGACGGACAACATAGTGATAGTAAAAGAATTCCGTTTTTATATTTTAATTTTTCTATTTTGACATGTATTAATATTAACATCATTTTATTTCATTATTATTATTTATTTATTATTTCAAATAATACACTAGCAGCTCATAGAGCTGATATGTGTATATCACTGCACTCGTGTTTTAATATTTTTTAAATGATTGTCCAGTCTATTTTTAAAACTGTTCACTGAAGGCGCACTTATCACAAGTTACATTGTTACACTTATAACCATGACGATCCTTAGAGGAGAACCAATTGAATTGTTAATTTATTTTTACTGTTTTATTCTCAATTATGACATAGTGCGATTTTTAATTTATTTTTTAATAATTTAGTTCAGTTTAATGTTATTTTTAAACTTTTGACGATTTCAATATAAATTCACTTAACTTGACATTGTACAATTTATGATGTATGTATGTATGTATGTATATCTCTTTATTGCACATAAAACAAAAAAATATAGATAACAGAACAAAAGCAAATGTACAAAGGCGAATTTTGACTTTGGACTTTGATGTAATTACATATTGAAGGAATAAATAATCTAATCTAATCTAATCTATATAACCCCTGTTGAAAAAGAGGGGTGTTCTAAGTTTGTCCTGTATATCTGTGTCTGCGTATCTGTCTGGCATCTTAGCTCCCACAAGGATGGAGCGATTTCGATGCGATTTTTTATCGAAAGCTAGTTTAATCGAGATGGTTCTTAGCTAAGTTTTATTAAAATCCGTTGAACCGTCTTTGAAATATTGAACTTTGAAATGACAATGTCGGGGGTTTTTTAACTTATTTAAGTTGGTTAGGTGATTCCTTTTGAGGTACGGAACCATTAAAACAGATTAATTAATAATTTTAAATGTAAGTAGCTTATGCTCCGCGGCTTTGCCTTCGTGAGATATTTCAAAATGGGCTAGTTCCCTATCCCGTGGGAAGTTGCAAGTCTCTAGGTCCAGTGGTTTAGGCTGTGCGTTGTCAGTCAGTCAGTCACGGCACTGCTTTATAGGTATAGAAGAAGTAGCGAACTTCACAAAAAATGGACACAGAGCGTAGCTTCTGGTTTGTTCTGTATTCTGAGACAGTCCTTCTCACTGCATATCTTACAAATCCATTAAAGCGATTGTCGTACTTCGACGGAGTTGCAAAGGGACAAAGGGTCTTTGATGTCGCCCGCGGCCCACTGCCCACGCCCACTGCCCACTGCTTACTGCCCACTGCCCAACGTGCGTGGAAGGGACACGCTGTCCTATTTATTATCCGGGGTGAATAACACGTTGACTGGTGATTTGGTTTCGTGTTGTAGTTTCGGTGTAAATTCTCGCAACAATTGCAAAATAATACGAGATTTCGTTTTTTTCTCTAGCACGGAGCGGTCGATTTTTGACAGTGAAGATTGCATCTCAGAAATAGTTGTTTTTTTTGTACCGTTGCGTTCATTTTAAATAAATGCGCGAACCTTAAAATAGCAACGAATAAATAATATTTTTTCTTTAAAATATCAAAGCAAGGAGTTTGGAGTTATGACAGCTTGAAACTAGCATGCTTCCACTGTTGTGTTCCAGTGTAGAGGGTAAGACAGCCGGTGTAATTACGGGCGCAAGAGACATTTCATCTTAGCTCTCTAGGTTGGCAACGCATTTGCAAACCCGCCGGGGTAGCGGGTGTCTATGGGCAGTGGTGATCACTTACCATCAGGTGACGAGCAATTGTGCTCGTTTGCCTTCCTCGTCTTACAAAAAAAAGATAACCGTTCTTGGGTGCTCTACATTTTGAGATTAAATCTCGTTTAAAAAAAAGTGTCTAGACATGTTCTTTCCGTGTATTCCCCTTTAAAATGGCTTTAACTTTTCGTACACATGACGGCGCGTTGTCATGTTTTATTAAGTAATTGGTTCTTTTTCCGCCACTGAGGAAGTTCTGCGCGCTTCTAAACAACCGCTTCTGATTCTGTTTCCGCATTTTATCAGGATTTTACGACGATTGAGATTGAGGGTGGAGGTGGAAGGAGGTAAGGTGTGTGGGTGTGGGCATGACGCGGTAGACTTAGGTGTAAAAGCGGCCTAACGAATTTCATAAAATAATATTGTAATAAATCCCCTTCTACATTTGAACACTAATTTCATAAAAAAACATTATTTTTTAATTATGCTGCATGTATTGCTACCTTGTATTTTCTTCGTACCTTATTTCTGTTTTATTTTGTGAGGTTTTCAATAAAGAGTTATTTTGTTGTGTTGTACTTTTTACAGTTTTTATGAAAGAAAAAATTACATCCATGTTATTAAGTATACAAAAAAAACTAGTGTAACGAATTAGTACAGTCAGTAGTAACAGTAGCTAAGCAACGGACGCGTTCACAAAGATATAAGCACGGCTATATTGTTATTGACATAGTGCTTGTGCAGATTATTGCGAGCGCTTCGGTTGCTTAGCTACTTCTGCTGCTGACTGGTACTGTACCATCAAAGTTTAATGATCAAGCCATTATATTCTAAAATTTTTCAATTTTGTGAACTGGTGATATTTGATTCTGACAAAAGTGTAACAGTGTTGATGTGGTGTTGATATCTTTAGGCCCGCTCAAACCGGCGGACGGCAGGGAAAGGCGCTCTTCAATGCCGCGGAGAGAAACCCCCAGCGATGCTCCGAAGTCGGTTTTTTCAGCCGAAAGACGTCCACTGCTGATCTTTACTAGGTCGTTGCTCAATCTTGTTGGCGGCCTACAGACAGCTCGTCTCCCGGTCCGAACCGTTACTAAATGCTTAAAATATTTCAAAATTATTATGAAGCTGCGCTGAAATTTGGAATGACAATTTTTGCGACGCAATTCGGAGTGGAATCTTGTTTATTTGGTATATTTTCTTTGAGATATTTTTTAAATACCTACTTAATTATTGAAATTAAAATGCGCTAGCATCAAATAAATAAATCTCAATTGATTTGGATTTAGATTCTCAATTAAACTATCAAAAGATCGTCTCAATTTCTTTACAGGCAGTATTCATGAATAATTACGATCTTACAAACAGTGCCCTAAGCACGACTTGTCGAAACCTGCGTTACATTACGGTTATCGTATCGAGATCGAGAAATCTCATACTAAATTTTAGTTCCAAATACGCTCACGGGCGGGCGCTGTTCCAAATGTCATATAAACTCGTTATAGTTTACTATTCGATTTTACGAGACGCAGGATTCGACAAGTCGTGCTTAGGGCACAGTATAGCACTTAAATACGAAAGGCACCTACCGCTGTAATACTCTACAATGCTTAAACAACTGTAAAATTCGTTCTTAAAAACGAGGATCTTACATGGAATAATAAACTTTATACAAAGATTTTGTGAAACTCTTCACAATCACAAAACGCCAGTAATACTTCGCACCGTGTGATTCTCCCAGACAGTAACAAACGGTGACCTCAAGATTACCCGACCTTACGCTACCTACCTAACATTAATATCCATGTCTGAATTGAAACCGACCCGGGCAATAAATTCCGTCCAACATATTTCAAACATGCCCAAGATATAAGGCTTGACGAGCGGAAACATAAACAGGGCGTCCCTTCTACTCAATTGCCGCTAGCTCACTACTTGCGGGTGGCGGCTACGAACCCTACGAACCCGGCCAAGAGGTAATGTGGTTGCTTCGGATTCATTAAGTCCCTCATCGCTTAGTTAGCTACGATCTTGTGTAGAGGAAATATGGAGTTTTGTAGGTCTGTAATAATAAGTAGGTACTCAATGCTCGTGAAGATGCCTTTATTTCTTTACTTTTTATAGGTTTGTTTTGTGATTACAAACGCACTCTTTGTCGGTCCCTTAATTACCTACTTCTCTCTACCGCTCAACGGTTGACTGGTAGAGATCCCTTATAGGGATAAGTTCCCCTTTGTACCTACTTGTATCTCACTGTTTGTAACTTGTATTTATTTCTGTATTTACTTACTATATTCTTCTGATATTAATATTGAATCTTTATTTCAAGTATTGAACGAGATATTTAGAATCTAAAGCGAGCATGGTTTACCCTGGTAGTGCCTTAATTTACACTTAAAAGCAAACTTGTGAAATGTCTACTATAATGGTTGCGTTTTCCAAACAAGCAAGTCTAGCATTTTTCTCCTATGGTTAACACTGACAATAATCGGAAACTTTGTGCCACCTCTATATACACCAAACCAAGTCATATAAATCAAGCCGATTACATACCAACATACATTTATC
Source organism: Clepsis dumicolana (assembly GCA_963691665.1). Classification (NCBI taxonomy): domain Eukaryota; kingdom Metazoa; phylum Arthropoda; class Insecta; order Lepidoptera; family Tortricidae; genus Clepsis; species Clepsis dumicolana. The sequence continues at coordinate 19,793,622 of OY829507.1, read as the reverse complement.
CTGCTCCAAAGAGCCGTTAAAAGCCTCAGCAGAAATCAAAACATCGTGAGTCCGTTTCAGAATTCTTTCCGCATGTTCCACTGTTGGCGTACACAGAACGGTCCTTCCACTCAATTACGTGTTGCCCTTTGTACCGGAATGATTACACGTACAGTCACCAGCAATAATATATGATTATGGGCAGCGCTGCAAAAATATCTGATCATGGTAGCAGGCGAAAATATATGACGACACTCGACGGTAATAAGATCTGATGGGTTGCGGTCTTCATAAATATCGTTCTTGGGTAACGGCATAGGTATCGGACACCGAGTCGCTTGAAAATATCTGATACTTGACGAAATCAAAAATATGTGATCAATCAGCAAACATGAACTTAATTCAGTAGTTTTACGAATCTAATTTGAATGCAGCGATCTGACGCTTCTTGAAAACAGTGCGTACTTGTCACTGCATATGTCTGTCTCATGTTTTGTTTTATCTAAATCCAACAAATGCAGTTTTTCGTTTCTAATATGACATACCCTGTTAACATTTTTTTTCCATATATTTTACCAAGGAGTTTAACCGCTAATAAAAAACTTCAAGCACGAAAGAATTGTTCTTATTTTAAAATCTGAGAAACGTGAGATAGACATATGTAGTGACAAGTATGCACTGTTTTCAAGAAGCGTTAGATCGCTGCGTTCAAATTAGATTCGTAAGACAAGCGAATTAAGTTCACATTTGCTGATTGATGACATGTTTTCGATTTTATAACATGTCAGATATTTATGCCGTCCGTGTGATCTGATGTTTTTGCTTCCAAAGTGAATACATATTTATGCTGGTGATGAGTGACATAATTTTGATTTTGTGGAGTATCAGATATTTTTAATCGACTCAGTGTCCGATATTTATGCCCGTAACCAAGAACGATATTTATGCCGGCCGCAACTAGATCTTTATGCCGTCGAGTGTCGTCATATACTTGTGCTTTCTAACGTGATCAGATATTTTTGCAGCGCTGTCCATCATCATATATTATTGCTGGTGACTGTACGTACACATTTTGTATGTAACAAAACGTACAAGTATTTACTAGACTTCGGGTGTGCTTTAGGTACGATTGAGCGCGGCCGGCCATTGCCAGAGATTGCAAGTAACCAGTTGTAAGTGGTATTCAAATTCGAAGTTTTTGTTATCAAAGTAACATGAATTATTGTATAGGATAGCAGGCTTATTTCTAGAGTACTAGACTCACGGCGGAAACACCCGAAATGCAGAGAATGGGCGGTTCCCCCGGAATGTTCCGAAAGAATGATGCTTTTCTCGTCATCTTGTTGTCGCGTTCGGATGCCCTCCGATCGGTTATTAACCCGTTTCAAGAGCTTTCTTCTCCGAATATACAAGTGTGAATACATCGTGAGTATAATAATGGAAAGTTAATTGACTTAGTAAAATAAACGAGTCACTTACGTAATAATTCGAGTTTAGTTCTACTTGTTTCGGACAAATTCGTAATTCTTTCTCTCGGAGCACACGATTCAGGAGCAGGGAAATGCACAATGCGTGCCAAGATTCTGTTCGCGTGACTAATAGGCGCAGCTGACAACGGCGCACGACTGCCCTCGTTTTCATCGTCTTTAATATTTTCAGAGGAAGAGAGAAGGAAGAGGAAGAACTACGAATTAGTCCGGAACATGTAGGGCTAAAATCGACTTACATAATATCGTCTATTCTTAGATCAAATAGTTTATTTTTTACAATTCATGTTCTCCAATTAAAAAAGCAAGTAAAGACACGCACGCACTTTATTTTAAATTTTAATACCTTTTATTGAATTAATATACATAATATGTAATGCACCCACAATAGCGTTGATTCTCACGGTACAAAGTTTAATGTTAAATTTCATGAACTTGACAAAAATTCTCGAGCCTCTTTGAACCTGGCACAGCTATAAGTCCCAAAAACTTGTGGCAATTATCGTAGCCAGGACATCATTATCCCTCGCAGAACAGTCTACAGTAACAATTAAAACATATCGCATTATCATAAGAACGACTGAGCAATTCTTATTTAAATCAATCCCAAGAACCATCCAAAATTACTTTGAACAATTAAAATCACTTAAAGAAATTCCAGCTAAGCGCATCTCCTCATTAGGGTCATTTATTAGCAATAGAATTAATTAAGTGATTAATTAAGAAAATCCTGAACCGCGACCCGTTTGCATATTAATGCGTTAATGGATAAAACTTCGCGGCTTCGAGACGAAAGTGTTAGGCAACTTAATCGTACTTTTGCACCAAAAATTTTCCAAGAAGCTAAAGGTAATGGTCTATCTTCCTCTTCTCATACCTCTTAAATTGTACCGTGAGTGATTGACTTACATACATGCATTTCATATATCATCCTCATCATCAAACTTAAGAGTTATAAGTACTCTTGTCGGTGGAGTGTCTTCCAAACATCTGTCCTATATGCCAACTCCTCGATTTCCTGATACGACACGACGTCGGGTTTTCCCTTATCTGGTCTAAAGTGCTTTTCCTCCGTTTTCTTCGATTTTACCTTCCAAAATGATCTTAAAGAATTTGTCGTGTCGCATCAAATGTCCAATCATTTTCCCGCGTCAATTCTCTATGGTATTCAGTATCGTTCTTTTCTCGTTAATCATTGTCAATGCTTCCTCAATGGTTTTTGGTTCCATCTCAAAAGCTTTCAATCTTTTCACCAGTACCTGCATCAAAATTATTTAATATAGATTTTGTAGTGGAATAAAAACGGATCACTCACGTATATAAGTCGAGTTTAGCCAGACATGTTTCGGACTAAATCGTAGTCCTTCCTCTGGGAATATAGATTTTGTTTTAAGCATGAAAAAATATAAAGAGAAAGTTAAGTAACTTATCTTCATTTTTATTACAGTTGAAATGTCGACCGCTATCACAGCTAGACATTTTAATATGCGTCTCGAATGACCTGTTTTTTGACCGTTCTGTTTATTTTAACAGACGTCTGCAAAGCTAAATTAATCTTTTAAGTACAAATCCGAAAAAAAAACTATCATAAATCAGAAAGGAATATTATTTGCTGTATTAATTTGTATACATTGGTTTGTGAAGTAAATTTTGTAGTAAATTCGTGTAGTTGGCTAACTACGTCACTTTAAAGTCTCTTCCTAAAATCGTTGAAAGCGGATCCTGGCAGATTATCTCAACAACAATCATTTGTTGTGTAAAAATGTACAAAATGTCGATGGTGGGATTTGCAATTGCTATTCAGCTTACGGGACTATGCAGTCCGATACAACTGTATTTTTTTGTTTTTTAAAAAACACGAGCTCGTTTAAACCTGGAGAGTTTCGCGTTAACGAGGAATAAGCTTTTTTTAAATGAAAGTTAAAGCGGTTACTTTTTTCACACTTACCTACATTAAAAAAACAGAAGTTATGTCATTATTCTTCGGATGGTGGGGCCTTATGGACTAATTTTAGTGTGAGAGCGCGCGACAAGAAACGCGAAAGATGCGAGTTACCTACTCATTTTTAGGGTTCCGTACCTCAAAAGGAAAAAACGGAACCCTTATAGGATCACTTTGTCGTGCATGTCTGTCTGTCAGTCAAGAACCTTTTTCTCTGGAACGCGTGGAGGTCATCATCATCATCATCATCATGGTGGTCTTTTATTGATCCACTCCTGGATATAGGCCTCTTCCCTCTTCTTCCACTCTTGGCGATCTTGGCGTGGAGGTAGCATGCTGAAATTAATATCAAATACTCAAGCTCGCGGTCCCTTGAAGCTGTGAAAAAATCAACATTCTGAGTCAACGCAATCAAAAGATACAGTCATTAAAAAGGCTATTTCCATACAAATTGCCGATTTCCAAAAACCTAAAGGGTACTTCCAGTTGTCCTAGAAACTTGACCACTCAGAAAAGTCTCAAAATCTTAAATTTTTATGTGTGTCTGTAGACTTCGCAGACCCCACACTGCGTACATTTTGCTTAGGAGCAGGGCTCTGCTAACACTGGACTTCTTAAAACACTGGAGCGTTTAAATTTTTCTACGGAACCCTCGTGCGCGAGTCCGACTCGCACTTGGCCGGTTTTTTTTGCTATATGTGTATTCAGTATTTAAAGTATAATAAAGCAATCATTGTTCAATTGACTGACGTAAAGTTCCACAGCGATTCCATGCAATTCAGTTAACAATCGGTTCTGTCATAAGTCCAGCTCTGGATTCGGAGTAAAGTGTAACGGCAGGGCAACTGAAATAAACCTTGGTGTAACTCGCATCGGTTAGGTTTACGGCCGGCGTAACAACACACAATTTACGCAAATTACTGTTTGTGTGTATTCCTTGAAAGCCTTTGCCCTAATGCTGCCCTGCTAACATAAAAAGACGTAACCGAATTGAATTTCCTATGGATCCTATCTCAGATACGCTCTTTAAAATTAGCGGGGCAGAATGGACCGTCAAAGTTTGAGACACAAAGATTTTTAGAAGAAGATTTATTCGGAATATGAAATGTTAAGAAATACTTTTGCAAAATGTTTAATGTATAAATTTACAAAGCTACACCATGGTGTCAAATAATATGAAGCCTTAAGTAAATTATTCATGTATTTCAGCAAATAATTAAACAAGTATAAAATGCGGACACCCTCGCAGAGGTCAAAATTTGTTGGTGTTTTTTTTTTATGAGAAAATACGCTGTTCAAAAATGTCTATTATAATAATTTATTGAATCAGGCGTTACATTGCAGAGGTCCAATATTTATGAACTAAAAACAATTACTTTGCTCACCCGCGACCACAGGTGAAAAATAGTTAATCTGTGCGGCAAATGTACGTTTCAATGCAACACCTCCAAATTAATTCTCCACAGTCTCCACAATAATTATTTTTCACAGGTGTAAAAAACAACAACTCAAATCGTAGGGTACATTGTCAACCAGCATAGTCAATGAATGTATGAGACATTGTTTCATATTTTACTTTTAGTTTCGGCGACCGAATAGCCTAGTGGTTAGAGACCCTGACTATGAAGCTTGAGGTTCCGGGTTCAAATCCCGGTAAGGGCAGATGTTTGTATGATGAATATGAATGTTTGTTCTCGGGTCTTGGATGTTTAATATGTATATAAGTACGTATTTATCTATATAAGTATGTTTATCCGTTGTCTAGTACCCATAGTACAGGCTTTGCCTAGTTTGGGACTAGGTCAATTGGTGTCAAAGTGTCCCGTGATATTTATTTATATTTATAAATTTCAGTTCATTTTATGTCGGGGTCCCTCGTCTGATTTTACCCGCAGCTTTATATTTTTGAATTGTTCCCTTCTTTTTTTAGACAAGCTCAATTACTTGCTGAATTATTAACGATTCATTAGCTGACAGCCTCTAAGTAGGTACTTTGCATTTATCTGACATTTTAAAACGTCTCCCTAAAAGTATTGGAACATTTTTTAACCTAAGTATAATTTACCTCTCATTCTGAGAGGAGGCCTGTGCCCAGCAGTGGGACGTAAAAAAGTAACGGATTAAATTAATTTGCTCGTCCGCGAAGTAGTGCAGTATAGTCATGCAAAATAGCCTCGTCTGCGCTGAGTATTTATTTTCATGCACTAATTTTCCCGCCCTCCCTCCGCAAATTAAAAATAAAATAATAAACGCAAACGCTACTAAGCCCACAACCAAAACTACCACCACCAGTAAAATAGTACCGGACACGTGTTTCGCCTCTCTCCGAGGCATCCTCAGCGGACGTCGTCGATGTTGACACCCCGACCGTCAGTCGAAGAATGAGCTTGTTCAGAACGGCTGGCCGTATTTATACCCTCACTACCCTCATTATTATTACTTAATGACATCCGCAACAACGGTGATGACGCAACATTCAACTTTCATCTATACCTATAAAACAGTACCGTGGCTGACTGACAGACAACGCACAGCCTAAACCGCTGGCCCTAGAGACTTGAAATTTGTTAAACATATACCTTGAGTATCGTAGAGGCACGTTCTACACATTCAAAGAGTTCCGAATATACTAAGCACAGTCAATGTGCAGGTTAATTCAATGTTACCTGATTTAATTTTTATGAGTTGTGCTATAATAGATTATGTTTAAATTTCATATTATTCCTCGACATGACTGGCAACAATAGCAAAATAATTTTACATTGATGTAAGATACTATAAGTACTTTAATAGAAACTAGTACACTTATTCTAGTTTAGTTACCTACTCTATATATTTATTTAGTGACATAATGTATAAAAACTATGGGATCTGACATGTAATATTATTATGAAGTATTATTAATAAATAACTATGAAATATGTATGAGGTGCACTAAGAAGGGATTTTTCGAAATTCCCGCGGGATAGGGAACTAGCCCATTTTGAAATTGAAATATTTGGGGGCAAAGCCGCTGGGCATTTAAGCTAGTAGACCAATAAAACTGACTTTCTGACCGCAAACAAACCTCACCAAACAATAACGAAAATACTCATTTCCCGGCAGTCAACTAAATATTTATGATTTACGACCGACTACCGCCTGATAACTGGATTATCTTAAACCTACAATCCTCCGGAAACTCCCGAGGCCGCCCGAAGGCGCCCGAAGACGCCCGAAGCTGCGACTTAATCTTTATTGGCCAGACGGAAATCTTTTAAAGCCTACTACTTTACTCGAATTACTAGCTTCTCGCTGCTCTCCTTGTATTTTTTTTAACTGCCTTTCTCGTAGATGCGATTTACTTCGTCATTAAATCCGGCCAAGTGCGAGTCGGACTCGCGCACCGAGGGTTCCGTACAAATTTGCAGGTAATTAGTTCCTCTATCACGCGGTCCGGGGGAATCGGGTCCCGAGAATATTTTTCCTACTTTTTAAGAAAGGCTTTTTTTGTAAGGCAAAAGAGCAAGTGGGTCACCTGATGGTAAGTGGACTTTCCATATCGCATAATCTTTTTACGCATAACCCTAATTTTGCATAATCGATTTTTACTATTGCGTAAAAAGTTTGAAATATGTCGGGCAACACTCGACTTTTATACGTGAGTGATCCGTTTATTTCACTACGAATTATAATCGATAGTACGAAGTGCCCGGAGCGCGGGTTTTAATCTAGATTGAATCGAGACGTGACAGTCTGACGGCTTGTGATTGGATTAAAGCGGCAGCCATGTTTTTAGGAAAATTTTCATTTCAAATATTATGAAAAGAGATTTTTTTCGAACAAATTTAATATTCAACGTTCTCTTTGTACTGATCAATTGATAAAACTGAAACTCCTTATTAAACCCTGTTTAAATATAGCTGGCTGGTCGGTAGGCCTCCAACAAGATGGAGCGACGACCTGGTAAAGATCGCGGGACCGCGGTGGATGCGGAAAGCACAAGACCGGTCTGAGTAGAGAGCCGCGGGGGAGGCCGCCGGCCAGCAGTGGACGTCTTTCGGCTGACATGATGATGACGATGATGATGAAATATAGCTGTGTATAAGATCTTAAATACTAGTGTCTCTGTAAGTCATTTTTGAACATGAATAAAATACTTTCAACAAAAAAGATTTCAACAGGAACGAATACCTACCGTTTTTGAGTTACCTACTGCCGAAAAGGACATAAGTACCATGAAGAAATGCTCTTTTGCTAGTGCAGTTTTTCAAATCTATTTTTTTAATTTTGAGACCAGCACTTTTTACCCGACTGCGAAACGCAAAGGAGGGTATTTTAGTCTGTATCCGGTTAGGGAACCCTACTTCCTCGTGGCCGGATTTTTGTATATTATGGCCCTTTACATTGCCAATTTGAAACATCACACGCGATTTATGGAAACTCAACATCCTTAAAAGCTCCCCTCAATATTCGATCCCCTTAAATCCAATACGACAACAATATCCACATTATTTCTCGAATCACGCCGCAAACGGTACTGATAGGGCGGGTTCCCGCCGGGTCGGGAGCGGTTCGGAATCGGGTCGGAATCCGGGCCCTTCCGGTGTCATCCTTCAGGAACTATGCTACTGTAAGTTGACCCTATTTTTTCCCGATCGCGACGAAAATTGTACGAAAAGAAATTGGGTTCTTGTTTTTTAGGGGTTACTTTGCAAATCGTTAACATAAGTATGGTACATAGAAAAGAAATCTGTCATTGATTAGTTTTTCTTTACATTTCTAGAGTGTGAATGCTAGTATAACTTCAGATACGCCACCGCTTCACCACGCGCGGACGAGCAATATAGATGATTAGGTGATTCGGTGACTTAGTATCTCTTGAAGCTTGACATTATGTCAATCTAATGACAGCTTATGAGTGAGGGCCACATTTTGTCAGCGTTGAAGGTGCGTTCCCTATCTTTAATCTAACATATAAAACAAAAACGTGACTGACTGACTGATCTATCAAAGCACAGCCTAAACCACTAAAGCTGGAGACTTGAAATTTGTTACACATATTTGTTACACATATTTGTTACACATATTTGTTACACATATTTGTTACACATATTTGTTACACATATTTGAATGTCATAGAGGTCCACTAAGAAGGGATTTTTCGAAATTTCCACGAGTTAGGGAAATAGCCCATTTTGAAATATTTCACGGGGGCAAAGCCGCGGGTCATAAGCTAGTGTTTTATAATAATGCTGTGGGATGTCTTGGATGAAAGCAAGCATGCAAGCAATCGTGCAAGCAAGCACGCAAGCAAACTACAAAATGGGCTCACGTAAAACGTTCCGAAACGCGTCAATGTAGTGTAGCCGTGTTGGTGATGGTTGGGTCTGATGTGTTGATTCGTGTGGCAGGGGAAAGGTACATTTGTCGCATAAAAGAAGCTATCTTTCACGTGTGTTCTTGTAAGCAAATTAATTGCTTATGGTTTTAGTGGACCTCCGCAAAAGCCTGATTAAGTCAATCATATTTGTTGAATTTGCGTTTCTAATTTCCAAAACCGCAATTTTTCTTTTCGTTCCCTGACGGTGGCTTCAGTTTGAGGCGCGCTCGCGGGTTCTGGTTTATTCTGTATTCTGATACATCCACCCACAATGTAATAGCCCTTAGCCAATTCTAATCGTTGACTAGAGGATATTGCTTAGAATCAACTTCACGCACCCTTGCCCTGGGGTGAATCGAATCTGCGCGATACACATATTTCATTTTTTATTATCGCGCAAAACGAATATTTGGGTGGTCGTGTGTTGAAATTGTTGTGGCTTTAAATGTTGCGTGTAATGTGTGAGGTATTTGGTATAAATAAAGCAACATAAAATATTTTTAGGTACGTATGTATATTTGTTACCTTTTCACGCTAAAACGGGTGAACAGATTTGGTTAAAATTTGGTACAGATATAACTTTATACCCTAGATAAAAACATAGGCTATCATTTACCCCGGAAAATTGTGGAGTTTCGGCGTATAATGCGAATCCAATTCTAAGCAAACGAAGTCCTGGGGAAACAGCTAAAAAAAATGTACCTATGTTTTCCTCAATCACAACATAGTAACACGCGGCAGATGTCTTGTTGTCGTGTTCCCTCAGAAAACTAGTTAACAAGTCCACGCCACAGTAAATTAACTAAAGCAGTAACTCAACTATGTAGTCTCTTATGATCTTTCCAAGATAGGTAGATACATGCTTCCTAAGATTCACTGTATATTAAAATTGTAATCCTATGATGTTAATTTTTTTTATTCATTCTAGCGATAGGGTTATCATTTTTCCCCTTTCTACATCAGTCTGGAGCTTAAAATGATCTAAACTCTTATATTAAAATGGAAGGTTTCAAGCATCTGTAAACCGCCCAATGTGCGCATTTTAAATCACATTTTTATTTACTTGTAATCTTCTCGTAATCAAATGATTCGTCACCAAATAAAAAAAATACGGAATAATTTTGCAATGACAGTTGATAAATATGTAAATATATATATCGGCCAGTGTGCTATAGTTTTTTGCACAAAAACACAGACACGTGTTGTGTTGTTTCTTATTACAATGTATGTTACAGTAAAAACTGTAGCCTAACGACTATGTGTTTTGACCTAAGGCTTCTCAAGCAGAAGTTCGTGGTTTCGAGCCCCGGCTCGCATCTCTGCGTTTTTCAGGATTTATGTGCGAATTACATTTGTTATTTTATTTATGATGAGTTTTTTGGTGTGAGTGTGCATGGAGTTCCCAATCCACACTGGGCCTGCGTGGGCACTATAACACTAACAGTTCTACGCGGCACACGTGCCTGACGCCTCGCGATGTTGGCTAAAGTTTATACGAATTTGCGTTACTGCTTTACCTACATCTACTGTGTCCATACGCCCCTAGAGGGTCCGTCGAGATGAGACCGAAACGAAACGAGGTAAGTACAACTTTAATAAGTTCCCAGCAAAACTTTTTTCTTAATTAACAGTTGTAAATCGAGGGAAATTTGGGTAATGACTTCGCTTTGCTGATGTAATTGACTAAAATTATGAGTTCTGCCTAGCTATATAGACATCAAAGAACTTGACTCAATGAGTCCGAATGAAAAATAATATTTCAAGTGGAATGAAAATTTTGTACAGGCTTTTAATCGATGCAAATCATTCTAAAAACACTCATTTCTGAGCACAAAAAGTAATTTAGGTCGCAGATTGGACGCCAGCGGGCGGCGAGGTGACGAGCGGAGTGGCGAGGGATATTTTTAAAATGCACCGATGCTGTGAGAGTGCAATTAAAATCGCTAACCGCTCTGTTCATTGCTCATTCTCTGATGCTATTAACGGCTGTTTCAGTGTCCAAAGTGTCGAATTAGCTGCCACATAGAATCTAAAATTTTACACTTCAACGCTGATTTAAGCGGCTGTGAAAGCATCGCTGTCGCCTTATAGAATAATACCAAAGTGCGCGGCCTTAAGCTCTCGTACTGTGTGTATTTTATATTACATTGATAAATGTGTGTGAGAGTAGATGGAAAGTACAAAATAGTCGGTCTAAGCACATCCATGGAGTTTCACTAACGCGCCCGGATCCCATACTCTGATATGGCGCAGTCGGTAGGATTCAAACCTACGCTCTCAAATGCACAACGTCACGTACAATGACCTGACCAACTTAGAAAAGTTGAATTATAAATAAATAAAATAAAATAAAATGCGTTTATTTCGGACAACAGAAACGAAAGCCTAAAGTTTTATGGCCTAGCACTAAGCAGCAGAAATATGAAGTCGGTGCGGTGCGAGCGGAATATTCTTTGAATGAAGCACCGACTTCATATTTCTGCTGCTTAGTGCTAGGCCATAAAACTTTAGGCTTTAGTTTATGTTGTCCGAAATAAACGCATTTTATTTTATTTTATTTCTTTATCATTATTTTAGAGGATTATTTTAGGTTTTTTTTCTAAGGTTTTTTTTTGAAGGCGGTTTTACTTTTTTGTTAAAAGATTTTTATTTCACAATTTTACATTGATTTAACATTTTCAGAATTATCCTCCAACTCCTAACCACTAAGGAGTTGTACCTTCCATCATCAGCTCATCATCATGAGATGATAACTACCAACATACAATGACAATGCAAAGAAAAATTCGTTAAGCAGCTGCTTAACGAATTTTTCTTTGCATTGTCATTGTATGTTGAATTTCATTCTATGAATGTTTCATAAAAATAAAAAAAAACAAAAATAATCAATAAATCGATTATTTTCATTGATAACTACCAGACGCAAATACTTGAATAACCTTAGAAAATATATGAAACACCTACGTGCCTGTAAAATTTGAGGGTTGCCCTCGATTTCCCATCATCAGATCATGACTTGGTGACAATGGGATCACCTCAGGAGTATACCCTTTCAAATAAAATAAAAATTTTGAAAATCGGTCTACAATTGACGGAGTAATCGATGAACATACATAAAAAAATATACAAACAGTGGAACGTAGAAACTTCTCCTTTTTTTGAAGTCGGTTAAAAACAATTGACGTTTTTATTTCAAATTCAATATCTCAAAAATCACTCAACCGATTTTTATGAAACTTAGATAAAAAAATGCATTGGAATCGATCCATACATTTGGGAACTGTGATGCCACAGACAGATACATAGATACACACATACACAGGTTAAACTCATAACAGCTCTTTTTACGTCGGGGGTCAAAACTATACAGCAGAAATGAAATCTGTCATCTCGCAAATAAAAAACCTACGTTTAAGGGTTAGGCAAGAAAGCTGAACTATTCCAAATATCTTTTTGTCCGTACCACGCAAAATTGAAAAAGTATTCAGGAGGCCACAAAGATCTACCTGCTCGACCTCAACTATTCGGCAGGGTCGCCTTTTCAATGATACCCGGCCGCTAGGGTGGGACCGAATCGCCGAATCCAAAAAACCGGTTTGTGCGAGAGACTTGTACACTAGGCGTGCATGCGCCAAGTTACGAATACGAATTTGACAAATATTTCATAGGTTCTCTGTGAAACCAACTTAGAAAAGTTGAAAAACCCCCGACATTTTCATTTGAGTATAAGTTTAATATCTAAAAAACGGCTGAACCAATTTTGATGAGACTTAGCTGAGAACCATCTCTGAACAAATTGTCCATTGCCACAGGCAAACAGCTAACTTTTCAATATGGTTGGGTCCTAGTGCAAAATGCCAAAATATAACTTTACTGTTGTACTCTTGGGATAGTAATAGTGGTAAATAATGGGCTTTATGTTGGCAATAAGTATTTTTTCATAGATACACAGAAAATTCTGTTCTGGTTTTTTTGTTCGGCGTATAAATAAGGGCATACTCTTTTTAAATACCTAATGGGATACTTTTTGTGCCTTTCTATACTTCACACTATTCAAACTATTAGACCATCGATCTTTCACAAATTTCGCTTATTAGAACCAACATTCGTTACCTACCTACGTACTGGAAAATTACTGGATTGACAGACAACTTACGCAAAGCAAACTTCTGCACTAGGAAGCACCGTAACTATTCTCGAACTTTAAGGTACACTCTCTTACGACACGCATCTCAAACAACTTACCCAATTCGCCGAATTCGGCATCCAATTCGGTATCCCTATTCTTCGCACTACTTCTAGGGTTAGACGAAATAATATTAGTGGTCGATTCCCGAATGCAAATACAGGCCGACATATGAGGCACTTATTGTACAGGGGGCTGATAACCTTTGCCCAAAACCTTCGGGTTTTAGAAGATTGGGTATTGGGAAGAAGGAAAAATTGAGCAGGAGTTTTTGGGCAAATTTATTATTGCCATTTGCTCAGATTTGATACCGCAGTAAGATATAAGATATGCTTGGGTTGAAATTATCAATGTGCTAGTTGGCCCTATTGACTGCGCATTAACAGCATTATACATTATAAATAAGTTTCGTGGGATAATTGACACTAATTTGACCTCATCATCATCATGTCAGCCGAAAGACGTCCACTGCTGGACAAGGCTCTCCACTCAGACCGGTCTCGTGCTTTCCACATCCACCGATCTTTACCAGTTTGTCGCTCCATCTCCCCATCGGTCATCAGTCTTGCGAGCAATTTGCCCCGCCCACTGCTACTTAAGTTTCGCAATTCTTCTTGCTATGTAGGTAACCACAGAGAACTGTAGAACTAATTCTACTGCGGATATTAGGTATAATTTGACCGACTGCCAAAATTTCAAAGCCTGTTCAATCAGCAGCAGAAGCAGCTAAGCAACCGAAACGGTCACAATGATCTGGCAGTGGCAATGATCTATAACAATAGAGCCGTGCTTAGGTCATTGTGAACGCGTCGGTTGCTTAGCTACTGACTGTAATAGTACAGTCAGTAGCTAAGCAACCGCAGCTGGTTATCAACATAGGGGTATCTAGACAATGAATAAACGTGCTTAGGGGCCGTCCGTTAATCACGTGATGTTTTTTTAAGTATTTTTTTAACTCCCCCCTCCCCCTAGTGATACATGGTGAGCTTTAAGACTATCACGTGTTTTTAGTATCTACAAAAAATCTTATTTTTTTTTTAATATTTTGGAATATTATCTTAAATACAGGTATAAAGTGTAATCTTATTTTATTCTGAAATTAAAAATGATAAAAATGTCTAGACAGAAAGGTTGCTGGTTGTTTTTGATTGGCATAAAAATAATGAAATAAAAAATACACGTGATATCTTACTACACCCCCCTCCCCCCTTGTTACATTTCGTGATTTTTGTCAACCCCCCCCCCCTTTCAAGCCTCACGTGATTAATGGACGGCCCCTTATATACGTATTAAACATCCAAGACCCGGGAACAAACATTCGTATCCCCGGCCGGGGATCGAATCCTTGACCTCAAGCTCAGTCAGGTTCTCTAACCACTATCAATGCACTTGCTATAGTTAGTATCAAGTCTTGATAGGAGCTATACTTAAGGTAAACGACACAATGTTTTAGACCTTAATTCCAGTAGTGGACATCTGACATCTGGTTATCACCGTCATTGCTACGAATTAAGATTATAGGTGTCAACTAATGGGTCAGTTGTGAGCACACTTTTACGTTATTGAATGAAGCAGAGCTGTAATCATTAGCGGCTGCGTTTCCTTCCACCAGTATTTTTGGTTGGCGTCTACCGCTATATGAACTTGTATCGATTTCGAGTGACGGCCCAAAATAGCTTATGAAACCAGAATCACATGCGACATTAGAATAGGGTGGCCATAAATGTGGAGACGGGCTGGGATAATTTGACGTTCTTGTCATCCTAGGTGCCGAGGCCCGAGTACGAATATTCGAATCCTGCGTAACGTAATCGAGTAGTAACGTTATAGAAAAGCATTTGGAACAGCGCCCGCCCTAGCGTAGGTATTTGGAACTATAATTTTGTATGCAGTTTCTCGATTTCGATACTATGATATGAATATCCGTACTCGGGCCTTAGGAACCAAATTGTTCAACTGTACATATATTATTTCCTTCTATCCCAATGTATTTATGTGACCTTGGCACCACGTTTTAAACAGGGACTGGGACCTGTCCGGGACGTATGGAAACCCTACGGACAATCCTCTCTCTCCCTTTTACGTGAAACAAAAATAAATCCAATCAGAGATCAGCCTCTCCGGTTAGGTCAATAAGGGATGTCGAACAAAGGATCAATTTGTCGGATCGGTATACCTAAACGATACTGATTGACATAATTGTGTTAAAGTTGATTGACGGGCGCACTGTGGTTCGACTATAGATTGCGATGACGTTGAGTGGATAACCACTGTAATCTATATCCCATCAAAAACGTACTTAATAATAATTATGTCAAATAACGTAACCAACTTAGAAAAGTTGAAAAACCCCCGACATTGTCATTTCAAAGTTCAATATTTAAAAAACGTATCAACCGATTTTAATGACACTTAGCTGAAAACCATCTCTATTAAACTAGCCTTCGAAAACCGCATCGAAATCGGTCCATCCGTTTTTGAGCTATGATGCCACAGACAGAGATACACAAATACACAATGTCAAACTACTTACACCACCTAAAACACTTCCATAGACTCCACCTAAAGAGGTGTGTAAGGATTGTAGCAAGTGGCAGCCATAGTTTCTGCCTACCCTCGTGGGAAAGAGGCGTTACATATGTATGTATGTATGTATGTATGTATATATTTATTGGAGGGTGGTGAAAGAGGCGAGAAGTGTAAGTGCAGAATAAAGTCGCCGTGCAATCGCCAAGTCATTACAGCCTAGTAGTCGCGCGAGCAGATTTTGGTACGCAGTATTTCCCTGCCGCTGAGTCGTACGCTCCCAGAGATAGGACTACGAATTAAACCGAAACATGTCGTGATGGGGTCAGAAGGTTCTCGAATGGCGTTCACGGACCGGGAGACGAGCTGTCGGTAGGCTTCCAACAAGATGGAGCGACGACCTAGTAAAGATCGCGGGACCACGGTGGATGCGGAAAGCATACAAGACCGGTCTCAGTGGAGAGCCTTGGGGGAGACATGTCTCGATGATGATGATGTCGTGATTGATCCGCTTATTTCAATACTAACACCATCAATTGGCCAGGAAATCCTGAAGACAGGGCCGTCCCAAGCATACAACTCCAGCATACTGTAGCATAAAGGGCCCAATTTTGAATTCCTCGCGAGAACCGGTCTCAATGAAACCTGATGACGCTAACTCAATATGGATAATGCTCTGTATTCGGGGTATTCATTGATTGGTGAATTTGGCTGGGGTTAGTTGGCTTAGCTAATGGCGGGTCTGTTTATTCATTACGTTATAAGGTTTATAGCTGATGTGGGGTGTTTTTCGGGTTACGTGGCCAGTTGTTTGAAGTTCAAGTGACGTTTGTAGCTTTTGGAGTTTTTATGTAGCGTAGGTTGATCGGTACATTACAATGACAATAGAAATTACTTGAAATATATTGTATTGATTCAGGCGTAACTTTGCGGAGGTCCATGTTACAAGTAACGGATTAAATTAATTTGCTCTTCCGCGAAGTAGTGCAGTATAGTCATGCAGAATAGCCTCGTCTGCGCTGAGTATTTATTTTCATGCACTAACCTCCGCAAATTAAAAATAAAATAATCAACGCAAACGCTACTAAGCCACAACGCAGACGCAACGCAGACGAGGCTATTCTGCATGACTATACTGCACTACTTCGCGGAGGAGCAAATTAATTTAATCCGTTACTTTTAATTACTTGAAATATATTATGGTGCATTAGCATTAATAATGTAGTCAGTTAAAGGCATTTATCTACAGACATATCATAAGTCCTCTATAATGTGTACAGAAACCGTAGAAAATGACCTGCACTGCTGATTTTAAATTTAGTTTAAATTGACCCTAGAGACTGTACATCTCTATAGTATTAATTCTGGGACCCTATACATCCCTTTGTAATTCAAATTTTCACAGCTATTTGACCTGGAGACCCTATACATCTCCTGCTCAATTAAAACGTGCCAGTAAAGTAAAGTGTTCTGGTTTTGCTGTTCTAATCATTATTTTTTACACTTGTTTCTAAAATACGGTATTTTTTTTCTCTTAATTATAGAGTGAGTTTCTTTGTGTAATTTATCTGTGGTTACGTATTGTAAGAGCTAAATGTAACTTGTTTTTAGAAAAAATTACTTTGTGCCAAGTTTCTTGCGGCGTATTCTTCTTGGCAATCATGGTCTTTCCGAAAGCGCTGGTAGACTCAAAAAAATGACGTGTACAAGAGCATTCAACTGCCTATTTGCTGAATAAAATTTTGAATTTTTGTACATCGTCGCCTCACCACGACCAGCAGGTCCAGCAGTAAAGTAATAGTAGACATCGAATTCGATGTCGTAATGACTTTTAGATATCGAATTTTCGAATTTGACAACCAACGTAATTTAGAATCATAGTGAAATAAAACGGATCACTCACGTATATAAGTCGAGTTCAGTCCGACATGTACAATTAATCATGTGATTTTTTTTTTTAAACAGTTTACGAAACGTCAGCTCGGTATGTTTGTCTATGATTTAAAAAAAAACAGTAACATTCGTGACAGGTATGGGCATAAACTACTATTGCTTACAAACAAAATTAAATGTTTCTTTAGTATCTCTGAGTTTTTCTGATTTTTTTGTGGAAAATTACATTCGTTTCGTTAGCTTCTCGGTGAACAATATCTTGAGAAAACCTGGTGCGAGTGAAGTCCACGTGGGGACTATAGACCAAGCCCTCTTATAATGAGAAAAGGCTGGTGATGACAGATTTACAACAACAGTAGGCGATTTGTCGCGCGAGATTATATTACCCCTCCCGTTGCATTCTAAGGGGCAGAAAACGACGGGCAGTTCTTCTCGCGCGAGATAGAAGTTACACTGTGAGTTGTGCTAGACCTACAGAATACCTCAATCAGGTAATTTGAGCTCTGTAACAATCCATACTTAAAATTTGCAATCGTCTAGCCTCGACACTTTCAACAAAACATGACGTCAAAAAGAGCACAATAGACAGCACTCCAACTTCATGTTATATTTTAGGCAAGGATCATGGAAAGTAAACGGATTGACAAAGCCCATACTTTGAATCGTTCTTATTTACATTCAGCGCCATCTACCTTGCTTGAGTGACACATTCGTACCGCTGTTTTGTTATTATTTGACCCGCTGGCTACGACCTTGGCGCCATCTAGAAATTGCCTGAATTTTAACATGACTGCGGGGAACGATTCGAAGTATGGGCTTTGACATCCCGTATACTATCCTCCTTGGTTTAGGTAAGTTGGTGGAACAGTAGGTGAAACAGTACAACGTCCCGTAATGAAGGGCAGTCCTGGGGGAGAGCTTACCGCTTGTAAAGTCAATAGACACTGGGTTCAAGAATTATATGGACCGAACGAAGTGAGCGAAAGCATTTCAGCTTTAGCTTGGACTATAATATTCTTCAATATGTCTGTCTGTCCGTCTGTTCTCCTCTACAGGTTGCGTTTCTCAACCGATTCTTGTGACATTTTGTGAACAGGTTTGCTAATTATATAGATTGTTTTGAGGCGCTCAGAGGGTCGAGCACGACTTTTAAAAACCTGCGTCACGTAAAATCGGATAGTAAACGTTGTCGAGTTTGTATGACGTTTGGAACAGCGCCCGCCCGTGAGCGTATTTGGAACTAAAATTTAGTATGAGGTTTCTCGATCTCGATACGATAACCGTAACGTTACGCAGCATTCGTAAAGTCGTGTTCGACCCTCAGAGCGAGAGCGTCTAGTGTAATCAGCGACCAAACAACGTCTCGATCGCGTTTGCGTTTCCGTCTAAATTATTATGAGTAAATTGGCAGCGCCGCTGGTGCCGTATCGACAATAAACAATTGTCATACTATTGAAATTTGACAGTTTACCGCAGACGCGATCGAGACCTTTTTTTGGCCGTTGATTACACTAGACGCTCTGGGGGGCGAGCACACGTGCCATTTTGTCGCTTGTCTCTCAGTGCGTCCTTCACTGATTCCGTCACTATGAAAGGGAAACACTGCGCGACAAGCGACAAAATGGCGCGCCGTGCTACATGTGCTGGTGTGTTATTCCAAGGTTATTCCCGTTTTTTATTGCCGCGTTCTTCCACTAATCGAATTCCAAAATACGTAAAACGGAATTTAGAATGGAAGAATAAGTAGCATTTTGGCTATCCCGAAAGTGGATAAATAATCGAATTAGTGACAAGAAAAGACGTAATTTTTTCAGTCAGAATTCAATTAGTCACGATTCCGTCCAAATATTTGTCCTTCGCGTTTTGCCGGGAGGCCGACGTCGAAAGGTCACACAGCTTTGTATTGAAACGTACACGACCGGCCTTCAGTTTCCGAGTAAAGATATTTAAATCAGTATTTGTTGGTTAACGGTCGCCGTTTAATAACGTTCGAACAACTTTTAACACGTTCTAAATTCAAATTCAATTTCAAATTTAAAATTTTATTCAGCAAATAGGCAGTTGAATGCTCTTTTACACGTCATTTCTTCGAGTCTACCAGCGCTTTCGGAAAGACCATGATTGCCAAGAAGAATGCGCCGCAAGAAACTTGGCACAAAGTCATTTTTTCTAAAAACAAGTTACATCGGATCTTACAATACGTAACCACAGATAAATTACACAAAGAAAGCTCACTCTATCATTAAAGAAAAAAAGTGAAAAAAAATAATACCGTATTTTAGAAAAAAGTGTAATTTTTTTTTTATTAGAACAGCAAAACCAGAACACTTTAATTTATTGGCACGTTTTAATTGAGCAGGAGATGTATAGGGTCTTCAGGTCAAATATCTTCGGGTCCCAGAATTAATACTATAATATGATACTTAATCTAAATGGCTTAGAGATGTATAGTCTCTAGGGTCAATTTAAACTAAATTTAAAATCAGCAGAGGTGTAAAACGCCTCCACGGTCACGGCCACTTCTGAGCCACTAACGTAATAATAAAGTGTAATTTCTGTTACAAGAAAAAGTCTCGATCGCGTTCGCGTCATCGACTACAAACAATTCTCACACTATTTGACACGTTTTTTTATGGTCGCCGATTACACGGCTCTGAATAAATTTTAAGTCAGCCATAACATAAAGACGTTTTGTACCTTGTGGCTGGAGATTGGAGAGCAGCGAGATAGTAATTCCTCCTAGTGGTTTGGCCTATGGACTCTCAAGCAGAGGCTTCAAACCCCGGCTCACACCTTTGAGTTTTTCGGAATTTATGCGCGGAATTGCATTCTGCACTGAGCCCACCTGATAACTATGCATATAGCTCAAGCCCTCTCATTCTGAGAGGAGGCCTGTGCCCAGCAGTGGGACGTAAAAAAGGCTGGTGATGAATGAAGGTAGTATCGAACCATCTGATGAGCCACTAGAACCTTTTCTTAGAAAATGTCATGGCGACATCGCATTGCATGACAAGGAAAATTATTATGACACTTACTGTGAAAACGTTCTACGGTGGGTCATGAACCAAATGGTCCAACTGTACAGTGATAGACTAGTTCCAAAGCCGACTGTCCAAGTACCAGCCGTTCTCTTAAATCATCATAATAATGTAAATAAAGACGCCTCTCACTCAAAACGGACGAACAATCCGGGATAAAGTTGCTTTAAGTTTAAGTTTCATTTAGAATTCTCATTTATGTCAGTTAATTCCCGGGCAGGATAAGCCCCGTAATCCCGGGACACGGGACTCCATTTTAACTGTAAAAAGGCCGGGAATTTTGCTCGCAATGTATAGGACACGCTTTTGTCTTGCTTTTGAAGATGAAACTATGATTATAAAGAGGGTTGTACCGGTAATACGCTAAAGTACCACAGAACTGTTTTGTATTGGGATAGAAGTTCATTGATTTGTATAGAAGCGGAAGGAATGTATTATAATAGCATAAAAATTTACAACCACCTACCCCAACATAAAAAAATGATGTCTGGAGCTAAATTTAAAACAACGTTAAGGAAAATACTTGTTCAGAGATTTTTTTATACTTTAAGGGAATATTTTGAATTTAATTTTGATAACCAATAACGTAGTGAATTGTATTTATTATCTTGACATGACCTAGCAATATTTTAACCTGATTCTGATAGCTTAACCTACTAATATATTAAATTTGACATTGAAATTAATGTATTAATTCTGCGTCTCCTATTGTATGCTCCAATGGGCAGATTATGTACGACTCTGACTTTTTAACAGCTTCACTAACGAGTATACCATAATCTTACAATAAAGACTATTTCATTTCATTTCATTTCAGAGGAGAGTGGAGAGTAAGACTGCCGGTGTAATTTCGGGCACAAGAGGCATTTCATCTTAGCTCTCTAGGTTTTCAACGCATCTGCAAACGCCCTGGCGTTATGGGTGTCTATGAGCAGTGGTGATCACTTACTAGGTGACCCACTTGCTCGTTTGCCTTTCTTGTAGTATAAATAAACCGAGGTTCTAACATTTTGCGAAGGTTTGACATCGCGAGTGTAATTTAGTGAGGAAATACCTTGATTAACAGCTCCAACTTTTTGGTGGTGTTTGAACAGTTAATGGTTGGACAACAAGGTGTTTTGTTTTTAAAACCTGACGTCGCACGCGGTAAAGAAAATGATGTTCTCAAAACCTTTTTTCGGCACGCGAGGTACTTACAGTAGGTATACACTCTTTCTCTACGATATAAATAAATCTAGGCTTGTGGTTGTATATGTTGACATTATCTGTGACTTTTTAGGGAGGCTGTTTAGTGTGTGTAGTAGATCATACTCTCTTGCCATAGGGACATAAATTGTTATTAAATGTATACTACTAATAATGGTTGTTTTACGCGCTGTAAAACTTTTGTATTGTCTAATGTTTCAAATATGCAAGTGATGTCATATATTGTTTTTCTATTTCAGGTACGTTGGGTGATTTTAATGGAATATTTAAGCAACAAGGTATTTTGCGGTATAGCTTTTCACTTTTCCATTTCACTGTCGAGCTACACGTTGTTTCAGGAAATTGACCAATCAAGTTCAGAATTAAAATGCATTCGTCAAAACATTATTCCGCTGTTATGGAGAAATCAGCAGCACCACATTACTCCTAGGACTGATGGCCGATGGGGCCAGAAGGTTCTCGACAGACAGACGAGCTGTCCGTAGGCCTTCAACATGTATGTACCTTTGTGGCACTCTAGAGACCGAACGCGTTTGCCGATTTTAATGATTCTTACGTTAATCGATTCGTGTTAATCTTGTCAGTGTCACTAAAGACGTGACAGTAATTTAAATCCAATATGGCGACCATCAGATGCCACACTATACTCTATACCAAGTGGGGTGTCAATGAATATATAGGTATTTGAAAATCAACTTTAGGTTTCTTTAATATTTTTATTTTATTTTGAGTGACCCTTTAGGATCTATAACTGTTTAAAGTTGGTTCGCAAACAATTTCAGTTTGTATGACTAAAAAGCTATAAATAAAACAAAATTATTTATAAACAAAAACCCGACTGCAACCTGCAACTTGTTTTTCCAGTCGGGTTTTTTGCTTTTAATTAGACGAAATGATAGTAGTGGAAGTGGGGTATGTTGAGCGGTTGTTGTTGTGCTTCGTAAATGGCCTCGTGGAGAGTGCCGAAACGCGTCAGCGTTTAGTTTAGTGGTGGTGGTGATAGTTGGGTCTGTGTGGCATGTGTTGATTCGTGTAGCAGTGGAGGCGGAGGTGTTGCATGGAAACATACATTTGCCGCACAGATATAAATATTTGTCATTAGTGGTCGCAGGTGAGGTGAGGTGAAAGTAATTGTTTTTAGTTCATCGACGAAATGATACCTACTAACCTCAAATGTGTAGATATCCAAAACAGAAGGCGAACGCTAAAACATTCACTGTAACAGCGTTAAACAATCAAAGAACACAATCAGTAGATGCTGAAATGTTAATATTAAAAGTAACTTCGAAGTAATTTCTGGAAGAAATTAAAATTGTCTCGCGCTGCGATAGAGACAGTTTATAACTAATTTCATTAAAAGTTGGCGATGACGGGCCTTTGTTCGAGACGTTTTGGAAAAATGAACAAATTTGCTTTTAGGGTTACTTTGGTGCGAATAATATGTTCAGACTAGCCTTTCCACAGGATTTTGCAGATGTTTTATGATAAATATCATGGAACAATTGACACCAATTGGCTTAGTCCCAAACTAGGCAAAGCCTGTACTATAGGTACTAAGACAACGGATAAACTTACTCATGTTTATAGAAAAATTAAACATCGAAGACCCGAGAACAAACATTCGTATTCATCATACAAACATCTGTCCCGATCGGGGATCGAACCCGGGACCTCTAGCTTCATAATTAGGGTCTCTAACCACTAGGCCATTCGGTCGTCCTTGCTTGCTTCTAATGCCTCTCTTACTTCATTATCAGATTTAATTTTTAATACAGTTATTGCATTGCTGTCTGTACTTCACCCATTACATTGTCAACGAACTTACACATTACACAAAATTTGACTTGTAAAATTTGAAGCACCATTTCAAAATATAGGTCAGCGTCACCTTAGAACGGGGAACAAAAGTTTGAAGTAAAGTTTGACCGGAACACAACCTCACAAATTAAAGCAAACTTTCAGAATTAAGCGTGCATAATTCATGGCGGGCGTAATTCTTTTATTTGCCGATCATTTCCCGGCAGTCCGCCGTAAATTGCGTTACGGGATTCCGTAATTCAATATTTCCATCCGAACCGGGATCTTGGTTAAACAAATCCCGGCATCTTGACGATATTTTCAACCCCTTCGCAGGGTCGCCCCTGAAGGGGTTAAGAACGCTTAGGTACATACGTACATGTTCTAGTTTACCAATGCGTGTATGGTTTTTAACCTCCGACGAAAAGCTGTGTATCCGTGTGATACCAATCTTAGAGTAAAATTAATGGATCACTTGCGCATATAAGTCGAGTTTAGCCCGACATATTTCGGACTAATTTGTAGCCCTTCCTCTGGGAGCGCACGACCCAGCGGCAGCGAGACACACACTATCTGATTTGTAAATTCAATACCACAAAAAAGCTTAAACCGATTCTCATGAGACTCAAAGCTACGGACCATCTCGATTAAACTAGCTTTCAAATCTGTTCATCCGTTAAGGAGAGCTACCATGCAACAGACATATACACAGATACACCCATACACAGGTCAAACTTATGACACCTGTTTTTTTACATCGGGGGTTAAAAAGTCTGTAGTCAGCAAAAAAGCTTAAAGCTTAACAAACATCAAAATGTTGGTTAAAAGAGCGGATGTCATAGAGCACATCAAATATGTTACACTTTCCACAACGTATAACACAATCAAAAATTACCTCGTCTCAAATTTGCTATTTGAATAGATTTATTGTGCATTTTGTAAAGAAGCTTTTTGCGATGCCAACACAAAAGGCGGGAGCTTTATTGCGTAAGCTCGGAAAGCTTATACCTAACTAAATTAGTAGAACTTCCATAATTCAGTAAGGTTGGACTTTCGTGATTATACGGGTTTGAATGTTTAATAAGTGTAATGTGGTGAACCACTCTGCGAGTGGGAATGTTTTAGTTTCAGAGGGTCGAGCACGACTTTTGGAATTCTGCGTAACGTTACGGTTATCGTATCGAGATCGAGAAACCTCATACGAAATTTCAGTTCCAAATGCGCTCACGGGCGGGCGCTGTTCCAAACGTCATGCAAACTCGATAACGTTTACTATTCGTTTTTACGTGACGCAGCTTTCGAATATTCGTACTCGGGCCTCTGAGCCCTGGTATCGCGATTGAGTGTATAGTGTATACATATTGCACTAAACTTATAGGTACGTACATCAAACTTGAGTAACGCCTTAAAACCCTACCTATGTAAACCCACCGTCAAGATTGTTATTATTGTAAATCGAATTGAGCCTCATCCGAACGTCGTTTCAACAAATTAACCTAACTGACTTACGAAAGTAGGTTTCCAACCTCCGACATTTTCATCAATAAGTTATAAGTTCAATATCTCAAAACTGGCTAAACCGACTTTAAAGAAACTTGCTGAGGACCGTTTCGATTAAACTAGCTTTCGATCAAAAAAAGCTGCGGTCTCATTCGTCCATACCATTAGGAGCTACAATGCCACAGTCAGATACACAGATACACAGGTCAAACTTATAACACCCCTCTTTTCGCGCCGAAGGTTAAAAATGTGATGATTAGAGTGTCAATTATTAACATTAATGTGTCAAACATTGATACGTTAACCGTACGTTTTGCTTCAAATTGTGTTGTCAGTTTCATCGAGAAAAAGTGTAACTGTGTCTACATAACACTGACTATGAAACGTGAGGTCCCGGGTTCGATCCCCGGTCGGGGCAGATGTTTGTATGATGAATACAAATGTTTGTCCTCGGGTCTTGGATGTTTAATATGTACTTAAATATGTATTTATCTAGGTATATAAGTATGTTTATCCGTTGTCTAGTACCCATAGTACAGACTTTGGCTAGTTTGGGACTAGGAGATGATATATTTATTCATTTATTTATTTAACATTTTGTAGAAAAATATATAATATTGAGTCTTATTTTTTCTCAGTGACAGATCTATTGTTATCCCTAACTTACAACATATTATCTTAGTTCTTAAGCACTGACCTAGATCTCGGGTTATCTCGACAATAAAGATTTCAACCACTTCGTAGCTCAGCAATAAATAACCAGTAAGTATCTACTTCTTACAGAATTGCAATTTATTTATTTTTAACTCCTGACCCAAAAAGAGGGGTGTTATAAGTTTGACCTGTGTATCTTGTGTGTCTGTGTATCTGTGTATCGGTCTGTGGCATCATATGTCCCAAACGAATGGAATGTCGATGCGATTTTTTCTAATCGAAAGCTAGTTTAATCGAGATAGTTCTTAGCTAAGTTCATTAAAATCGGTTGACCGGTTTTTGAAATATTGAACTTTGAAATGACTTTCAACTTTTTTAAGTTAATTAGGTTATGATTAACAAGGAATTTATTTTTCCTCCAACTTCGCATTGTTTCCGGCATACCGTCTGTGCATGTTGCCAATTACGTGGGATTATCGGCATAGGGCCTGATTGCGCCGTCTTGTGTCGATCTACAAGCTTAAATACCATTTGGCTTATAAAGAAACAGGACAAAATTTCATTTCAAGTGTAAGTACTTATTGTTTTCGGATATGATTGGACGCGGCTTCTGGTTGTTTCTGTATTCTGAGATTCTTGGTTAAAAGGCTGTGCTTTTGGCTCTGTTGAGCATGACTTCGTCTGCGTGAAGCTTGTAGACGCGCATACAATCAAATATTAACTTCGATGTGGCATCTTTGTCTATAATTTCTCCCATGTTACGAATTTTCCATTTAGAAAACTGTTATTAAACTGTATTTAAGAACTCGAAGAAAACCAGAAGAATAACGCCAACCCTATTGGATCAAATCAAGACCCTTGACATTTCATGTGACGTGCTTACCTACCCCTAAATGAAAGCAGGTACTTACAGAGATATCGACTTCGATTTTTTTCTGCAATTAGAAACTTACCTATCTACTTATTATAAGAACAGTGCAAGTTGGCTAAAAGCTTGTAACAATTATGTAGGTACTAGGAAACTAGTTCAATCCGTTCTACCTTTTTGTTATTTATACTAAGCAAGTAAGTACCCATGAACTAAGCTCGCACTGATCCTTGGCGGCTTGCCCGCTCGTTACTCCCGGTCACAAGCTGTTTGGGCGTTAGCGGCGTTAACGTACGGTCCAGACATGCATAAGGACAGCTATATGGGCATGGCGGCCAAAAGTGGGTTGTATGGCGCTGCGATAAATGGTCACTGAATTTGAATCTCCCAGTTCTGGATATCTGCAGATGTGCTGTGAAGTGAATTTAGATATGGCACGTTAAGTTTAGTGCAGGATAAGAGACTATCTTATCTGGTTATGAGGCTTCAGGTTAGGTTATGTTAGTTCGACAAGAAAGGTTGCTAGAAAAAGGATTATATTTCATAGAAAAAGGAAGGCAAACGGGCTAGTGGAATCAACTCGAGGCAAGTTGTCACCGTTGTTCATCGACATCAAGCAGAACTTTTTTTTTTTGTGAAATGCGATCTCACTTGAGAAACTTCCGGAAAGTTTCACGAGAAATAATAGCAATTTTTCACTAAGCAAGTTTCCTACGGGGAAACTTCATGGGTGTTTTATAAAACGTTTTAATAGCTAATGCCCGCGACTTCGTTTGCGTAGAATTTGGGTATTGCTATCGCTGGAAACTGTGCAATTTTCGCGCTAAAGCTATAGCCACACCAAATATGAATTAAATCCGTCAAACCGTTTCATAGTGAAGAGGTAACAAACAGACCAACAGTGAGACATAGTTGCTTTCGCTTTTATAGTATTAAGAACGGTCAATTTATAAAGCGCAGGCGGTTGAAAGAACCGGGCGTACATTCAAAGAACTCTTAACATGTTTACACTATCCGTTGAATTTAAATTCTCAGAACTATCCTCGCACCTTCAGAAAAATAAGCAACTTTGGAAACTTTTCCTTGGCACCTTACGTGAAACGAATGCAGAAAATGCTACTAGCCCACACATTGCTCTCCCCGGGCTAACTGACAGCAAGTTATGTTCACACCATAGAAACAACATAGTTGTATTGATTCTTTCGCTGCGCCGTTGTTATTCGGACTGTAAGGCGCTATGCTCATTCACCTTGTTGTAAAGACATTGTAATTGTAAAAATATTTACGATTATCTGGCTACAGCTTTGCTGAAACATCACGTTTAATTAAGACAGACTATCATTATTATTAATAGAGCTAGACGCTTTAATGAGTCTCCCAATGAGCGTGACGCGGCAAGTTTTTTATTGCTGTCACAAACTGAGTGCTATTGATGTTTTCTGGATCACTTGTCTTCGTGGTTTCCTCGTTTGCCTGTGTCTATACTCGTAGGTTAATTGCTAAATTAGCTGGAATAAAACTGCTTTTTAAAGATATATCTATGTTCTGTAAGACTTTGCTTCAAGCTTTCACGATACTAGGTCAATCGGAGACACCCTAAAACTTTTGACTTACATTTGACAGATGAACAGACAGACAGATAGATGGACAAAGTAGTTAAGTTTCAAATGATTCGTGTTTAATTACACTAGACATTATCAAAACCTAGTGAAGTAATCACGCTCACTATCCCGTAGTTAATAATACGTCTAATGGACAACGAAGTTATGCTATGGGTTCCGTTTTTCCTTTTGAGGGACGGAACCTGAACAGTACTTGAGTAATGTTATATTGTTGGGTACGAAACTTCGTCCGACCTGGCCGGTTTTTATAAGTAGGTCCCCGCCCCAGCGCCGGGAGCGCAATCCTTTGAGATGGCAAGATAAACCCTCGTTTAATACAATCCAGGCTTTCCAAATTATTACCGACGTTTATACTGGGCCATCAAATAATTTTACCTCGAAATGGCCAGTTGAAACGGATATTCATTTATGATATTATTTTTTATGAGAAATCTGTTGTTGCTGGAAAAATGTTTTATGTTGATCATCGAGGGGTAAGAATCCGAATAAAAACTAGAAGAGGGAATTTAAATGAAAAGGTACCCTTGGTATTTCTAACCAAAGAACTAAAATTACTGAAGTCTATCAAACCTTTTGAAATTAGAAAAACTGATAAGAATTATCATACTTACAAATTTACAAAGCGAAAATAGGAAGTTTGGGAATGATTTAGCCATGGGTGTGGACGTTCGAGGAATGTGGCCATTTAAGAAACATCATGGCCCTTCTGGGAATGGTACTTTGAAGAATGTGGCAGTTCATTCCATTTAGTATGTAGTATCGAACCAACTAAATCGTGACTGCGGAACCTTTCCTGACAAGGAAAATCATTATGACACTTCTTACTGTAAGAACCTTCTATGGTGGGTCAGAAATCAAATAAGTAGTTCGACTGTATAGTCGTTCGAGCGAAATGAAAACAAGGATGTGGCCATTAAAAACGGGTGTTCAAATTCGGATTGCTTTCTTTATATCTTATGCATACTCTTAGCTGTTAGACAAAGGACGAAACATCTTATTTCACCTCTTGACTTCCTTCCAGTAGCACCCGAAGGAATTAACCTAATATACCATGTAACAGAAACTTCATTAACACTTGTTCGGCTGCTAATATTAATAGGTTCGGATTAGGAGGGCTTTCCTCGAGGCTTGATATTATATTATGAATTAGGAGATCGGATCACCCTTAATTCAGTTATTATTAGAACAATGGAACGAGAGGTTTTGTATGGATTCGTAAAAGCTGCGTCTGAGGTAGAACAAGAGTGTTAAACAAGCTAGAATGAGTTCAAGGCACATCATTATCAACACCATTATAACCACCAGCATTTTTTATCACAGCCTCCTGTCAGAATGACATGGCTTGGGTTTTAGCTAGTTCCCACGTGGACCTAGTACGTTTTGGGAACTTTACAGACACCATTGAATTGTTTCGCTTGATTTTCTTCATCAAAAATCTCGATAACAAATGTAAATTCACACATAAGTTCCGAAAAAATAAGAGGTGCGGGCCTGGGATCGTACTCACGGCCTTTTGCTTGAGAGGCGATTGGTTAAACTTAAACCACTAAACTATCACGACTTTTTTTACCTACCTAAATAAGTTTATTCAATCACTAGGTGTTGCCCGCGACTTCATCCGCGTAGATTTCGGTTACCGCTATCCCGCGGGAACTATATAATTTTCCCGAATAAAAAGTAGCCTATGTTATTCCTCAATATTCAAACTATCTTTTTAGGTACAGACAGCGTCAGAGAAAACGACCCCCCTCTGGTAATGACATGAAAGCGTTCAAGTTTTTGTCCGCTAACGAAGTAAGCAAGTTGGTCTAGTCGTTAGTCGATCGGCCTCGCAGTACTGAGGTCCACGGTTCAAATCTACGACAAGTAACTTTTTGCTTTTATTTTTGTTTTCATTATTTAATCATTGACTATTATTTAAGAGCTCTTCACTGTAGTAGGTATGAGGTATACAATACAAGAAAAGATAGGCATGTTACAAACACAATATTTGTTTATTTATTTACATTTGTAGGACTTTAATCCATAGATTTCTGGTTCAGTATACAGTTTTCTATATGTGTTAAAATATGGCCATTTACTTAGGTTTTCAACCGAACTAAATTTACTAACAACACAAATGGAAGTATGAGTTACGTTTCGCTTAAACTTATTTCTAGAAACGTAGTTACAACATTTATTTAAGCTGCTAACATTAGCTAATTGTGCCTGTGAATCACTGAGAAAGAACCAACATGCTAAACTATTATAGTATAGCAATTTATATCTTTCTCTTTTATCACAATTTCACAACACTTCTAACACAACATTAAAAACAATACCTATGTGCACATAGTTCATCATTAACACATGAATACTCGTAAACAAGGGTAGCCTGATTGATAATATTAATAAGGGTTTAACTATTATTGATTAAAAATTAGTAAATATAACTATTTCGTTTCTCCCGTCGAAATTTAAATAACGAATTTAATTTTTTCTGTAGGTTTACATACTTAATTAGTATGGATGTTCGCCGCGTGTAGATGCCGTCGAATTGTGCTAAGAGGCACCCCAAACGTTTCAGCGCTTGAGCGTATAGATTTGAAGGGACTTGCACTTCCACTGAGTGAACTTGCACTATATTACGGTGTGAGCTCTTCTTCGTCGGTGTAAGCCATAGCGAGGGACAAGGGCCTTTTGGCGATCACATTACATATCACCCGTCGCTTGATAACTTATTGTATCCATCCACGAACTGTTTTTCTCTGTAATTAAGAAAATAATAGCATGAATAGTGCAATTTGTAAGAAATATTGCAACAATGAATATAAATATTAAGTATGTAAAGTAAATCTTACCGTTATGCCTATTACATAATTATCTCGTGCTATTTTATTTACAGATTGTTCTTGTTCCCAGAGAACAATAATTTTAGTCTTCAAAAAAAGTTGTTAATCGAACTATAATAATAAAAACCGAGAACTTAACATATTGGATAATATTACGACGTGAAGATTTACACTAGGAGATCGACACGAAACGTAACGATTTGTAATCATTATAAACATCACCTACCCTCAGTTTAGTAAATGAGACTCATAATAAAATTGCGGTAGTGCTACAATCGGCAATAAACACAATCTAACTATCTATATCTACGCATTAGCTGGAGTAGGATGCAAAAATTAAGGAAATATCTGCCATAAGTATTTACCCGCAGTCTCAATATGAAAAACAAAGTTAAAACTTAGCAATATCTCAATCGTTGCTTCTTTGAAAGTCGCTATTTGCTGTGCAATAAGATTGCATTTGCTTTGCCGCCTGGCGTATACTGAATAGTTATGGCACGCAACAAGCAACTATTAAATTTGCAACCAATGTCAAGTGTTCAAATGGCCTAGCGGCAGATTGAATCATACGACATGGCACTTGTTGCCGTGAATCGAGTTCGATTCCAACCCAATTAGAAAAAATTGAGACATTTGGTAAAAATATATTTTTGTAAGCTATCACGGACCGCTTGGCGAAGACTGTGAATGTGACTTGAAATTCGAGTATTGAATCAAAAAAGAGTTACTAATGTAAGTTGCCCGTTCGTGGAATAATAATAAAACGCAGTCGGGTAACAAAAAATACAATTCGGATATTATTACTAAGGTTCTCTTGTCTCACTCAAACCTACGAAGATTGTATTGTTTCAATTCTAGTGTGGCTAAAAAAATATTATCAATGAGCAAAACTTTTTTTTTTTTTTACTTACCTAACTAAATGGTCAGAAAAATGCTACGAAAAATTAAAACAAAAACAAATAAAGCAAAAAGTCTTCGTAGAAGTGGATTTGAACCCGCGAGACCTCTGATTCACTTGTCACGAGAGGGGGGGGGGGGGGTCGTTTTCTCTGCAGCTTACTGTACCAAATTTCATCTAGATTGGTGCAGCGGTTTTCCCGTGAAGAGGTAACAAACAGACAGACAGAGAGACAGAGTTACTTTCGCATTTATAATATTAGTTAGGATTTACATAATAAAAGCAATTTACAATGACATTAAATCTAAGCTAAAAAGTTGGGATTAGGATGTTCATGTTACACAAAGTTACGAAGTGACACCCAACGTCTACACAGCCTAAAAATCATTAGTCTCTGGAACTGGCTTTCCAAAAAACAACTCGAACATAAATCTTGTAAGGCAATACCCAACAAGAGATTTGAGAACAAAAACAAATACGGACGTTTATCGGCGTGTACGATGTAATGATCGGATCAAATTGCTTTTTTATTATTGCGCACTTGTACAGAATCTTTATGATGTCAAGAAAACGGTCCTTTTTTTTTTGGCCAAATATACATAACTTTTTAAAGGCCATTGAAAGAAAGACCGCAAGAAGACAAGCATCATTCTGAGGATGACTTTTATAGTGCTATTCGGTACGTACCGACATCTTTTAAATCTTTAGTTAAGTTATTTTCGTTAATTGGGTCATTATTCCAACGTTTTAACCGACTTACTTTTGTGAGCACGTTTTTGATGAATTGGCCGTAGATTGTGGTGGCATTTCTTAGTTAGCCGGCCCCTATTTCATTGTAAAGTTGGTGAAAATTGGTTGGTTGGCTGGTGGACCTGGCAGGGGTCCCGTATTTCTACTAAATAACCGGAAACACCATCAAAATCTTTATCCCCTTTGACGAAATATTGACCACGAAAATGATTCGGAACAAACGCGCAAGTGATGACCCAATTATTAGTGTGTGCAATTTTTTTTAAATTAATAACTTAAGTGGTGTTCACTTGTTACTCAACCCCTGGCTGGATTCTTGACGGTTCATGGAAACGCACTCTGTATATTTTGAAACGACTTCTTGTTAACAAATATAATAGACCATTAAAATAACGAGGGAACATGTCCAAATATTAAAAACATCGTCGTCTGTTTCTTGGTCAATTTGCAAAGCCGTTAATTTTGCTTTATGAACGATTCAATACTAATCCAATAAAACAGCTTTTTCACAAGTCGCTCTGTCAAACCAACATTTGCAAAAACCAATCCCTGATTCAGTGATTCGACATATAAATTATAAACATCCATTCCGCTTCTAACTCAAAAGAAACATTAACACGTCGCTTGGATAATCCAAAGCTGAATTGAATTTGAATAAAACCCGCAGAGTTTCGGAGTGCCATGGAATAAACATGAACCGAGCATTGTTCGGGAGAATTATAGATACGTTAAGATAACAATTTGAATTAATGTAAGGTCTGACCAGGTTTTCCAACGCGTGAGCGGGTGAAGTGTGCGAAAGGATGTAAGTTACGCGGGCAATAAACAAGATAGGGTTGGTATAATGTGGACTGTAATGGCGTCTGCGCTAAATGAGAGTTGAAATTGTGTCACATGATTTCGTTTAGAGTGGCGAGATTTTAAGCTGTGGAGAACATTCACGAACATAAACACTAAAAGCATAATGATTATTATGTATACTTGATTTTAATAACATCACGTTATACTTTAGCTAAAGCGTATAAATATAGGGATCTAGGCTCCAAATAATATGACTTTATCCCACTCGGCGTCGAGACCCTTGGTCAGTCAGGTCCTAGTGTTTTGAAATATTCAAGAGGCTAGTTGATGTCACAGGGGAAAGAAGAACTGGCAGCCTTCCAACGAGAGAACACTGCCAGCATCTTTGATGACATTCCCAAGAAAACTCCTTTTTTGGGCCTATATTATTTTAAGTTTAATTTAGGATTAGTATTAGTTCATAGTTTAAATTTAGTATTTATTTTAGTTTTACACGTGCATGTAGTTTTTCATTGAGTTCGTAGTTTACTATTAATTGTGTTAAGCAGAGATTCAAGTTCTATACGAAATGAATGGTGCAGAGATCTCTAGATTATAATCCAAGCTGCTGTAGGCTTTTATTACTAAAGGAACGCGGTATCGTATAGACATTAGCAGTCCTGTAGATTTAATTGTTCTTGTTTTAGTAAGCAGCCTCTCAACCAAAATTTGGCGTAATATTATACTGGGGTCTACCCCCGACCGAAATATTATTAGTGAACTTAATAACCACTTATGGTCTAGACAATTTAGTACCCGAGCTGTCACGGTTCCTCAAACAACAAAAGTGTCTCGAACAGACGCACAATGGTGGCCACAACAATCACACCATGCTACGGAACCCCAATTACGGGCAAATTAGGGCACAACCGCAGGGTTTCAGGGTTCCAGAGGTTCCGTAATTGATTGTGTGCTAACGGATCAATGCTTGATTGTTTTCGTGTCTGCGATGCGTTGAGGCGTACTGGTAAGGATGGCAGGATATTGATGGAATGAAAGTAGAACTTCTGATTTTGATGCTTTACGATCGTTGCTGTCGAAAGACATTGTTTAATGCCGATAATTAGAGCTTTAGTAGGGAGTAGTTAAAAGCTTAGTTAGGTAAGTACTTTTTTAATCTGCGCTCAGTGAAGTAGTAACGGAGGTGAGATGGAAGTATGTTAATGTCAGCAAGCTCATTTTGGACTTTGGACTACACTTGGAAGTTAGACATCATTTATAATACTTGTGGCCTTGTTATTGGCCTTGATTATAACAATACTTCAAACTCCAAACGTTGAAATTACTTGCAAAGTTTCGACAAAGAGATGAAATGACAGCCATACAAAAATATTGAGCTAATGCAGCTAAAATGTTACCTGTAGCAATATTCTCCCCGGACTGCGCGGCGGCAGATACAATTTCCAAAAGCTACGTTGTAATCAAAGTTGCTTGACTTTAATTAATTTCGCGGCGGATCCAGTTGTTTTGATGTGGTCGTGTCGTGTCACGTGGCGCACTGACATGACGCAGTGCGATGCCGCAGCGGGAGATTGGAAACAGTAGAACAAACTATCAAAATCGTCTTTGATGTCATCATTGAAGTCATCATTCAGTATGCCCTGGTACAGTCGAGTTCTCCAATATCTAAACAGTCAACAGTTCAAAAAGATCTATACACACACCTTATTGCCAGTTACGCAAGGTCTGTGTTTAGATATTTATGAACCGTTGGCTGTACAGATATTGGAGAACTCGACTGTATAATGTTCACATTGTTGCAAACAATTGCCTGCTATTATACTGCTATGTGTCGCCAAAGAGGATGTAAGTATCTCAAGGAGGTGCATTGTCTTAGCCATGTCTCTCCTTCCCTTAAATCCCTCTGGCATTCCAGATAATGGTGTTACTTACCACGAGGTGACTCTTGCTCATTTTCACATAGTCTTCCACAGCATTAACAACATTAATAGGAACTTAATTCTATGTAGAAAACGGCTGGCAAGTGGTCTCTCTATCAGTTTAAACTGGGTGATTATCTCGAGCAGATAAGGTTGATATTTTTCACTCTGTACCTAACTAGTATATGTGTAAACTTACTCAGTTTAGAATTAGGGATGTGGGTATATATTATTGTAGATGCATAAAATATGAAGTAGTTAATACAGATACATAGTGCAACAACAAAAAATCGTTATAAAACTTTATCAAAGGCTACCAGGAACTCCATTAAGACCGGTTTGCATTGACTTAGGTTAGTCACTAACTCTGCGTTAAAATTACGCCAAACAATACAATACGTCAAGCTAATCTTGAGTTAGTAACCAGGTCGGTGAAAGTTGGCCTAATATGCACGTCAGTTTAATTAAAAACAATTGACACTGGACGATATCTTCCATTATTCTTATCATGCTGTAGCATCGTCCCGGTACTGCGACCTGTTGTGACATGACGTGGCACTTGATAAGGGAGGATAAGGACTCGAGTTAATTTTAGAAGCATTATGGGCTTTGCCTTCGTGGATCCGAGTTAATAAACAATGTGACGTCATATTATGTTGTGGAGGCGGGAAACACTCCGGTGTATTGAAATAACAAGGGTGGCATTGGCGCGTAAGGATTTCTCGCTTATGCCAATATTTTAGACTTATCACAGACTAGAAACTTTACTGAACTTGATGCTACACCTTTGGCTTCATCTGCACTTTGCATCTGGTGAGATAAGACATAATTGCTCGCCATTTGTTGCCAAAAAAACGTCGCTAATAAGTAACTAAGTACAGCCAACACCTTAATCTCCCCATTAGGTTTCTATGAGTCTTAAAGAGCTGGTAGGAAGTTAAGAAGAAGACGCAATAATCCAGACTATCGTATTATCTCAAAAGAGGCAAGGATATAAGCTCGCAAAATTGTGTATAAGAATGTCTATAATAGTGTGTAGATAAGATAAAATCTACTTACTAAAATCATCCTTCTGATTTACTTACTTGTCAACTAACTTCAAACTTGCCAACTACTAAAAAAACATCAAAAACATAATTTAATCTTAAAAGCAAGCTAAGCCGACGTCCTGTCAAACTTTGATAAAGGGCCCAATTGTTCGTCGATCAACGGAGTATTGGAGCGAGCACAAAGGAGTATTACGGTTATTGTGAGTTTGTTCTTGTCTGCGAAACAACGGTCTGAAGGAGCGGTTTAGTAGGACTATTTGGGTCATGCAAGGATCTTAATCTGGAAGGTTGTGCATGTCCTCTTAGTTAAGTAAAGGTTGAATAGCTGAAATCTGGTGGAGGGGAAATTCAGTTTGATATTATATTAGGTAACTGTATGAAAATGTTCACAGAATTCGTTTAACAAAACGTAAAATTTGTGATGTACAAGTTTTACCAGAGGCATTAAAATTTATACTAAAATTCAGTCCAAAAGAAAAGCAAAAAAAAGAAATAAAATTAATTACGGTCCGATAAAAATGCAAACTGTTACGTGTGACATAATTTCGGTAAAGTGTTTTTCACTTTTAGGGTTCCGTACCTCATTAGAGAAATAGGGGGACCCTTATAAGTTCACTTCGTTGTCTATCTATCTCACTAGTAAATCAAAATCCATAGGGTACTTT
The DNA here is from genome assembly GCA_963691665.1 of Clepsis dumicolana. Classification (NCBI taxonomy): domain Eukaryota; kingdom Metazoa; phylum Arthropoda; class Insecta; order Lepidoptera; family Tortricidae; genus Clepsis; species Clepsis dumicolana. Next base: position 19,756,649 of record OY829507.1, on the reverse strand, counting down.
CCCTTGACCTGGAATTATGTGATTCGGCAAGAAGCAATGTCTTATAGCACAAGTAAAGAAAAAAAATTCTAAATCCATCAATTTACTGCGATAATAAGGTTATTTGCGGTTGGTAAAATACCCCCGACTTAGTCGATGCATCGAGACAGCAGTTTTCCAACGGCAAAGTTGAGTTTGTCCACCAATTCAATGTCACCAGTTTGTCAACCCTTCGTGCGCAGTCCGACTCGAACTTTGCCAGTATTTATATTCAAAGTTGTTTCATACCTTATAACTCTGGCTATAAATAGATCAATCTCCAATTTCCGCTTGAAATGTTCCCAAAACGTATTTCAGTGAACATTGTACATTTTAAACGTACTAATACCTCACAGAGTCTTCAGATAATTGACACCGTCACTCCAAAGCTGCCGAGACGCCTCAGGCCTTGCTCCAGAGTAATTATTCCCGATTTCATACAGAATGTTTCATTGAGGGTTCAAATTGAACGCAAATTTTGCAAAATTGGAATTTATGAGGGGCGAAATTAAATCGTATTGTCTTTGGACAGGCAGCTTGAATTTAGAGCTGTCGAGGGAATCCAGTAGCGATTGACAAAGGAACTCATGAAATGCTATATGCCACAAAAGAGATGTACGCTCTAGGCCCACTGACAGCGGATAATTTTGTTCGGTTCATCCCTCGTGGAACCCTAGCCTTAGTAGCACAATATTCACAAAGAGCACAAAACGGAATGTAGAACGTCCTGCAACGTGATGAGTAGTTAAAGACAGCAGGGACGAGTATGGATGCAAAAAACTGAAGACCAGGATGCGTGGCTGCGAGACAGGCCTACTGTTCATCAGTGGACTGTCAGGCTGGTGATTTCGATGATGAACAAATACCTTCATAATAAGAAGTTGATACCTTCGGCATCCACCAGTTCGTCGGGTCTATCTGATGAGATGTCAGGGTTGGCCGTGTCACAACCAGTCGACTCTTCTTTTAAACTTTTTCGATTCTTTAGTTGGGTACTTTTCAACGGTGTCTTAATACCGTTTTCGCACCAGGTAAAGAACTTGGGTGTCATCATGGACCGGTCGTTAACGTGGGCGCCGCAAGTCAACGAGATTGGCAGGAAGATGTTTGCTGCTGTGGGGTCTTTGAGAAGGCTTTGCAACTTGCGCTCACCACCAGGACTGCGCTGGCTAATTCTCTTCTTCTACCCATTTTGGACTACGCCGATATTTCATATCTTGATCTCACTGAGGAGCAATTAAATAAGCTTCAGCGTATCCAAAATGTCTGCATCAGGTTCATTTTCGGTTTGCAGAAATATGACCACGTTTCCCATTATCGTTCACATCTCAAGCGGCTCCCCATCCGTTTTCCTCGTAACACTCATATTCTTTCCCTTTTATACAGCATACTTTTTAATCCAACTACTCCCCAATATCTGCAAGAGCGTTTTAAGTTCATGTCTTCCATTCGTTCTACACGGAATTTTCTTCTTACTGTTCCACCTTCTTCCTCTAAGTTCTATCATAACTCCTTCACTATATCCTCCATTCGTTTGTGGAATTCTCTTCCTTTACCTTTAAGGCAAGCGAAATCACTTCATATTTTTAAAAATCTTCTTAAGGCTTACTACTTGTCACTAACTTAGAAACTTATTTGTCTTTGGTCCAACTCCATTCTTATTCGTCTCTGTTATAACGATTCCTTTAAAATCCTTTTCACCTGTGGCTTTTTTGACATTTTCACTCGTTTTGTATAAGTAGTGTATTGTATATGTAAATGTTTATATTTATTTATGTAGTATATTTGTGTAGTTATTAATTTAATTTTAAGTTTCTCCTTTCTGTTCATTTCTGCCGCCTAAATTAGCCTCTTCATCTTGGGTTCTGTATTTTGGTTGTCTGTAAGAGATCGCTTTTAAGCGATAAGACCACCTATTGTCTACCATACCTGTTTTCTGTAATCTCCTTGTACTGTTTTGTGGTTTTCAATAATGAGTATTTGTATTGTTGTATTGTATTGTAATTTGGTGAAAAAGTTTGATTGAATCAGGCGCTATATTGCGGTCCATATTTGTGAACTAAAAGCCGTTTTTGAGTCTTCTAATAGATGTAATGCCAATCTTTTGTGCAAACATTTTGAATCGTTACAAAAGTCTGTAGACTGAAATTTCATGCTGACACTTTACACATTTTAATCTAAATTTCAACCAGCACAAAATCTTCAACTCAAAGCTAACGCAATTACGTTTAAACCTATTCAACTATAAATTTAAAATAAAACATGGAAATAAAAACGTGACAACCTTGGCGCTCTGCAACTCGTCCCGGCAAATCACATTTCGTTATTCAAGAGTGAAATCCATTTTGCCTTTTGATGTTTCATTCAACGGTTAATAGGGTTCCCACTACGATTTCAATGTCTCGCAAAACTAGGAACATGGAGTAATGAATCGATGAATTCGTAATAGGAATGGGGCGATATTTAATGAAATGGGGGTATATCACTTATAGTGTGGGTGTATCTTCTGGAAAAGTGGAGTTGCTATGTAATGATATTGATGGTACAGTCATTCAGAAGTAATTTATTGAATCAGGCGTTACTTTGCGGAGGTCCATATTTATGAACTAAAAACAATTACCTTGCTCACCCGGGACCACTAATGACAAATAGTTATATCTGTGCGGCAAATGCATGTTTCCATGCAACACGACCGCCTCCACTGCTACACGAATCAACACATACCACACAGACCCAACTATCACCACCACCACTAAACTAAACGCTGACGCGTTCGGCACTCTCCACGAGGCCATTAACGAAGCACAACAACAACCGCTCAACATGCCACCACTTCCACTACAAAAAGTAAAAAATAAAAACTTTTCTTTTCTTCTTTTTTTTTTGTTTTTCAGAAGTAGCTGAATATTTGAGTATTTCGCCACTTTCACTAACATGTCCGGTTACAAACTTAAAACTTTAAATGAAACCAAGAAAGATAAAAATACTTTCTTTCATCCTCCTTGCATGAAACTGACCAGTGGATATACAATTCCGTCAACAACTCTGAAACATGCAACCAAAGATAAAAGGACAATCCCTTCTGGGTTTCAAAGGTGTTTCATGAATGTAGTATGGATGATGGTAGTTTAACGGTAGCGAAATAAGATTTGGGTAGAAATAGTAGTATAGTAGTGTTGCGTGTTCAATACCCCAAATCTGCCTGCATACCTAAGTGAGGGCATCGACTGTATTCATGTTTCGTTTGACCGTAACCAAACTGTCGTTTGACCGCTTGAATATACGAGTCCTAACGAGGCTATACATCACGGTTGGCCATCACATGGAACAAAAGTGTGCGATTTTTCAACGGGCATTATTCTGGCGTCGTTAATAACCAGAGCTTGATGTCAGTTGAGGATATTGGCGGAGCAGGGGAGGCCACGGGAAATGAATACAGAGGAAAATGACTCAAAATTGTGAGGTACAGTATCATGTTACCAGGCCCCTATTTCACCAACTTTACAATTGTCAGTTTCCAATGACAATTAGAACTACATTTCTTTGCCAATATGAAGCGCGCTAAAACAAAATGCTCTTCAAGTCAGCAATTGATACCGAATTGTCATTGAAAACTGACATTTGTAAAGTTTTTATAAAATTATAGAAATCAGTTCCGAGTAACAAAATTTAATGAACACTGTGGTCATCACTGACCAATGCTAGAAACCGTCTTCTAATTTTTAACTAACTACAGTAAAGACAGAGGGGTCATGTTTTCATTAAGTGTAAAATTATCGATATTTAAATTAGACCCAACACGTGACAAAGGGGAAGAAATGAGAACATCTTGCTCATTAATAGGTAATAAGTAGAACCCATGCTGTTGTACAGTCGAGTTCTCCAATATCTATACAGTCAACAGTTCATAAATATCTATACACAGACCGTATTGCCAGTTACATAAGATCCGTGTTTAGATATTTATGAACCGTTGGCTGTACGGATATTGGAGAACTCGACTGTACTTGCTTAATTGGGTTGGTGTAGACTCATTTCCTAAATCTGGAAAATGCCCCAAACGTAGAATGTCCTAAATAAGATGACCTAAATGCTAAATGAGTGAATGGACTAGAGGGCATTTTGCGTTCCCATAATAGATCATTATGCGACGAGAGGATTTTTCACTATACAAAAACTAATAAGTAGACACAGAAATTACGTTTTCGTACCGAAATCGAGAAACCTCATACTAAATTTTAGTTCCAAACACGCTCACGGGCGGGCGCTGTTCCAAGCGTCATATTTCACAAATTTCTCGATAACGGTACTACTCGATTACGTTACGCAGGTTTCGAAATCTCCGTGATCGACCCTCTGAACCCTACTTCTAAGCAAAATGTAGGCAGTGTGGTCTCATTTTATATTGGTCTGTGACATATACAGACAGACACAAACATTCAGCAACCCAAAGTACCCTTTAAGTTTTCAGTTGGCATGGCAAATTAATAATTTATTAATACATATACGTACAATGTAAAGTAACGGGCATTTGCATTGAAATACATCAGCAACAGGCCTCGTCAACTAGCTTAACCCAAATTACAAAACATCATCAGCAACAGGCCTCGTCAACTAGCTTAACCCAAATTACAAAACATCATCAGCAACAGGCCTCGTCAACTAGCTTAACCCAAATTACAAAACATCATCAGCAACAGGCCTCGTCAACTAGCTTAACCCAAATTACAAAACATCATCAGCAACAGGCCTCGTCAACTAGCTTAACCCAAATTACAAAACATCATCAGCAACAGGCCTCGTCAACTAGCTTAACCCAAATTACAAAACATCATCAGCAACAGGCCTCGTCAACTAGCTTAACCCAAATTACAAAACATCATCAACAACATGCTTCGTCAAAAAAATGCAATGGCAAATTGTATGGAAACAACCTTTTTAATGGCTGTATTTTTTTATTGCTTTGACTTAGAAGTTTGATTTTTTCACAGGTTCAAGTGACTGCAGGTTTGAGTATTTCGTATTAATTTCAGCATGCTACCTTTACGCGTTCCAGAGAAAAAGGGTCTTGACAGAAAGACAACAAAATTATCCTGCAAGGGTTCCGTTTTATAATAATATTATATATAACAAGTTACTGGTTTGACCGAATAGTCATCTTAATCCAATCATCCTCATTATTTGTAATCCAATCAAAAAGTGAAACACATCATCGATGTATCAATTCCTCTGTAGTCCTTGTACGTACATTAACGCTTGGTTGTAAGAGCACCTCCCCTGCTTCCTTCGTCACGCCCCGCTTGTTAAGCCAAGTGCTGTCCTCAATGTCTGTCACTAAACATAGCGCTATCTACAACTCGTGATTTAGGAAGCTTTGAACATGGTAGGGAATTAAGGAACTCAACTGCTGGAGGACTGCTCAATGGTTAGAACGGGAAGCTGCAATTCATTTATTTATTATATTTATACGACAAGGAAGGCAAACGAGCAAGTGGGTCACCTGATGGTAAGTGGTCACCACTGCCCATAGATACCCGCAACCTCGGGGGGTTTGCAGATGCGTTGCCAACCTAAAGAGCTAAGATGAAATGCCTCTTGTGCCCGTAACTACACCGGCTGTCTTACTTTCCGCACCGGAACTCAACAGTGCAAGAACTGCTGCTTAGCGGCAGGATTAGCGAGTAAGATGGCAATGGGGGTGACATAGTGAAACGTTGAGGTATTTTAATAATTTATTGTTACGGGATTGAGAGAAAGCCATGATAGCGTAATGGTTTGACCTATGGCATCTCAAACAGAAGGTCGTTGGTTCAAACCCCGTCTCGCACTTCTGATTTTTTCGGAATTTATGTGCGGAATTACATTTGTAATTTATCATAAGCTTTTCGGTGAAGCAGAACATCGTGAGGAAACCTGCACACTCCTGCGAAGCAATTCAATGATAAATAAATAATAAATAAATATCATGGGACAAATTGACACCAATTGACCTAGTCCCAAACTAGGCAAAGCCTGTACTATGGGTACTAGACAACGGATAAACATACTTATATAGATAAATACATACTTATATACGTAATTATTAAACATCCAAGACCCGAGAACAAATATTCGTATTCATCATACAAACATCTGCCCCGACCGGGATTCGAACCCAGGACCTCAAGCTTCATAGTCAGGGTCTCTAACCACTAGGTTATTCGGTCGTCATGATGTGTGTGAAGTTCCCAATCAGCACCGGGTCCGCGTGGGAACTATAGCTCAAGCCCTCTCCGTCTGAGAGTACGTAAAAAAGGCCAGTGATGATTAATTCCAGCCAAGACAGAACATTTTGCTAAGCTAATAAATGATACGCCCCATTGATCGCGTAAACAACAACGAACCATATTGAAAACAACAATCGTAAACATTGTTTATTGTTCAAATTTAAATGTAAAACAAGATTTAAATGACAGTTAGGCACGTGGCAGAGTTTCCCAAGTTGAGTCAAGTTTAACTCGCAAATCGAGTTTTATCTCGATGGATGGATAAACAGATACCCATCAAGGCGCATTGTGTCGGATTACAATAAAATTGTTTGAGCCGAAGTTTGGGGGATGTTTGCTGGCCAAGAAATGTACTGGGAACTGGAATAAGGGATTGCTGGCGGCAACATGGTGTGTATAATACTGAAGGGTAGAACTTAAACGTCTTGATTGAATCAAGCCCCTATTTCGCCAATTTACCATTTACAGTTTACAATGACAATTCGAACTACATTTCTTTGCCAATGAAGCGCGCTAAAACGAAAGCTTTTCAAGTCAGCAACTGACACCGAATTGTCATTGAAAACTGACACTTGTAACGTTGGTGAAATATAAATATAAATGAACAACTGGACCTAGAATAACTAGTAGGACGTTAAGCAGTGGCTTTCGTGCTTTCGAAATGGCCTCGTAGAGAGCTCCAAAACGCGTTTCAATTACAATTTGGTGTCAATTGCTGACTTGAAGCGGTTTTGTTTTAGCGCGCTTCAATTGGCAAAGAAATGTAGTTCGAATTGTCATTGTAAACTGACAATGGTAAATTGGCGAAATAGGGGCCAGGCCCCCGTTTCATAAACGTGACAGGTGACAAATGACAACGACAGTTTGGTGTAGATTACTGGCTTGAAAAGTATTTGTATTATCAGACTTCATATTAACTTTGAAGTGTAGGACGAATTGTCGTTGTCATTTGTCCCTGTCACGTTTATGAAACGGGGGCCTGGTGGTGCTGATAATTGCGTCTGTGTGACATGTGATGATTCGTGTGGCAGTGGAGGAGTTGCATGACATTCGTCGCATTTGTCTTGGCCGGGTTTTTAGGGCTCCGTACCTCAAAAGGAAAAAACGGAACCCTTATAGGATCACTTTGTTGGCCGTCTGTCGGTCTGTCTGTCTGTCTGTCTGTCTGTCTGTCTGTCAAGACCCTTTTTCTCTGGAACGCGTGGAGGTAGCATGCTGAAATTAATATCAAATACTCAAGCCTGCGGTCCCTTAAAATCGTGAAAAAATCAACCTTCTGAGTCAACGCAATCATAAGATACAGTCATTAAAAAATCTATTTCCATGCGAATTGCCGATTTCCAAAAACCTAAAGGGTACTTCCAGCTGTCCTAGAAACTTGAAATTTTGTATGAAGGTAGCTCTTAACCACTCCAAAAAGTCTCAAAATCTTAAAATTTTATGTCTGTCTGTAGATTTCATAGACCAATATAAGTTGACCCCACACTGCGTACATTTTGCTTAGGAGCAGGGCTCTGCTAACGCTGGACTTCTTAAAACACTGGGGAAAAGCGTTAAAATCTTTCTACGGAACCCTCGTGCGCGAGTCCGACTCGCACTTGGCCGGTATTTTTTTCCTGAAGTCAATTCCTCGCATGCTACCATCTTTTTATTGCAAAAATATCCCGACGAATTTTTGAAGTCAGTTAAAAATAAAATCAATGATTTGACTACATAGAAATGAGTTGTCCAGTGTTAGCAGAGCCCTGCTCCTAAGCAAAATGTACCCAGTGTGGGGTCATTTTAGGTACATTGGTCTTGACAATACAGACAGGCATAAAAAACTATATTTTGAAATTTTTCTGAGTGGTTATCCTATAAGAGCTACCTTCGTACCAAATTTCAAGTTCCTAGGACAATTGAAACTGGTGATCCTATAAGGGTTTTCCGTTTTTCCTTTCGAGATACTGAATCCTTAAAAAAGTTATTTAGACGACCGAATATCCTAGTGATTAGAGACCCTGACTATGAAGCTTGAGGTCCCGGGTTCGAATCCCGGTCGGGGCAGATGTTTGTATAATGAATACGAATATTTGTTCTCGGGTCTTGGATGTTTAATATGTATATAAGTATGTATTTATCTATATAAGTATGTTTATCCGTTGTCTAGTACCCATAGTACAGGCTTTGCTTAGTTTGGGACTAGGTCAATTGGTGTCAATTTGTCCCATGATATTTATTTATTTATTCAGCTAAAAGCAAATGTGTCACTCTCACTAAGAAACTTCTGAAGTCATAGAATACGACACGAACTACTCGTAACCTGCAGCTGAAATTACCTATATTCCGTACATGTTAATTTAAACGTCGAGAAACCGGAAACTTTGCCAACGGCGAAGCTCGACAAAGCTCCAACGCGGGAAGTATCGAATAGCGAGAAAAATTCACGGAAAATAAAGTCAAAACGGAAGATGGCCGTTTGTTAAGGTTGTAGATATAAAACTTGGAGTATCTAGTGTTAAATATGTTAAAATCCAGCGTTGCAATTGGATGACAGTGGCTAGGGAAAACAGACAGATAGTTCAGCAAGAACGCACTTTTAGGGGCGGCCATGATTGGCCGCTCAGAGATGACTTTGACAGCTGTCAGAATACAGCGCGAAATGCTTTAGCTTGAGACGAGTCTATGTCTGCTGATAAATTGAATTAAGTAATATTATGCGTAGCAATTAATAATATGTGTAATCTGGTAATGTATTGATGTATGAAGTGGTGAGTGCTATTAAAATAATGTATCCGTGAGGTTTCTTGCTGGTTCTTCCCGCGGAATGGTCGTATCGAATCAGCTCAGTTATACAATGTTGTTGACCAATTAATAAATCAAGTATACCACCCAGCCGAAGTTTCAATGGTGTTAGGCAAATACGGTTAGGAATTACGAGCACTGAAAGTAAACAAGGTGGTTATGAGCGCAATACATTTATTTCTACCTTTTATTTAATTATTAAAGCACATACAACCAGTATTGTCTTCTACAAGCATTAATCTCCTTTAAGATCGTATTACAACGTAATGAACATAAGTAACTATAGTAACTGTTTAAACTAAAGATCCTTTTTACCTAGGTGGGACGTTAATTTGAAAATATGATTATAACATAATGTGTGAGACAACTCAATAACCCGTTTCAAAATACCTGTTATAATTTGCACAACCTGTAAGTAATAGCGTACATCAGCAACAGTAAATTATACACCAAATTTAATTAGCAATAGATATTAAACACAAAATAATGCTTAACTTCTAGTCCCACTGTTGCCGCAATACTAACCCCGGCGCCGCCGCGCCGTTCCTTTTTACCCATATCTTCACTCACTTTCCGATCACAACGGTTTTAGCCAGTACATGATTTGATTATGGCTAGACTACCATAAATCAACATTTTAATCATTTTAATTGTTTTGCATAGTTAAATTACAACAAAGACACAGATATGACTGCCTGGAATGTTAATTTTCAATTTTGTAATTATATTATAAATATAGCTAAAATCGTTACGTCACAACCTGTCACATAGTTGTGAATCAGTCAACTACGATTGTTATATAACTAGGATATATGTGCAATAATACATTAAATAAATTCATTTAACTATTATATTTTTTTTTATAAACTCACTGAAACATGAATACACAGAAAAAAACCAGAAAAATGCCAACCCCGGGAATCGAACCCGGATCCTCGACACTCCGGGTCGTGTGCTTTTCCCCTACACCACGATTGGACATAGAGGAAAGGCCGAATTTTTTCCATGTATTCAAATCTTAGCTTGTTTTTTATCACTTTTTGCAGTGACTAGCGCCATCTATGCGATTACTTCGTAAACCGAAAACAACGCACCCTTTCGAAACTTATCAGTTTACCCAGGCTCAACAACGAGATGGCGCACTAAAGCAATCAATTCAATCTGGGTAAACTGATAAGTTTCGAAAGGGTGCGTTGTTTTCGGTTTACGAAGTAATCGCATAGATGGCGCTAGTCACTGCAAAAAGTGATAAAAAACAAGCTAAGATTTGAATACATGGAAAAAATTCGGCCTTTCCTCTATGTCCAATCGTGGTGTAGGGGAAAAGCACACGACCCGGAGTGTCGAGGATCCGGGTTCGATTCCCGGGGTTGGCATTTTTCTGGTTTTTTTCTGTGTATTCATGTTTCAGTGAGTTTATAAAAAATATAATTGATATTCACGGGAAAACCGTAAAAATAAAAAATTGGGAGAAAAAATACAAAAAGATACTCCTACTGAGATCATTTAACTATTGCCAATAATCTCAATAATGGATGAAGGAGGAATTGTATCACTAGTTTCTAAGTTTGGAAAAGAAACTCCGTGTTTACTTCATGTCAAGACAGGTTTTAAGGGGCTTATTTTAGAATCGTATGGCACACGTCAATCTTAAATACGCCTAAAGTTAAGTCAGACTCAGAGTCACGTTTAAGTTTCAGCCGTAATTACTTCGACAATTGTTTGCATTCGTTTGAAAAAAAAAACACTTTTAGACAAATAATAAATTTAACAGATTTATCGGAAGAATTTAAGTAGTACGTAGTATTTAGGTAGCACTTGACAGTACGAACAGACGTTTTTATCTTCTGTTAAAGATTAAGTTACAGATAATAAGACAAGTATTTTATCATGAAACTTATATATCGCATCTCAAATTTGTTAATACAATACAATACAACAAAACAAATATCCTTTAATGTCTGTTGAGTTGCCAATGTATCTATTATTTATATTAGAGTTTAAAATTATTGTCACAGGTAAGTACAGCCACTTTCTTAATTTTGATTTCGGATGTTCTCTGAGAAAGAAAATAGTGATTACGTCATCATATTTTATGTCTAGTGAACGACTGTCAAACTTTCTATAAATATATCCATATAAATCAGAAAACCTTCGCGGTAATAGCGTTTTCTAATAACATTAAATTTGTCTGTGTTCCTCTTCTGTATTGTCTGTGTTTTTCCTTATACAGAATCTATGGCTGTGTGGGCCAAGTTTACGATGTCAATATTTTGTCTTCGTACGTTTCTTCCGTATATCACGACTATTTACTAAGAGGGCATCTCCAAGGCCAATACGGACTTCTTATATTTTCTGTATCAAAAACTGTATATTCCAGTAAAACTCCTCATGGAAATAAGAGTGATTTCGGGGAATCTTCTTTTTGAAAATCGAAAGAAACATAGAGGACGATAAAATGCCATAGGTACTATCGAAACAACTGAATCGTGTAGAACCTTTTCGTAGAAAATGTCATAGTGACATCATATTGCCTGACAACGAAAATCATTATGACACTTACTGTGAAATCGTTCTACGTTGGGTCAGAAATCAAATGGTTCGACTGTGCTTAGTTAAATTGGCGTGTTACGGGAGAGGACTAAGATGTCAGTCCAATAACAAGGCTTGATAGTGATGACGATGGGTCATCAAAATGTTTATCGTCATCATCATGTCAGCCGAAAGACGCCACTGCTGGACATAGGCCTCCCCCAAGGCTCTCCACTCAGACCGGTCTTGTACTTTCCTCATCTACCGCGGTCCCGCGATCTCGCATCAATACTTGTTTCAAAATTTAATGTTCAATTTACAACAAGACTGCTTGATATATAGGTACCACAGAGAAATGCCACAAATCTTCAGCCCAATTTCCTAAAGTCAAGGAATTTCATGGCGAATCCTTTCTTAAAATGACCCAGAAACCAATATCTATGCGACAATGGATTTACCTTCTGCCGTTTCCCTATCAAATTAGTAATACTCCAATGCACAATAATCGTGAAAACATGAAGAAATATTAAGTCAACTACCCAATTACTGGAGAGGGTCACCGTATCGCGTCCCTTCCAACGGGTCATAAATGGAATTGAGGTCGTCGGGTGCAGGTACGGCTGTATCCTCCGCGCAAGCCTATCGGAGAATGACTGAATCTACATATATGAATGGGTCAGCTCCCGAAGTAGCTTAGGACAAAATGTATTGTAAAAAAATGGCCAAGTGCGAGTCAGACTTGGGCACCGAGTGTTCTGGAGATAACATTAAGATTAATCAAGCTTCCATTGATCTAGAATCATGAAATTTGACAAGAAGTAAGCAGGTTACATCACAACATAACTGAAAGTAAAATTAACATATGTGAATTTGTAAAAACCTGTGACAGTTTATGATTTACTGGCGATTGACGGATCGATAGACAGACAGACAGAACGCCGTGATATTTGAATCTTTCCTTTTGATGACGGAACTCCAGAAGACGTGTGTGAAGTCGTTCGTAGGAATTAGAATAAAATTTTGTTACTTCGGTAAAATAGCGGACTTAGTCAAGACAAGTATCAGCATTTTAGGATATTATTAGTTATGCTTTAAAAGTGTCATTTAGATTGAACGAAGTCTTTCCCCCTAACATTCAGGTGAAGTTTATGTTACCTCAAACCTGTCACATTTCGTTAAGAGCTGTTAGAAATAATTCGCAAGGAAACCAAAAATCTGTATGTCACAAAATCAACCCATCTATCAGAAGGTCACAAAGCGTGAACGCAAAGCGAGATCGCGTCAGCCAAAGTGTGTTCAGTTATCCGCCATGTTTCTTTCTATTCCTACATCTGTCAGTCGGAACGTAGAAATAACCGAGGAACAGATTAAAGGCAGTGTAGCGGAACGGGGCCATCATACGTTGAAATATCGACGCTGCCACAGAGTAACGATCTCCAATAAAAATATATTTGTGTGCTGAATTGATAACTTTGCGTATTGAATGGAGGTCGGGTCAAATGTTTGGTAGCTGGCTAATGATATTACAGGGTGAAAATATATGTTACGTAAGAATGTAACATATCTTTACCCCTGTAATATCATTAGCCACACTAATCTATACCTATAAAACAGTACCGTGACTAACTGACAGACAACGCACAGCCTAAACCACTAGACCTAGAGACTTGAAATTTAGCAAACATATACCTTGAGTATACTAATGGTGGACTAAGAAGGGATTTTTCTAAATTCCCATGGGATACGGAACTAGCCCATTTTGAAATATTTCTCGGGGGCAAAGCCGCGGGGCATAAGCTAGTGTAATTATAATGCAACTGGTTAGATATTTTTAACAGCCGATACTTGACAGCTGTCATCCCAGTACAATAAGTGTCATCATTATGTCAATGATGACATAAGTTGTACTGGGATGACGGCTGTCAAATATCGGCTGTTAAAAAAAATTAACTATAGAGTTGTTTGACGTGAACTGTCAGAAAGCGCCCAGTGGTCTAGCACTTGCCCGGTTTTCTTTACAAAATGTGTGTCTGAAGCAAGTTCATTTCCTCTAATAGGTTGTCACAGGCCGTTTTCATAAGGGGAAACAGTCTGTTTTAAGGTAGCCTACCTAGGGTTTTGTGAAGGAAACAAATTACAAGTTTAATACATTTATTTGAACAAAATCGGTAGGCTAAATTGACAATTAGAATAGAGAATCTCAGGGGATTGAGTTCGAAGACACTTTTGAAGATACTGGGTTCGATTACACGCTAATGTGGCCTACACTTCCCTCGGGTGTCTGGATCCTCCGGCGACGGCGAAAATAGGGCGCAGGCGTCGTAGAGCAACCAGGAGTGACCAGGGGGCTCGTGTGATGACGTGGTGTCGAGATGGTGTGAAGGGGACCGTAGCGTGCCAACGGCTAGCCTCTGAGTAGGCTGCGAGAGGTCGGCAGGGGTCCGTTAGGAACCAGTAGTGGGTGGAGAGATTTCCACGGGTAGCGTAGTTGCCCAAGTTCTGGGCTGGCTGGTTCCACTCAGGAGTTGTAGAGAAATGTCTGGTGTCCCAGCCGTACAAGCGGTTTTATGGTTGAGTGGGACCGGATACGGACAACCAAAAGATTTTGAATTGGGCGACGCCCATGGGCGTGTCCGTGCTTCTCATTTTGAATACCAACGTATTGTTTCTGTGTAGTGTGTAATGTAGTTTTTTATGTGTTTTATGTTGGCTAAGTGCAAGTAGCGGTTGTTAATTAATTTATTTACAACCGATGCAATTTTAATTCTACTTAAATTAATATTATTCGCCTAAGTGCGGAAAAGCGCCATCTAGCGGATTATGGCGGAACTTTTTAATGTCCAATAGCTTGCGTATTGTGACAAGGTACAATTACACACCAGAGCCTCCAGTGTAACTTTTTTCTTGTAACGTCTCAATTACTGTGAGCAAATAGGTAGCTTCTTTAGCTGCACGCATTAGCGACGTATCATTGTATTTTATTTCATACGACGAGGAAGGCAAACGAGCAAGTGGGTCACCTGATGGTAAGTGATCACCACTGCCCATAGACACCCGCAACCCGGAGGGTTCGCAGATGCGTTGCCAACCTAGAGGGCTAAGATGAAATGCCTCTTGTGCCCGTAATTACACCAGCTGTCTTACGCTCCACACCGGAACACAACAGTGCAAGCGCTGCTGCTTACCTTCAGGATTAGCGAGTAAAGTGGTGGCAGCGCACAAGGTCCTACCACCCGCAAAATTTAACACGTTAACGCGAATGCGATCGAACCGTTTTTTGCGACCTGAAATTCACACTAAGGGCTCTGGAAAGCTTTTCGTTCTATTGCGTTCTCGTAAGAAATACCTATAAAAGGATTTGTTTGTGTCCCCGCACCAAAACATGAGACGAGTCAGTTGTTTGTCACTTCGCATCAATAGTTCTTTGTTAGACGTAAGTGGCAGTAGCTAAGTGGTACGGCCGGGGACAAAGATAAATGTTCACATTTTCCTGCTTTACTAAAAGTTGCAAAGATGTATTAATATTTTTGTCCTCACGATAAGATAAGACGGCATCTTGTTGAACAATATTTTGACGTATACACTGTGGTCTGTGTCATAATAATGTATTAGATGATTGCCCGAAAAATGTTTATGATCAGACGTATTTCTCACATTATTTGGTTCTTTATAGGTATAAAGAACCAAAGAATGATGATGATGATCTTGATGAGGTCATCAAGATCTTTTCCCCTCTCTACTTCTCCGCTTTCTTCCTCTTTCTTGCCCTCACTAGTGAGTGGAAGTGAGGGAAGTGTCCCTTTTCCTCTCTGTCTTTCTTTTCGGTTTCCTCTCTCTCCTTCTCTCTATATTTTATTGTGCGCTCTCTGCTCTCTTTCTATCTTCTTCGTTTCAGTCCTTTTCCTCATTTTTTTTTCTCGTCTCTCTCTTTCTTAATTTTCCTCCTCCTTCTGCTCTTCCTCTTTCTTCTGTCTCTTCCTTTTCATCCTTCAATATTTGTTTTAAAATGGCCTTAATGGTCATGTCGAATCAAATATCCAATCATCAATCAACCAACTCACTTGCATACGTATAATTTGACGCTGGACTGAAAAAGGTACCTTTAAACCTTTCCGCATCACCAAAATCAATGTTGAACAGAGTCCCGTCGAAACAAATTGTATCGTTCAAAATCACAAAAGAAAATGTAACGAGTCCTCAAGCTCCGTGACCTCCTAACCGACAGCGAACTACACAAAAACAATAGCGTATTGTCGCCGCTTCCTTTCCGTGCCATTATTTATTCAATGGCATTATCTCTGCCCTTTTTCTGAACGGAATTATTAATAATATTCGTTGCTTGGTGCCACTTCGCTGAATTAACTTGGGGATCGAAACAATTTTTTTTCTGTTCGAGTTTTCACTTTTAATAATTTGCGGCTTAGCGAAATAAACTGATTCACGTATTTAAATCGAGTTATGCCAATGTTTAGGAGTAACTCTTAGTGGGAGCGGATGATTTAGTGCCAACGAAACGCGCACTACGCGCCAAGGCACCTCTGGTGCGACTACTAGACGCAGCTGATAGCAGCTGACAACTACCCTCGTTTTCGTCGTCATTTTTAATATTGTAAAAAAATAGAGTAGCACCCGTAGGTAGTCCAACCCATTGTGGAGCTATACTCGGCTGACATAACGTGGGTGATATGTTTAATTCAATATGATTGAATCTGGCGGTAGTTTCATGCCAAATCGTAGAGTACTACAAACCTACAGTACCTAACCTTAAAGAAAAATACATTAATAAAAAGAGTTCCCAATGAAACACGGCGTTCATTCGTCAAGCGAAATTTTCTTTGTTTGAGGCGTCGCGAATTGCAAATAAGAATATAATAACGAATACAAAGGAAGAATATCAGACGACATGGCGGCTGATTTATTTCAGAAAAAGGATTTTCGATATTTGTTTCGAGCGTATAATTTTAATATCGTGTTCTGATGCCACGCTCGTTATAATTATGTTGAGGCACATATCGCGTTACGAGATTACGCTGTCTCGGGTCCTGTAATAATTGAGGTTTTATTTTTACGTGTCTACTTTATTCTTCTCTTATTTTTTTATCAACATGTCTTCTATTGTAGACGTATTTCTTTTAAGTGTTTTTTCATTCAAATTATGAATTGGCGTCATTACCATACATCGGGGTTTTCGATGCGGGAACGATTTGAGAAAGAGTCAATACCTACTCTTTGACATTAGCCAAATTTGACATTAGGTCATCATCACTAAGCACTGTCTCCTGTCAGTCTGTTTTCTCATTACTTACATTTATTTTCTTTGAAAAATATAATAGACTATCCACGTGTGATTACTCGGCCTAGAAATTAACCTAATTTACTTTTCTTAGTAAAGTTTACCCACTATCCGTCGTATTAACGCAATTCCAAAGAATCACCACGAAAATAAATTTTCCCGTCAAACACTTTATAACCCACATTTTTCCTGAATCTAAGGAAAATTTGAATTTCCAATTCAAGTGTCCATCTCGAATTAAGGGCGTCCGAGGCTCGGAGAAATTATTCTCTACATTTCGGGAAAATAAAGAAATTCTTTTCGGAAAACCAGTAATAAGATTTAGAAACACAAATTGCTTGAATTTGTTTCGACTTCGCTCGCCATCTTTGACCGAGTTTATTCCAAGTTGTATTCCCCGAAAATTATAGAGTTTTGTAAAATTCTGAATTCAGCAATTTGGTTCTTTAGTTCGCCCTTGAAAATCTTGCCTAGTTGCGATTTTCAGAAGCTTAACTTACTTCAGGTTAGCGATAGCCTGCAATGTCCGTATGCTAGTAAGTTGTGTGTTCCTGTCTGTGCATGTTAGATCGTATTGACTTCATAAAAACTTCTCGTATAAAAATGAAATGCTGAACACAAATTTATTTTTTACTGATGGTAAGGCACGTGACACGAGATGTCAAGGATCCGGGTTCGATTCCCTTGGTTTGTCACACATTTTGTTTCTCTTTGTGTTCTTGTTGTAGTGAGTATTAAATAGAAGTTTCTTTGCTTATTTCTTAAGCACTTGGTTTTGAATCAGGTACACAAAACAAATGTTGCAATTTTTTATAAATTAAGTAAACATAAAGAGGATGCCTCCTCCAGACTATTTTACGTCCCAGCAGTGGGACGTAAAATAGTCTGGTAATGATGATGATGAAATGCACATAAAATATGTAACACAAGATAAAAACATAAGTTTATGCATTAAGATAATTAAGTCTATGTTTCTGCGACACATTGTAAATACATTATTCATGAAGGTAGCAGAAAACTCATTGACATCTCGTCTTTCTACTTTTGTCATTAACAAAAAGCCTTTGACTTTCAAAAAGGGATTCTATCATGTGTATCAAAGAGTTTATTTCGGGTGCAGATTAATCTCCTTTGATGAACGCAATTAGAAGAACCGAGGGCGTAAAGGGAACACGCACAGATAATGCGTTGAGAGATTTAGATTAAGTGTTGAGCGTAATGGCGGTTTCTGTTGAAAAAAACCGGACAAGTGCGAGTCGGACTCGCGCACGAGAGTTCAGTAGAAAGATTTTAACGCTTTTCCCGAGTGTTTTAAAAAGTCCAGTGTTAGCAGAGCCCTGCTCCTAAGCAAAATGTACTCAGTGTGGGGTCAACTTATATTGGTCTATGAAATCTACAGACGGATATAAATAAAATAGATTTTGAGACTTTTCTGAGTGGTTGTGCTATAAGAGCTACCTTCATACCAAATCTTAAGTTTCTAGGACAACTGGAAGTACCCTTTAGGTTTTCAGGTTTCGGCAATTTGTATGGAAATTGCCGTTTCGGTGACTGTATCTTTTGATTGTGTTGACTTAGAACGTTGATTTTTTCACAGCTTCAAGGAACCGCAGGTTTGAGTATTTTATTTATTTGATATTAATTTCAGCATACTACCTCCACGCTTTCCAGAGAAAAAAGGGTCTTGACAGACAGACAGACGGACAACAAAGTGATCCCATAAGGGTTCCGTTTTTTTCTTTTTGAGGTACGGAACCTTAAAAATAAACGAAGAAACGAAAAATGTACCTATCTTAAAAGTAATGGAATCTGATGTTAGAGATGTAGCGACACAGGATTGCTTAGCTTGCGATATCGCTAACATGCGATTGCTATGCGGTTCGGAGCGTCAGTAGTCTCTCGCCCGCTGTTATGTAATTACGTCTACAAGAGTAAATAAATGGAGTTTCAGCAGCAGCAGATTTGTGTCATTTAGTAGGTACCAGACATATTACCCCTAAAGAGATTAAATAATTGTTTCTTTACTCTTAATAAAACACAGCTGATCAAACTAAGCTGCTCAGCTTGTTAAGCTGATCATACGTGAGAGTACGAAAGGAAAACGATTGTCACAGTTACAGTGACAATTATGCACTGTTTTCAAAAAACGATGGATTCGTAAGACTAGCGAATTTTGTTCGTATTTGTTGACGACATGTTTTTCATTTTGTATAGTGATCCGATGGTTTTGCTCTCACGGTGAATACTTATAGGTATATTATTTAGGTGATGAGTCACATTGTACGGTACAGCACCGCACATTCTGCGTTGTCATTAATTTACGCCGACCTACCTATGTAGGTCAATACATTTTAGTTCACTAATATCAGCCATTACGTGTACTCGTTTATTATGTTGAAATAAAGTAATTAATTATCTCCACATCAGAACTATCATTTGAAAGGTAGTACAAACCGTACATCTTTATGGTCCTTCGAACCGGATCAGATCAGTGACAGGATTTCAGTGATCCTGGAAGTTTATTTCGCGTGCGTGAGTTTTGTGAACAGTTCATCGGAAACGTGTCGCGCGAAGTGCTGAGCTAAGCATTATCAGAACTAACAGTGCTACGTGGAAGTTTACGTCAATTGATATAAACCATCGATAGACATTTATCAGAAAACTAGCAGCATCGAATACCAATATTATCCTTATCAGACACTTATCAGAAAACTAGCAGCATCAGACTTCATCTCAAGCTATTAGCAATTTCAGTTTGCTTTGTGATTTGTGAAATCCTTGGTGGTAGCGAATCGATACCCCGGCCTCCCACAAGCGGGTCTCACCGGAGGAATTGATAAAACGCCTTAGCTACCCACTGAGACTACATCATTACAAAGCTTATTTAGAAGTTTCGTCCTTCAATTATCAGAGGAGTAAATATGGAAGACTTACTATCCGGACAGTACCTGCTCATGCAAAATATTGAGAAGGTATTTATCAACTTTAAAAAAGATGGTCCCGAACGCAAGACTTACTCTAGTATTGACGGTAGAATCAGTACACTATCGAGATACTGGAACGAATTTAATAGGGTACATATGCAACTGATCGACTATCAGAACGTGAATTTCATGTACTACGAACATAATTATTATGAAGCAACCAAGAGTTTTTATAACGAAGTGTTGGCTTATTTACAAAAATATTTACTTCACGTGGAAGCTCCACAATCCCACGGAAGACCATCAGCACCATCTTTGGCATTGATTTCAATTTTACAAGGATTTCCTAAATCAGCGGAGAGGGACGTTCCTCACATTCCGTCGCCATCACCGAAAATTGGGGCGGATACAGCGCGAACCTCTGGACGTAAAGCAGACGAAACCGAGACACGAGAAAGCGGCGTTAAAAATACAGGCACTTCTATCAAGTTAGAAGAAAAGCTCCGCAAGCAGAAGAGCAATTTCAAAGCCTTTTCACGCGCTGTTACCAACATCGAATTTGACTCACTATCAGAGAAGTGGGAGTATGAAGACATTTTAAAGCTCCTAGACTCTCGTTGGATCGCCATCGACTGTCTACACTGGGACATCGATAGTGAACTCTACGAGGAGGACCCAGACTATGAGCATCAGTTTACTAAGTATGAGAGAGAGTACAATGATATTTAGAAAGCTCTCAATCAGAAAATGTGGTCAGCATCGTATAGAACTAAAATCACACCGACCATGGACATACCCACGTTCAGCGGTGACTATCATAAATGGACTTCTTTCAAAGATCTGTTCTGCGAAACAATACACAATAACCGTTCCATGTCGAACGCTCAAAAAATGCAGTTCTTGGCGAAAGGCGAAGCAGAGAAACTAATACAGCATCTTAATATCAGCTCGGACAACTACGAAGTATGCTGGGATATTCTTAACCATAGATATAACAACACCAAGTTAATATTTAGCTCACACGTCAACATACTTATGGGCCTCCCAGTCATGCAGCAACAATCAGCATCGATTATCAAGAAAATTCATGACACTACTAAAGAGTGTCTTAATGCTGTCAAAAACCTAGGAGTAGACGTCGCTACCTGGGACCCCCTGCTCGTCCACATCTTATCACAGAAGTTGGATGCGGAAACGCACAAGGATTACATCGAGTCCTTAAAGGCACCTCGTGATCTACCATCATTATCAGATTTCTACGAGTTCTTAGAAAGCAAGTTTACTTCACTTGAAGCGTCTCGGCGAAAGCAGGACAGCAATATACAGAAATCAAATAGCAGCTATGCGCCCTCGTTTAACATGAGAAAAGCGCCACAACAACATAATAATTTCAACTTCAATAAATATCAGAAAAGCAATACCTACAACAACAAACCTATTGCGAAATCATATCATGTGTCATCGAATTACAAATGCCTGTATTGCAAAAGCGATCACTCTATTTTCTTTTGCAACGAATTCATTAACTTGCCAAATGAAACGAAGTTGAAGGTAACAAACGATTTGCGACTCTGCACCAATTGCCTTTACGACCATAAAGGAGACAAATGCATTTCTAAGAAAACATGTCGTAAATGTACCGAGCGGCATAACACTTTATTACACGATGCATTGACGACACCGACAACGACATCAGCGTATACGAGTAGAGATAATGTGAACGTATCTCAAAACGATTCATCAGAGATCCTGTTAGCTACGGCACAGATTAAAGTTCTTGCAGTGGATGGCTCCTATCATACTATGCGAGCTCTCATTGACCAAGGCTCACAAATTTCTCTTATCACCGAGAATGCTGCACAGAAACTTGAACTACCACGGCGACGCTGCAAAGGCGTAGTTTTTGGTCTCGGCACGCAGGAAAACAACTGCAAAGGAGCAATGAACATATCAGCATCAGCAATACATGGAGATTACACATTTACAACAAATGTAATGATCATGAAAAATCTCATCAATAATCTCCCTAACCAAACGTTTCAGAAACCCACCTGGTCACATATTGAAAATATCAGTCTCGCAGACCCACAATTTAACGTTAGCCGACCAGTTGATATATTACTAGGCGCCGACATATACGCTCTAATCATGATGGGCGGAATCATCAGGGGTGAAAATCCATCTCAACCTATGGCACAGCAGACTCATTTAGGATGGCTACTTTGTGGAAAAGTAAAGACATATCAGTGTAATGTCATATTGAACAATATTGAAGACATTCATCGATTTTGGACAATAGAAGACATCGCAGACAATCCACTAAACATGTCAACAGCAGATTATCAGTGTGTAGAGCAGTACAATGAACATACATATCGACAATCAGATGGGCGATATGTAGTCAGATTGCCCATGAAATCTGACACCCTAGAAAAAATAGGCGAATCCAAGCAGAGAGCCGTAGCTCAATTCCTTCAGTTAGAGAAGAAATTTATCAAAAATCAGAAAATATCAGAAAACTACAAATCATTTATTACAGAATATATAAATCTAGGTCACATGCACGAAGCTACCGGCGAGAGTAACCAGACACCCGCATGTTACCTACCTCATCATTGCGTACTACGTGACTCAAGTACCACGGCGTTACGAGTTGTATTCAATGCGTCATCGCCTACGTCATCGGGTCACAGTCTTAATGATCTAATGCACAGCGGACCCAATTTGCAACAAGACCTTTTGACACTAATTTTAAAATGGAGACAGTACGAAGTAGCAATCATGGCAGACATAGAAAAAATGTTTAGGCAAATTTTGGTACATCCGCAAGATCAGAACCTGCAAAAGATCATTTGGAGGGAAAACCCCAATCAGCCTCTGCGAGTATACAACCTATCAACAGTAACTTACGGAACTAAATGAGCACCGTTTCTCGCAATGATGACCTTGAAGCAGCTAGCAAAAGATGAAGGTCATAAGTTTACGACAGCAACAAAGAAAGCACTAGAAGAGGATTTCTACATGGACGATCTCCTTAGTGGTAGCCATGATATACCATCAGCAAAACAACTTCAATCAGAGTTAATAAACCTCCTTGAATCAGGTGGTTTTAACCTTCGCAAATGGGCGTCTAATAAAACCGAACTCCTACAAGATGTAGAAACATCACTGAGTCAGCAAGCATTTGAGTTCAAGTACCCCGAATCCACTAAAACTCTTGGATTGCGTTGGAACCCAGTAGATGACCTATTCTCATTTCAAATAAAACTCAAGCCATCATCAGAATCACTAACCAAGAGGACTTTATTATCAGAAATATCGAAGATTTTCGACCCACTCGGATGGCTCGCTCCAGTGACCACAAAACTCAAACTATTGTTCCAAAATGTATGGTCAGATGACATACATTGGGATAGCAAACTATCAGATGAGATCAACAATGAGTGGCAAAACATTCGCAGCGAGTTGGAGCACATGAATCATATTAGAGTAAAGAGATGGCTTGGGACTCAAAAAGGAGGAGACATCGAACTACACGGCTTCTGCGACGCCTCGACAAAGGCATTCGCATGCGTTATCTACTGCAAGATCAACAAGCAAGGTCTCGCAGGTAATCAGAAATCATCAGTGACCATTGAAGCAGCGAAGACAAGACTTGTACCTTTGAAGAAAGACATCACCCTACCCGGCTTAGAGCTGATGGCTTGCCATCTTCTATCAAAACTCATGCAGAAGGTTACTGAAAGTCTGCCAAAGTACAAAATCAGAACTTTTGCGTGGACGGACTCTACAGCAGCATTGGGCTGGCTCCAAGGAGACTCTGGGCGATGGAAACCATTTGTGGCGAACCGAGTAGAGCAAGTCAAAACTATCATACCTCCAGACTGTTGGCGTTATGTAAAATCCACTGAAAACCCAGCTGATTGCGCTAGTCGTGGAATCGCCGTACAGCAACTTATCAATCACCCCCTGTGGTGGACAGGCCCCGAATGGCTGTCTACTTACTCATCAGAACAGGATAGAGAGCGCCATATATACACAACAGATCAAGAAATAAAGAAAAGCGTTCAGGCAAGTGTCGCTACTATCAATGAGTATGACGTCATCCGCCACATAGTAAACAAACAAAGCAATTTTGCGCGTGCAACCCGAGTACTAGCGCGAGTACTCAGAGTGGTGTCACGTAACCGACCTAAGCAAGTATTTATTACAAGTTATGAATTAGCAGATGCGAGACATAGAATTATTCAGCGTTATCAACAAAGTGACTTTTCTCATGAAATAAATAATCTCAATCAGAAGACGAAGATCGACAACAAGAGCCAAATTCTCAGCTTGAAACCATTTTTGGATCAGAATGGATTATTAAGAGTCGGTGGACTATGGGAATCGTGCGTCAAAAATCTGAAACATCATCTACGCAGAGTTGTCGGGGAACAGAAACTCACATTTGAGGAGTTCTCTACACTGCTTGCACAACTAGAAGCTTGTTTAAACTCCAGACCGCTCTGCGCCATATCAGAAGACCCGGAAGACACAGACTTCCTAACACCGGCTCACTTCTTAGCAAGTGGTCCCACGCTCACCATTGTGGAAACAGAAAGAGACGCTAGAACACGCTGGCAATTAACTCAGAAGATATTTCACGATGTGTGGAAACGTTGGCAGACCGAATACTTATGCCAATTATCAGCACGCAGTAAATGGCAACAACCGCAACAGAATCAAAAGGTTGGTGACATTGTTATCATACAAGATGCCAATTTGCCAGCAGGACGATGGCCGCTAGGCAGGGTCATCGAGCTACACCCTGGGAAGGACGGGCATGTACGAGTCGTGAGCGTGAAGACAAAAAACAGCATAATACAGAGACCAATAGTCAAGCTTTCACCGCTACCCGTGACCGAAGAAACAAATAAAGAAACACAACAAAGCCCAGGAAAACAGAAATCAAGAACAAATGTATCAGTCACGTCGAGCTTCAAAACATTAGCCATCACACTGTTGACAATGATGGTTATATTACCCACACAGTGTGCTCATAATATAGCACAACTAAACAGCAACCAAAGTATTTATTTTGATAAAATCTCGGACATGCATCTTAACCGAGACGAATGGAAGCTGGTCGTGTATTACGACATGAATCCCTACTGGGCAGGTATCGAAATGGTCACAAAAATTCTCAACAACTTTGGAAATATTTGCGACAAGACCAACAAACCCATGCTTTGTGACGTAATTTTGCTTCAGCTACGTCACAGCTACAAAGAACTCGACCTTTACAATCATATGTTGCTCGGTCAGCAGATTCGCGATGTGCATACACGTGCTCGCCGCGGCCTTATCAACGGGGTCGGCAACCTGGCGCATATGCTATTTGGAGTACTAGACGATCAATTTGCAGACCAATATCAGAAGGACATCCAGTTAATCAGAGCAAATCAAAAACACATGGCAGTACTATGGCAAAATCAGACTTCAATCGTGGAGGCACAAAATAATTTGCTACAACGCGTCGAAAACACTATGGATCAACAACACAAGTACATCAACAGTCATATCAATGACATAGAAAGAGCAACAAAGCAACTGCGGGACGAAATACAGAGTACAGCTAATAGCAACAACCTTGCACTATCAGCATTCATAACAAACACGGCACTATTAAACCTGCGAAATATTCAAGACTACTTGCTTGCCATTATAATTGACTTACATCATGGATCATTCAACATTCATCTCATCAGCCCGGAGCAGCTAAAGGACGAATTGAACTTTATATCTGGTCAACTAGCAAAGGACCTATCATTACCCATCAGCAACATAGCAACAGACTTACCGAAACTCTACCATATGTTAAAGGTGAAGGCAAAAATGACGAAACAATTTTTCATAATAGAAATCAGAATACCCTTAGTAGCAAGAGACCACTACGAGATATACCGACTTATCCCCACTCGCCATTGCCTTAACAACAGCATGATCAATATCATACCTATATCAGAATATATAGCGATGAATATACAGAAAGATGCATATTTTGTTATGACTCAAGCAGACTTGCTACGTTGTGACCGATACGATGACGTCACACAGCTATGCTCGCTGCAAACTCCAATATATCACATGACTTCAGACAAAAGCTTATGTGTCATGAATGACGTAACGAATCAGTGTGCAATCAAATCTGAACCTTGTAGAATCACGTGGTCAGAACTATATGGTGTCAATTCACATTTATACTCGTGCTGTAAACAATGCACTGTTCGTATCATATGTGGGACTCAAGTTACAGCCGTACAATTGACGGGGAATGGAATTATCAGCTTCAACGGCAATTGCGTAATCAAGAGCGCAGAATTTACCATCTACTCCCGCCGGCAGCAGAGCAGCACACTGACAGTAGAACCGGACATCTTGAAAATAGAAATACCTCCGATTAATCACATAATAGATTTACCCATTTCAATCATTAACGAGACGAATATAGCAGAACAGATTAAATACGACAATCATACGTATTTGCATCAACAATTGAACGAGATTGGGAGACAAATTCAACAGATAAAAAAGAGCAGTGCAGAAGTGTCACTAAGCGAGAAAACATCACCCCATGACGTCACTCAATACGGAATGATCAGTGTGATAATATGCGTTACACTCTGCATATGTTTAGTGCTAGCACGGCGTCGCCTGCGTCCATGCAGAGCCCGAGGCTCCAGTACCATCAGCAAACAAGTGAAGAGCACAGCCCCTCCCCCCGCACTCCCTCCATCTAGTTGGGCATCGACAGCGAGAACGGCGGCCAGGCCGCCACCAGAGGCTCCAGCACCGACGACCGCCCGCTTAGAAGATGGAAGCGACGTCGAAGTCACCGGCCGGCGCTACGCGACGGTGTTCGACAGCGCGCCATCGCCTACATTCATAAGACATTTTAGTGAATAAGCAGTCAAATGAGATATCTTAAGTTGACATGTAACTTATTTAATTTTTTAATAATTCTAATTAGGGTGGAATGCTTCCTTTTCCTCTCCCGGAACATGTACGGTACAGCACCGCACATTCTGCGTTGTCATTAATTTACGCCGACCTACCTATGTAGGTCAATACATTTTAGTTCACTAATATCAGCCATTACGTGTACTCGTTTATTATGTTGAAATAAAGTAATTAATTATCTCCACATCAGAACTATCATTTGAAAGGTAGTACAAACCGTACACACATAATTTTGATTTTGTGGAGTTCTAATAGATATTTTTAAGCGAATCTCTGTCCGATACTTATGCTTATGCCGATACTTATAAAATTATATTTATGCCGACCGCAACCCATCAGTCACGAGTCAGTAGGTATCGTCATAATATTTTTGCCTTTAATCAATGAACAGATGTTTTTTCGGGGCTGTCCATAGCCATCATATTATTGCTGGCGACTGTACGATCAAAAACTAGAAAGGAAATGGTTATATATCATTGGTATCTATTGCAAGTCTTAGGGATTAGGAACTAAAAAACAATTACTTTGCTCACCCGCGACCACACGCCACGCCGCGTCGGGTCGGGTCGGGTCGCGTGGTCGCGGGTGAGCAAAGTAATTGTTTTTTAGTTCATAAATATGGACCTCCGCAAAGTAACGCCTGATTCAATAAATTATTTAGGAATTAGGGCTTTAATATTGTCAGTCAAAAACTAACAATCAAAAAAGTCAATAATCAGTAGCTTCGTCCCTCATTGGTGGAAAATGACAGATAGACCTCAGACACTAGAGATCCTAGCGGATTTTCGACTCTCGTGAGCCCTCATTTATACGCATCGATATTTGGGTCAATCAACTTATCTTTGCCACTCGTTGCCATGGAGACGTTCCCTGGGTAACTTGTGTTCGCTGGTGAGTAGACCTTCAGTATAATTAAAAATGTACCATCCTGTATGCAATGATCGGAAAACATTTTCCTATAGTATGATAATATTCATCTTCAGCCTATTTACGTCCCACTGCTGGGCACAGGTCTCCTCTCGGAATGAGAGGGCTTGGGCTATAGTCCCCACGCGGGCCCAGCGCGGATTGGGAACTTCACACACATCATTGAATTGCTTCGCAGGTGTGTCCAGATTTCCTCACGATGTTTTCCTTCACCGAAAAGCTCATGATAAATTATTATTATTGTTACACGTACGGAACTGTCATTTTCACTCGTCCAGGACTCGTGCATAATGATCATAAAGTACTATTGTAAGACAACAACACTCCATTAAATGTTAGGACTTTCGAAAGTTTATGCCAATTCCTTAATGAATGTGAAACATTCATAGAATGAAAAATTTCATTCTATGAATGTTTCATAAAAATAAAAACAAAAATAATCAATAAATCGATTATTTTCATTGATTCAGAAAATAGCTCCATCTCTTGCCACTAATGCGTAACTGTAGAAGTTCCGTAGTGGGTGAGCTGCTTGATTAAGCTACTCATAGATGGCGCTGAGGAGAGATCTTCCAAATAAAATATGACAGAAGGCATTGAAAAATTCGTTAGGTACACCAACGTTAAGTATAGCTTAATTGGTGGAGCGTGGTACGGATTACCGAGGTTGCTGGTTCAAGTCCAGCTGCTTAACGAATTTTTCTTTGCATTGTCATTGTATGTTGAATTCCTTAATGCTTTATTTCCTAAGCATGCCAATGCCAATCCTGACTTTCGGGGGAGTGGGGTCAAAAAATCATGTTTCTGATGCTGATGAGTTACCCACCTGACATCTCCATGGCAACAAGTGGCAATGAAAAGTTGATTGATCCATTTAAGTAACTATTTCGTCAACTCTACGCAACAGAAACCGTCCATTTCAAACTTCCGAACTCCGTCTAAATTACTAAGAAACGCCCAAACTATTCTATTAACACCAAGTTGCCAACTTTTAAACGAACACCGGCTTGTTTCAATCCGTGAAGCCCACAGGTTGTTTACTGGGCCGCGGCGAAGTTTTCAAACTGTAACTATCCTTTTCAGCTCCTCGCACCATTTGACTAAGTTTTGATGAAACTACAGGTGTGTTGGGACGTTTTGAGCGAGCGATCAAAGTCTGCTTGGGTGATTGAAATCAGTTTCGGTTAATGGATTCCGGTAAAAATCGGGGTTTTCAAGTCAGCAATTTACACTGGATTGTCATTGTAAAGTGATGTTTGTAATGTTGGTGAAATTGGGGCAGAACCGTGCTAGGAACTTAATCAGTGTGAGTGCAATCCTTTTGGCACAATTGGTTTGTAAATTCAGAAATTATGCGGTTTTTTAATCAATGTACGTTTGTATTCCAAGAGTGTCAATAAAGTATTATTCTATTCTATTCTATTCTAAAATAAATAGTCTCGTCGAAACGAGCTGAACTCCGTTCAGACCATCCGATAACAAGTATGCCCAACGTGTGCAGAATTGGTCATGTTCTATTGGAGCATAGATAGAGGACACTTCGCCAAGGTTGTCGAGGGTTGTCGATAGTGAATCACAATCATAGTAACTTTGTTACACAACTAGCTTATGCCCCTCGGCTTTGCCGCGTGAAATATTTCAAAATGGGCTAGTTCCCTATCACGTGGGAATTTCGAAAAATCCCTTCTTTGTGCACCTCTAGGATACTTAAATTTCAAGTCTCTAGGTCCAGTGGTTTAGACTCTGCGTTGTCTGTCAGTCAGTATCGGTACTGTTTTATAGGTATAGATAATAATGGATGAGGTTAAAACTAATCTTGTTTGACTCCATACATTTTGAATTCACGCAAGACATTTCTAGGACTAGAAATAATTGAAAGACGGAATTTGTGACACAATACCATATTATTATTTTCTTTCTCCTAATTGAAGGTGATTACACAATCATCGCTAAGTTCGTTTATCCATTGTCTAGTACCCATAACACAAGCTTGATGAATTTGGGACTAAATTTCGTTTAATTGGTGTTAATTGTCCCACGATATTTATTTATTTATGTCTATAAAATACTATGTAAATGGTGCCCTCTCATTCTGAGACGAGGCCTGTGCCCATGGAACGCAAAACAAGAGTGGTGATGATGATATTAATGGAAATAATATTCAGTCTGAAACTCATAACTTAAGTAAATTTCATGTCACGTGACGTAATGTATTGTGAGCCTTAAAGGAAAGGTTCTGCTCAAAGATCGATTTCCACGCGAACGAACTTGTAAGGAATATTCAATGAATTATAAAATGAACATCACTTTCATAAGTTACCGTAATATTGTGGATTCTTCATCAGTGAGTTCGTTATCTATCAAAACCTCAGAATGCAGAGGTTCCTCTGTTCGGCCACTTCGAAACCAGTTGCGAATGGAAAAAAACCTTTCGTTTAGGGAACTAAGTTGCGATCGAAGACATATTTAACCCCCGACGAAAAAGAGGGGTGTTATAAGTTTGACATGTGTATCTGTGTATCTGTCTGTGGCATCATAACTCCTAAACGGATAGACCGATTTCGATGCGCTTTTTCAATCGAAATTTAGTTTAATCGAGATGGTTCTTAGCCAAGTTTTAATAAAATCGGTTGACCCGTTTTTGAAATACTGAATTTTGAAATGACAATGTCGGAGGTTTTTCCACTTTTCTAAGTTAGGTTATTATCCAATGAACTAAAAACCAGCTCGTGTAGCAAATTAGACAGGAGCCCCGAGGCTCCGTATCTTTGCCTTGGTTGCTTTTCGGGCATTTGTAGCAACCTAACTTACGTAACCTTTCCAATACGTTAATTGGTGCTAAAAATTAGACTTACAATGAAGCTAAAATAATGCAGTTTCGAACAAGTACAAAAAGTCTTGGATCGCAACTAGCTTTGTTCTCGCAACTGGGGTTACCTACACGTACCAGTGATTTCATAAACTCTTTTACTAAGCGTCTATTTCGTTCAGCTTTGCATGTGTGAAGTATCCTCTTTACGGAAATTCAGGTAAGATAGATTCCATCTAGAAATCATCCGTGGAGAGGGACATCAGGATACTTTTTACCCAACTGCCGAAGGAGGGTTGTTTCTTATACTGGAAAAATAGTTTCCACGTTATAAACATTACCGAATCCTACGCAGATATAATTGCGAGATCGTTGTATGTTGAGGTATATTTTACAAGCTTTTAATATTTTTTTTTTTACTTTATTTACATAATAAAAGCAATTTACAATGACATTAAATCTAAGCTTAAACTAAATAAACTACAACTTAAAACTAAATTAAATCTAAATAAGGCCCCCGTGGCATAGTGCCCAAAAGGCTGGCAGCGTTGCCTCGCAGAATAGCGATGCTGATTCTTTGAGAGAGAAAACTGCCAGCCCTTTGGTCACAAGTTGCATCAACTAAGCGCTTTTGTAACTCAGCTTTTAAATTACTTGCATGTTAGGGTCATCTCTTGAATATTTTTGACCCACTTTCATTAGTAGCATTAACTTGAAATTTGGTACCTACCGAAATGTAAGTTGGATGACAAAACAAGAAAAGTCCATAGAAACCAGGGGGGGGCTAGCACGCGCCATTTTGTCGCTTGTCGCTTAGTGCGTCCTTCACTGATTCCATCACTATGAAAGGGACGCACTGCGCGACAAGCGACAAAATGGCGCGCGTGCTACATGTGCAGAGAAAAGCCGGGGTATTACTCCCATACACGCTAAACAACGCCATCTAGAAACTACAATCTTTTAACATGAAACTACCGTGACACTCAATCATAGTGAAATAAAACGGATCACTCACGTACCTATATAAGTCGAGCTTAGCCTGACATGTTTCGGACTAATTGTAGTCCTTCCTCTGGGAGCGCACGACCCAGCGGCAGCAATATGCACACTGCGAGGGTAGTTGTGTGCCGCTGTCAGCTGCGCCTAGTATAGTCGCGCGAGCAGAGCTGCGGCGCACAGTGTTCGTCTCGCTGCCGCTGGGTCATTCGCCCCCAAAGGAAGGACTATGAACTAGTCCGAAACAAGTCGAGCTAGACTCGTCTTATATTGTATATGTGAGTGATCCGTATTATTTCACTATAACTACAATATTTCTTAACGATTTAAACTTTCGCGATTTTCACACATTATCATGATACTCGGGACTTTTAATCGCGTAAAAAACATATATATCTTTGAGACTGTGGAGGCAACGTCGCGTCCGAAACGTCAAGGTATTTAAATTCAAAAATTTAAATATGTGTTTTATCTACACACATATCATAAGTCCTCTATAATGCGTTCAGAAACCGTAGAAAATGACCAGCATTTCAGTACATCGTCGCCTTCTCGCCGCCAGCGCCAGCCCCAGCACCACCTCCACCACCAGCAGTAAAGTAATAGTCATTACGATATCGAATTCGATGTCGTAATGACTTTTCGATATCGAATTCGATGTATCGAATTTGACAACCAACGTAATTTACAATCATAGTGAAATAAAACGGATCACTCACGTATATAAGTCGAGTTCAGTCTGACGTGTAATTAATAATGTGATATTTTTTATTTTATTTTTTACAAAAAAAAAAAACAGTTCACGAAACGTCAGCTCAGTATGTTCGTCTATGATTTAAAAAAAAAACAGTCAAATTCGTGACAGGTATGGGTATGATATATGCCTTCGGCTTCTGAACCAATCTTAGAGTACTTATAATATGTGTGTAGATAAAGTAATGTATGCAACTCCACATAATTAGGCCTTAAAACACTCATTATGTAGCAGTTGCATAAACTACTATTTTACGCGATTAAGTCCTGAGTATCATGATAATCTTTCTTAACGCGTATCAAACTAGCACCAAGAGCCTTCACACCCAGCTAGTGTAGCGGCCTAACTCGAAAAAGATACCTTTTTAAGAACCGATCCTTTCACGAGCCCTCCAGAGTGACACGGCCCTCCCACCGCGTGCGTCTGACGTAACGGACTATTTGTCTTTGGCCGCAAAAAGGGATATTTCGGGGATACTCGCTTTGCTACGGAAGCGGTCGGACGCATCTTTATAGGACGGTCAGGGGAGCATAATGCTTGAAAATTGTTTTTTAAAACTAGCTATGGTCAACATTTTGATGTAAGATGCAAGAAATACAGTCGATACGGTTACGCCCATCAATAGATTCGTCTTTTTCCTTTATATTATTCGTTTTAAAATATTGGGGTGTAAAAGGCAATGAAACAATAGTTGACCCATACGCCCATATGTTTGTCGTGCTTTATTTTAACGATGATGCTCCGAATCGTAAAGGACATCCATGACTGCCACGGCCCCTTACAACCCGAATAATAAAAAAAGGTTTTATTTAAAAAAATGTTAATAATAGCGAAAGTAAGGGGCGTATCGTAACTTGAATACTACCAATCGACAGAGAAAAAAACCCTATCTACGTAATATTTAAAAGTGATTTTCGATATTTTTTCCCCTCAGCTAATTGAGACTTCCACCATCGATACAGCGAAAATGCAAACAAACATTTTGATAAGCAGCGGAATTTAAACCGGCAACCTTTATCCGTACCTTGCTCCAACAAACTCAACGAGCTTAACTTAGATTCAGATTAACTAGAGTTACCTTTGTTAAATATAGTTTAACGTTAACCTTAGCGATAAATAGAGAAAGCAACATCACCAGCCTTTTTTACGTCCCACTGCCGGGCACAGGTCTCCTTTCATAATGAGAAGGCTTCATCGATTAATAATCCGGTTCGAAGGACCAACAAAGAGGATGGAGATTTTTTAAAAGGAAAGATGGGAAGTAGGTACCTTGTTGAGAC
The DNA here is from genome assembly GCA_963691665.1 of Clepsis dumicolana. Classification (NCBI taxonomy): domain Eukaryota; kingdom Metazoa; phylum Arthropoda; class Insecta; order Lepidoptera; family Tortricidae; genus Clepsis; species Clepsis dumicolana. The sequence goes on along the minus strand of OY829507.1, from coordinate 19,723,064 downwards.
GGGCACGGTAGCGGGTCACTGGTTCGATTTTCTTAAGTAAAGTTATGTCGATGGGCTCGTTGCAGCACTGCACTCACTTCAGTCACTATCACTAAAGTATAAAGTTCTTATGCGGGTTTCTTTCTAGTTTTAAGATTTTTTGCTTCGGGAGCATGTGCGCACGCGATCCGAGTTTTTTCAGCGAAGAAAGGGGGGTGGGGCGCGGCACGGTATTGCCAACGTCACAGGTACGAAAAAAAAGAAATAGATGAACCCAATACACGCCATGTCTTACAGATTGACCTCCGACCTTGGTTTGGCCAAACCATATCAAATATTATTGAATTTCATAAATCCATGGTAAAAGGGGTAGGGGCCCGCTGGGCCCCAACATTGAAAGTACGCATCCTCGGATGTTGGAAATGTAAACGCTTCGCAGCGCAAAGGAGGTCAACTGTCACCCCAATAACCTGACGACAGGGCCAGTTACTGGCGTAGGGATCCCCGTACCAGAATGAGATTGGTCATTTGGTTCAGGCATACCTGTTTCTAGTATTTTCACTGTCTATCACGCTATCCGAGCACTTACTTTATTCCATACAGCCAACAATAGTACAAGCGAGCTTCACTAACTTGTATTGAATGAGGCTCGCCTCATTACAATAAACCCTTAACAAGGAGGTAACAAGGAGGCAGCTTATTTATCAATTTCAAGGCTTTATACAGTACATTGGATTGAGTGGTCTAGTACCCCGACTGTCATTCATTCCACCCGCTTACCTGGAACCTTTATGTTCCGGGGTAGACAAAGGGTTTATTGTAATGAGGCGAGCCTCATTCAATACAAGTTAGTGAAGCTCGCTTGTACTATTGTTGGCTGTATGGAATGAAGTAAGTGCTCGGATAGCGTGAAAGAATAGTGTGAAGCGTGCTTTATGAAGTATATTGTACTTAATATCATTTAGAAAACTATTCGGCCAAACCAAGAGGGATCGAGAACTTCACGCACATCTTTGAATTGCGTGCTGTGATTTTGCTTGTGACTTTATTTCTCACGATATTTTATTTCAATAAATCATTTAGCAGAACCGAACTTTAATAACTTTATAAACATAAATATTTGTACTCAAGGGGACTAATTTTGTTTTTAAATACACATTCACGAAATGGATACAATACTCGTTAACATAGCGGTAATTAGTAAGCTCATTTCCTCAGGGTACAGAATAAACCAGAAACCGCGTTCGGTCATAATCGCAAGCCGCGGAGTGAGTCCAATTTTTTAACCCCCGACGAAAAAGAGGGGTGTTATAAGTTTGACCTGTGTCTGTCTGTGGCATCATAGCTCCCAAGCGGATTGACCGATTTAGATACGATTTTTTTCAATCGAAAGCTAGTATAATCGAGATGGTTTTTAGCCAAGTTTCATTAAAATCGGTTCACCAGTTTTTGAAATATTGAACTTTGAAATTATAATAATTATGTCTTGGGTTTTTCAACTTTTCCAAGTGGGGTAGGTTAGGTGATTTTACTACCCGTTTATACTTGATATTTAATCATAGTGAAATAAAAACGGATCACTTACGTAATATAAGTCGAGTTTAGCCCGACATGTTTCGGACTAATTCGTAGTCCTTCCTCTGGGAGCGCACGACATAGCGGCGGCGAGACGCACACTGCGCGCCGCGGCTCTGCTGCTGATGTGCGTCTCGCCGCCGCTGGGTCATGCGCTCCCAGAGGAAGGAGTACGAATTAGTCCGAAACAAGTCGAGCTAAACTCGACTTATATACGTGAGTGATCCGTTTTTATTTCACTATGATTGAGTCTCACGGTAGTTTCATGTCAAAAGTGATATTTAATCATGTTCTGTTTTTGTAAGCCCAACGGCATTTCTGTATGTAAAAACGTCACAAGAAGGTATTAATTAATATTGTCATTCGTACAACACGTCACGATACGCTGCGTGCTCGGAGATGACTATGCCAAACTACTCTTTAAAAGAGTAGTTTTAGTTGCCTCTTTTTAAGCGCGCTCGCGGGTTCTGGTTTGTTCTGAGCGTCTAGTGTAATCAGCGGCGAAAAAGTCTCGATCGTGTTTGCGTTAGACATGGATACACCCTCACTCTGGCGTCAGTTCTGTTCAGCATTCTGGTCTAGTTCAGTCCACCATTCTCACGAATATTATCTAAAACTTGTTTTTCATCAGTCTCTCTTCATTCTCTCGTCATTCTAACTGAGCGTGTAACTGATGTCATACGGCTGTCAAATTGTATGAGAATGATTTGCTGTCGTTACGTGCCACTAGTGGCACTGCTAATGTGCCCAAAGTAATTCAGAGGGCCGAGCACGACTTTTCGAAACCTGCGTCACGTAAAATCGAATAGTAAACGTTGTCGAGTTTGTATTACGTTTGCAACAGCGCCCGCCCGTGAGCGTATTTGGAACAAAATTTTAGTATGAGGTTTCTCGATCTCGATACGATAACCGTAACGTTACGCAGCATTCGTAAAGTCGTGCTCGACCCTCTGAAGTAAACGCGAACGCAATAGAGACGTTTTTTGGTCGTTGATTACACTAGACGCTCTGGTTTGTTCTGTATTCTGAGCTCATTTACTAAAGAAACTTGGGAACGTAACGCATGGGATGACGGAGCTCGGCTAATGAGCTCATTCATTTGGGAGTTTTAATAATAACTCTGCTAATTGTAAGTAAAGATAAAGTTATTATTATGTACCTAATGTCTAATATCTAGAGAGGGTATGTAGTAAGAAATAAAGTATATGAATAGATATCGTGGGAAAATTACACCAATTTACTTAGTTTCAAACTAGGCAAAGACTGTACTATGAGTACCAGAAAAGTATAGAGAAATACATACTTGTACAAATATTGAAAATCCAAATCGTTTGGTAAAGTAAGAAATTCCCTGTGCTCGACACTGTCTTAATAGTTGGCACCTTCAATTTTAACACGTAGCAATACTTAAAGGCGACAAGGTGGGTGTCAATTATTGGAATTAACGTGTCAATCACTGGGACGTTTACCTTTTGCGATAAATTCATGTATGTTTTCGTGCAATTGTGTGTTTTTGTTAAGTAGTTGTTTGTAAGTATGTGGCATATTGTGTTGATTCATATAGCAGTTTAGGTAGAGGGGGAAGTGTTGCGTTGTAACATACATGTCGTCATGGGTTAGAAAATTAATTGTTTTTTTTTTCCATGAAGTTTGGACCTCCCCAAAGTAACGCCTGGCTCAATCATTTATTTATAATTATACCTCTATAACCATGATCAATTGATCATAGATCAAGGGACCCCAACAGTTTCAATATAAGAGCAACACTGTACTATTTATAACCCCCGTATCTTCCCTTTATCCCGAAGTCCCTTTTAAATAAATCATCCCGAAAAAGCGCTAACGTTACGTCGAACAAGATACATCTCAGCAGAATTACGTATTCATCCGTTATTTGGTGTTCAACAGATTGCTGACAGGCCCAACAGCCAGACCCCTATTTCGCCAACTTTACCATTGTCAATTTTCAATGACAATTGGGTGTCAACTGCTGACTTGAAGAGCTTTTTGTTTTAGCGCGTTTCGTATTGTCAAAGAAATGTAGTTCGAAACTTCGAATTGTCATATAAAACTGACAATTGTAAAGCTGGTGAAACACGGCCCGGCACTGACAAATAAATGGCTCATAGAATTGACTGACAGACGTGCTAATTTGAGAATATGGAGCTAGCGCGCCGGAGCATAAAAATTGGCTTAACACGTTTTTGTTGTGAGCAATTGCTTCAGTTTAATGGCGAGGGTGAAATTTTGATGAATGGTAAATTGTTTGAATGGACACGTTACGTGGTTGTAGGTAAAAATATGTATTGTTTTGAAGTAGAACGGGGACGGCGTTTAACGAATCGTCATTTCATAATGGATGAAACAGTTTTGATTAAGCCCTCTCATTCTGAGAGGAGGCCTGTGCCCAACAGTGGGACGTACAAAAAAGGCTGGTGTTGATGATGAAGTACTCTAAGTTTTCTCATGACAAGATGATGAGCAAATTTGACATCAATATATGTATACGTCAAGTCTATAAGTACTGTTTGTCTCATTATTGTTACAGGAAACCTCAGTGTAATAAAATTAACTTTTTATTACAATAATACAGCTTTTGAATCACTGTATTTGTTTGATAGTTACGATTCCACTGATACATACAAACATATTATGTGGGTGGATGCGGAAAGCACAAGACCAGTCTGAGTGGAGAGCCAGCAGTGGACGTCTTTCGGCTGACATGATGATGATGATGATACGAACATCTACCACTTTTAAGATTAAGCATACTAACGTTTATCGACGAGGTTAAGCATTCTGTCCCTCTCGCACTTGCATTATTTGTTAGAAAGTGACAAATGCTTTATGTCGTCGATAAAAATACAGCACAGAAATAATCTGCAATTATAGGTACTTGAATGGTATATTATAATACAGCAATGGCAATCAGGGTGCGAGCGACCGTGATAGGACATATTCGCTGCACTGTTGTCTCGCGACAGAAAACCGGCCAAGTGCGAGTTGGACTCGCGCACGAGGGTTCCGTTGAAAAAGTTTGAATTTGAATTTGAATTTTGAATTTTGAATTTGAAATTTGAACTTATATTGCTCTGTGAAATTTACAGACAGACATAAAAAATTAAGATTTTGATACTTTTTGGAGTGGTTGTGCTATAAGAGCTACATTCATACCAAATTTCAAGTTTCTAGGACAACTGGAAGTACCCTTTAGGTTTTCTCAGTACCACCTTTTTAATGACTGTATCTTTTGATTTTTTCACAGCTTCAAGGGACCGCAGGCTTGAGTATTTGATAATAATTTCAGCATGCTACTCCACGCGTTCCAGAGAAAAAGGGTCTTGACAGACAGACAGACAGACAGACAGACAGACAGAGGGACAACAAAGTGATCTTATAAGGGTTCCGTTTTTTCCTTTTGAGGCACGGAACCCTAAATATGAAGGCTTTTCCCTCTGCTGTCAAGAAGCGAATATATAATAATCTAAGGAAGGTGTGCAAGATAATATCTTGCACACCTTCCTCGAATATTGTATTCTGATATTTTGCTGTAGTTATACAGATCTTGGGATAGTAGAAAGATAGAGTTCCGTAATCCGATTTTTATTTGATTTTACCTTAGTATGTGTTCTACATCGCACTAACGTAGTTATTCAAGTCTGATGCATAAATACGACTTCCAACTCTCTTCTTTCGGCCTTCGGTCCCCAGGCATAACATCTGCCTGAAGAGAGATATTTCTATTGTGGTCTTCCCCAAAGATATTATGTATAACCTGTATACAATAACACTTACCGTAAGCCGTATGGGCCGAGAACGCACCTGCACTGAAACCTAATGACTAACCAATAAAGTATTTATGTACCTATGTACAAGTCTTCATTGCACATAAAACATAAGTGTTTTAAGCATAAATTTCAGTAGCCAATATTCCTGCAAGCATTAAAGTTGGATGGTACGTGTAAGCGACGTGCTCATTTGGTTCATTTGAGTCTACCCGCGGTTATAAATGTGACGGCGCCATCTTGCAGTCCGCTGCTTACCTTGAGCCAAACCGCGCGTTTTCTTTTGTATGTACAAGTGTGACAGTAAAAATCGTTTGCCAAAAGTTTTTCGTGTCTTTTTATGGAAACCACACCAACCTCGAGCACACCCAACAGTACGAGTGACCTGTACTGTATCTATGTACCAATGTACAAGTCTTCATTGCACATAAAACATGTTTTAAGCATAAAATTTAATGTCCGTAGCCAAAGCTGCGAGTGACCTGTATTCCACCCCTATACGGCTTACGCGAGCGAAGTTATATCCAGATAGAAGTTCGCTCGCGGCATATGCTATATATTTTTATTTGTTAGGTACAACTTTGTTAACAACAGCGTAAGTACATCAATGCTTACAAAATAACATGGCAAAGTCTACAACACAATTACAATTGCACACATCATTTATGCACACCAATACCTATCACTAAATACTAAATATCAACACCAATTCTAGGATATCTTATCTTGGTCCTCAAGAGACCCTCCGCGTAGAAAAAGTGACGTTATTTTAACCTTCCGTTCTTTGCCTCCAGGCCAGCGTCGCGTGATGGCGCATGGATTGCGCATGGACGGCCTGGTGGGCGACGCTGGTGCTCGCGTCTCTGGCGGCCGCCGGCCCTCGCTACAGCTCGCGCATCGTGCACACTCACGCAGGTAACAACAACACCAACAACAACAACAACCAACGACCGCAACTAGCCTGGTGGGCGATGCAAGTGCACGCGTCTCTGGCGGCCACCGGCCCTCGCTACAGCTCGCGCACAGAGCACACTTACGGAGGTAACAAAAATAGCAACCACCACAACAACAATTCCGACAACAACCAACGACGACAACAGCAACCGGTCTGGTGGGAGGCGCTAGTGCTGGCCGTTTCTGGCGGCACCCGGCTTTCAACTGACACGGGGTGTCATCTACATGTCAAGCGAAGTCGAGCGTAGGGTTTGCATGGACAGTTTTAAATAATTCGCAGTTTATTATACAAGACAACCTTCCTACCTACCCATTGAGGTAATCGCGGACAATATCTCGTAAATGTCTAAATTTTGCATGGAAATTGTTTGTAGAGCGAATTTGTTCAACGTTGCGCCACCTCACACGACATTGCTGACGCGTTTATAAATCCCATAGTGAATCCCTGACTATAAAAATCGTCCTAACGCATCGACTTTTAACATTAAAGACAGGCCACGCACCTCTTTGTCTTCAAACTTCAAGGGAATATACCACCTGGATAATGAGTATAATATTTACTTACGTATGAAATGTGATTCCTTGTGCTTTGTTTTTCTTTTTTGTGCTATTTGTACAGTTCAAAAATGTGCACGACGTCATTTTGAGCGGTTGAAACTGTTGCAATTGGACAAGTCAACGAGAAGTCACCGAGTAACCTAATCACCTATATTGTTTGTCCGCGCGCTGTGAGGGGGTGGCGTATCCGTCACTATTTGGTACAACAATGTTCTAACGGCCAGAATTTCACACATTTCGCCGTCTACAACTAAAACCAATCTAGAGCCAATCGTTGCAGTATACGCTTGCAGTTTCGAACCTAGTATTGAATATTCTCCACCTAATTAACGGTCAACAAAATTTTATGGGTCTATAAATGCATGTACCAAGCAATATTCCAGTACAGCCCGCAGCAAAAGTAGCTGATCAATCTAAGTGTTCACAACCTCTGTACACTCTTATATGTCTATAACAACAGCGTGCTCAGATCGTTCGGTTATTCAGCTAGTTTAGCTGTCGACTGTACCTAACTTAAAACTAATTAGATTACACGATGCTTGTTACTAACTGCTTTAGTCCGTCGAACGTTGTTGCCTACAGCATACATGAAGTTATAAACATTATTCATAGCGCCGAGTTATAAAGCGTTTCATAAAGTTGTCGTGATAATGAATAATATTAATGAGCTCGAAGCGTAACTACGTAATTGCCAACGTGTTCAGTAAAACACGCTTTGCAATTCATTTGCATGATGAATTATTTATTTTACACTTACGGAAGCCATGTGTAAACGAGTTCTAGCATGCCAAATGTGGTGTAACAGAAGAACGTGGAGAATCTTCACCCAAGAAGATTCTCGAATGGCGCCCACGGACCGAGAAACGAGCTGTCAATAAGCCTCCAACAAGATGGAGCGACGACCTGGTAAAGATCGCGGGACCGCGTTGGACACGGAAAGCATAAGACCGGTCTGAGTGGAGAACCGCGGGGGAGGCCGCCGGCCAGCAGTGGACGTCTTTCGGCTAACATAATGATGATGATGTCCCAAGAAGTAATAAAAAGAGGATAGAAATGCTATCTATTGATTTAAACTTTCGTGATTCTGCTATCGTCCGTATTTCCTTCCAGAATCAATGTCACCATTTTTTGCAATGCACTTGATGTTAATGCACTGGCAAAAAAGCACTCCGCAATAGCGCAAAATAATGTGAATATAATTACACACTGTGGATGTGTTTCCGCAATTACAAATGCTGCAAAACACTATTTTAGAACACATTATGTATCACAAGTTCACGAGCAATAGTGTGTCACAATTGCGCACTTGTCAACGCATCACAAGCGCAGCAACAAAATCACAAGTCCGTGCCTCTTTTTATTAACCGACTTCAAAAAAGGAGGAGGTTCTACGCTCCACTGTATGTTTTTTTTTTTTTATGTATGTTCATCGATTACTCCGTCAATTGTAGACCGATTTTCAAAATTCTTTTTTTATTCGAAAGGGTATACTCCTGAGGTGGTCCCATTGTCACCAAGTCATGATCTGATGATGGGATCCTAGGGAAATCGAGGGCAACCCTCAAATTTTACAGGCACGTACTATATGTTTCATATGTTTTCTAAGGTTATTCAAGTATTTGCGTCTCTCTCTTGCGTATCTCATGTTGATGAGCTGATGATGGAAGGTACAACTCCTTAACGGTTAGGAGTTGGAGGATAATTCTGAAAACGTTAAATCAACGTAAAATTGTGAAATAAAAATCTTTTAACGAAAAAGTAAAACCGCCTACAAAAAAAAAAACCTTAGAAAAAAAACGTAAAATAATCCTCTAAAATAATGATAAATAAATAAAATAAAATGCGTTATTTCGGACAACAGAAACTCAAGCCTAAAATTTTATGGCCTAGCACTAAGCAGCAGAAATATGAAGTCGGTGCGGTGCGAGCGGAATATTCTTTGAATGAAGCACCGATATTTTTCTAAATTTCTAATTAGTTCTGTATTCTGGATTAACAAGGTGAGGAATGAGACGGTTCTACTGATCAAGATTAAGAAGGTGGAAGTTTCGAACATGCTGAAGCGGCTAAATTGCTATGATTACGCCTCGTTACGAGACACGAAAAACACGAACTCCTCTGGCTAATAATTCAAGTAAAGATACAGACACGCCGAAGACAAAAACGCAAAACATTGTGGTTGAAAACCCTTCGCCAGAGGTTCGGGATGTGCACTAGATCACTCTTTATAGCCGTATCCAATATTTGATCTAGGTACCCCTTGTTTCATCTACTGACGATTAAAATATTCATCTATCTTCAACTTTGTCGTCTCAATAAATTTACTGTCGGTAGGCAATCCGATCTCTGAGGTTCGAGCACGACTTTTCGAAACCTGCGTCACGTAAAATCGAATAGTAAATGTTGTCGAGTTTGTATGACGTTTGGAACAGCGCCCGCCCGAGAGCGTATTTGGAACTAAAATTTAGTATGAGGGTTCTCGATCTCGATACGATAACCGTAACGTTACGCAGCATTCGTAAAGTCGTGCTCGACCCTCTGCTTGCTATCTGTCGATGGAATGATGGTGGGCCATCTACAATAGCAAATTGTTCGTTAATTCAGTCAAAAAAACTGTCAGTAGATCAAGACTACATATAGAGTGAATATTGGTAACCGAGTTATGAAATAATTTCAAATCAACAGTTGCCGGAAAAAGTTCAAAACATCGCCCGAAACTAACTAGGGCAGCAAAAGTCTTCAGCCCAATTTAGTCGTAACAAAATTCATAGTTGTTCAACTTTGTACACAGCGACGAATCGAGCAGCGAAATAGTAACAAAAATGGCGAGCGTTTTTAATCTGTAAGGGTCCAAAGGGTGCGAAATCAAACGTGTGTGCTCGAGTGAAAATAAAGCATTTTTGCCTGCGCTCCTTCACGGAGCATTTCTCTTAAAATTTTCATTACGGACGCATCGCGATCCGCCGGCGCGCACTACGCATACATAAATAATATCCGCCCGGGCTCCAAAATCCGTTCATGAAGTAATTAAATCATTAATATTTAAATTGCGCTTAGGGCGAAGTTCGCATGTATTTAAATTTGACACAGGTAGCAGGCTTAAGCCGGCCCAAGCGATCCAATCAGAGGCAAAACCCTGAGATCTCGCGGCCAAATGACATCGTTACGTTTTGTATTAAGCGACCCGGGTCAAATTGATTACGCCACTGTGGATTGTAGTGCCGGGATTGGATGGACTGTGAAACCCTGAAAACCTCTCTAATGGCAAATTTGTTTAAACGTTTATAACTGTGAGTGCCTGCTCGAGTTAATTTTAGAGGCGCCTAATTTGTAATACAATTTCTGTCAGTTTAAATTGGCAACTTTGAAGTATTGAGCTGGGAGATATCTCGAATTGAAGTGATTATATTCGGAAGAAGCGGGCATTTAGCCGAGTAATTTAATTTTAACGGCGTTCTTGCCTTTCTATGGCGGTACTAACCAACGCGAGTCGTTTTCATAAGGGTTATGTTAGGACAATTTTGCGACTTATTCCTGTTAGCTCGAATTTGGTAAAGATTTCTGTAGTCGAGTAGGTTTAGCTCATTTTTGGGGTTCCGTACCTTAATAGGAAAAAACGGAACCCTTATAGGATCACTTTGTTGTCCGTCTGTCTGTCTGTCTGTCAAGACCCTTTTTTCTCTGGAACGCGAGGAGGTAGCGTGCTGAAATTAATATCAAATAATAAATAATAATAAATGCAATCAAAAGATACAGTCATAAAAAAATCCATTTCCATACAAATTGCCGATTTTAAAAACCTAAAGGGTACTTCCAGATGTCCTAGAAACTTGAAATTTTGTATGAAGGTAGCTCTTATAGCACAACCACTCGGAAAAGTCTCAATATCTTAAAACTTTATGTCTGTCTGTAGATTTTACAGACCAATATAAGTTGACCCCACACTGCGAACATTTTGCTTAGGAGCAGGGCTCTGCTAACACCGGACTTCTTAAAACGCTGGGGAAAAGCGTTAAAATCTTTCTACGGAGCCCTCGTGCGCGAGTCCGACTCGCACTTGGCCGGTTTTGAAGTAGGTGTTTACATTATTATACTGTGAACCCGTTAAACTATTCTCCTTTCTAGGACAGCAACCAACGAAGAAGATACCAAGTCGAGCTACATACTTATTTTTTCTTTCGTCTGCGTTTCGCAAAAATTGCCATCGTGTTCATTGTGACAGTTTGTGTAAGTATGTGGGCTGAAAATTGGTATCGGAAACAGGTACCTGTCACTCGCATAGTTTGTCATTTCAATTCGATGACGGTATGAAATAGTCACGCAATTTCCTTGCCTTTTGTAAAAAAAGGAGTTATGCCAACCCCGTGCTTCTTCCAGGAGCCATCCGCGGCATCATCGTGGAACCGGCGTCCCGGCGCCTGGAGCCCGTGGAGGTGTTCCGCGGGGTGCCGTACGCGGGGGCGCCACTGCGGCTGGCGCCCCCGCCGCCGGCGCCCGCGTGGCCCGGCACCCGCCTCGCGGACGCCTTCGCCCCAGTCTGCCCGCAGCGGTACCCAGACATATCCAACAAGTACGTGGATTATGGTATTTTGTAATTAGTTTAGTGCGGTGGTTAGAGGTAGTGGTTTTAGTGCCTTTAGGGAAATGTGAGGTCTCTTGTAGAAACATAGTAAAACGACTAAGTGAAGATTTCCTTTCGTACAAATTCTGCAGTTTTTACTTATTATTATTGCAGAAGAATTGCCTGAATAATTTTCGTTTCATTATGACCTAGTAAAATGCCGTGAGAGTCTAAATGGCCTTATGGCCTCTCAAGCAGAGAGTCGTGGGTTTGAGCCCCGGCTCGCATCTTTTTGATGAAAAAAAAAATCGGTTGTCTGTAAAGTCGGTTTACTGACGATAGTTGAACGTGACAACGTCATAAGAAAATACTGATGGAATGGTTGCATTTTTCAAAAGAAAATTTTAGTTTTATTGGTTTGATCGATATTTTGTACTAGCTTTTACCCGCGGCTTCGCTTGCGTGAACCATAAGCATTTCAAAGATGCAAGCAATCAAGCAAGCAAGCAAGTGTGCAAGCGAACCTGCAAGCGTGCAAACAATATTGCAAGCAAGCATGCAGGCAAGCATGCAAGCTGGCACGCAAGCAAGTAAGCACGCAAGCAATGCATGTAAGCAAGCATGCAAGCAAACATCCAAGTAAGCAAGCATGCAAGCAAGCATGCAAGCAAGCATGCAAGCTAGCATTCAAGCAAGGATGCAAGCAAGCATGTTAGCAAGCATTGTGACGTCAAAAAAAACAATGGGAGAAAACTGCACACTCCTGCGAAGCAATTCAATGATGTGTGTGTGTGTGTGTGTGTGTGTGTGTGTGTGTGTGTGTGTGTGTGTGTGTGAAGTGTGTGAAGTGTGTGTCAAGTTCTCAATCAGCACTTGGCTCGCGTGAGAACTATAGCCCACCCGTGCCCAGCCGCGCAGCGGTGGGACGTGAAAAAAGGTTGTTGATGATGATTATGGTACGAATGAAATCATGGAATTACTAAAACCAAAACGTTTCTATTTACGTTCTACTCTCCTAGGTATTACTTAGGTACTCAGGCCTCTTCTCAGAATAAGAGAATTCTAAAATGGTAACAGACATGCATACACTCAAACAACCTTTAATCCCCATATACCGCCTCCGTTCTATTACGTCAGTCGTGGGTAATAACGAGATTAAATGCGACAGTGAACTTCCCTCAAAAACGAGTTTCTCATTCAAAAGCAGAGCTAACAAAACCGCCACTTCGAACTAATAAACGAAATAAACCGCGGAAAGTAGTTTCGTCTGAACGACCAATTTTCAACTTAGGTATCGTCAGCAGAAGAAGTTGCTAAGCAACCGATGCGGTAACAATGATCTAAGCACGGCTCTATTGTTATAGACATAAGGGCTTGTGAAGATCATTGTGACCGCTTCGGGTGCTGAGCTACGTCTGCTGCTGACTGTACTACAAGGGTAATGTACGAAGAGCATTAACATAAAGAGGAAGAAGGAAGGCATATTCTGTTTTTTTTTCTGTGTTTCGTGTTTTTATTGCTTAAGTATAATTGATATTCACGGGAACACCGTAAAATAAAAAAAATGGGGAAAAAAAATGCAATAAGTTACACGAATCGATTGACGTAAGAATCATTAAAATCAGCAAACGCGTTCGGTCTCTAGAGTGCCACAAAGGAACAAACATACATACATAAATAGACTGTTAAGGACATTACCCTCCTTTGCGTTTGGCAATCGGGTAAAAAGATACTCCATTTGAGATCCTGAATTGATTGCTTTAATGGCGCCATCTCTTGGTCCGGGAGAACTGATAAGTAAGAAGTTTGCTGTCTTCGGTTTACGAAGTAATCACATAGATGGCGCTAGTCACTGCAAAAAGTGATAAAAGCGAGCTGAGATTTGTATACTAATGCTAATCTTGGTGTAAGGATATAGCACGCTACACGGAATGTCGAGAATTCGGGTTAGATTCCTGGGATTAGCATTTTCTGTTTTTGCTTTCTCCTTAACTCCATGGTTTGCAGAAGAAATAAATTGAAATATTTACAGACGTATTCAGCTAACAACATGGTCGGAGCCTATTAAAAGTTCTTCATCGAAGTTTAACAAACAGACATGCTTACTTGGGCAACTATAATTCTAACAGTTCCGAACATGTTCTTGAATAGCCGTATATTGATCAAAGTTCCTTGTGCGAGATCCGTCCCGATCGCTACCACCACTTACTTGCTAATCCTACCTCTAAGCAGCAGTGCTTGCACTGTTGTGTTCCGGTGTGGAGAGTAAGACAGCCGGTGTAATTACGGGCACAAGAGGCAGTTCATCTTAGCTCTCTAGGTTGGCAAAGTAGTTGCAAACTCCACGGGGTTGTGGGTGTGTATGGGCAGTGGTGATCCCTTACCATGAGTTGACCCACTTGCTCGTTTTCCTTCCTTGTCGTTTGAAAAAAAGTTTTTGTAAATAACTAACTTAATCATTGTAAAGACTGGATTACAGAGAATTTCGTTTCAATATATCGAGACAGAAGATAAGAGTGCATATTGTTCCTACGTCGCGTGGCGAAAATTTAACGACACTAATGAAAAGTCAACGCCGCCATTTTGTGTCGTAATCAGGCCCCTGTTTCACCATCTTTACAATTGTCAGTTTTCAATGACAATTCGAACTACACTTCTTTGCCAATATGAAGCGCGCTAAAACATAAGCTCTTCAAGTCAGCAATTGACACCGAGTTGTCATTGACAACTGACATTTGTAAAGTTGGTGAAATAGGGTCTAGCACCAGTAGGTCTTGCACAACTCACAGTGCGACTTCTATCTTGCGCAAGAACAAAACTGTCCGTCCTTTTCTGTCACTGACATTCTACTTGTAATGATGATGGCTGTAACTTAGTTTGATGTTACTAGGAGTGCAGCGTTATCCAAGATGCCTCTCGCCACATACAACGAGCTTCGAGCCACAATCCCGTTGCTCGCCAATCAGAGCGAAGACTGTCTCTACCTCAACATTTATGTACCCGGTAGCGGTGAGTATGACAACCCACATCATTTCTGAACAGCTAATAATAATAATAAATAATAAAAAATAAATCGTCGACATCCCGATCCCTCATGACGTAAACCTCGTGAAGGCCGAGAAGGACAAAGTCAGCAAGTACATTGACTTGGCTCACGAAGTTACCGCCATGTGGCCTGTTGATTCGACGATCACTATCCCGATAGTCGTTTCGGCGAACGGTCTAATAGCGAAGAGCCTTGACCATCACCTGAAAAGGCTCTCGCTAGGAGGTTGGGTCAAGGGTCAGATACAGAAGGCGGTACTCCTGGACACGGCTCGGATAGTCAGGAGGTTCCTCTCTCTGTCGCCCTGACCACCGGTAGCTTAGGCCCCGCCTCGCTACCGGCGGCACTCTAGGTTAGGTTTTTATAATGTTTTTATATTTTGTATTAATATTGTTTTTATATGAATATTGTAAAAACCTACCCTAAGACGTTAAAATAAATAAACATAATGATAATAATAATAAAACGCAGGGCAGCTTGTGGCGAGCTGTTGGGGAGTAGCGACCCCACGTACCCGAGTGCTCCCGGGGAAGCCCCTGTCCCTCATCTCCACCTTGCCTTTGTTGGCCGGGAGGAGTGAGCACTGACGAGGGACAGGACCCCCACCTCTGACTTGCCTTAATCGGCCGGCCAGAGTGGAGTCGCGAGAGCTATACGCTCGAGGGTAGATGTGGAAACGTAAGTGGCGAGTTGGCTATACGTTTAAAGTCCAGTGACACCTCTCTACCCTTAGCCCTCCGCACCGGCGTTGCTCCTAGGCCATTTTTATATGTCGCTCATACGGGGGCCCGTCTAGTGGAAGGCGAGTCACCGTCTACCAATGTCATTTTCGATTGAGACATTTTAATTCGGTAGACGTCCGGTGGTCTCAATTAATAGCCCAGTAGTTAGCCCATGATTATTTCCCCATAGTCCATTACACTTTAGGTCCCATCGATTTACAATAGTCCCTACACCTGGCGGGTGCTGTCTCTGAGTGTGTCCCTATGGCGCGGTCAGGGACATCGTCCGCTCGATGTATCCCTCACTCTTCATTAAATTGTCAAAAGGGCCTCTACGTGTTGGCTTCGGCTCCGAGCACGCCTCCCAAAGGTCCGGGACACTATTGTCCCGTGAATGGGTGCGACATACAAATAATAATGATAATAATTTATTGCTGACCGTGACCGTGCTAATGATATTCCAAAAACCTGTAGGTAATCTTTTGACGAACATTACGCTCGGTGCATTCGCTCCAAAAGTTAAATCGACAATGTTGCTTAAAGATTTTTTTAATAGGCGCTACCCTGGCCTGGGAGTGAGAATACTTTCAGAATGCTCTCGGTAACAGAGGGTCGAGCACGAAGTTTTCGAATCCTACGAAACGTAATCGAGAAATTTGTATGGCGTTTGTAACAGCGCCCGCCCGTGAGCGTATTTGGAACTAAAATTTAGTATGAGGTTTCTCGATTTCTATAAGATAACGTAACGTTACGCAGGGTTCGAAAACCTACAGTTCTTGATTTTTTTTTGCTATAAACTGACCAGTGATTGCCCCTATTGATCTATAAGGTAAAGGAGGCAGCAAGGCAGTAATAAGCGATTTGCCCTACCTCAAAAACCCTTGATAGAAATATTTTTTAAAGTTAGGGCTTAATCGCCAAAAAACCCGGATGGTATAGAGGAAACAAACAAAACCAAATAGCTATGAATTAAAGATGTAACTTACGAGAAACTGATTGCGATCAATCTTTGAACACCCTTCTAAGTTCTAAGCAGAGAAAAGTAATATAAAGACTGTCAATCTCCATACTAACTTGCGAAGCTCCCAAATCTAAGGTTCACTAGATGGCGTTGTTCAGCCGGGGTATTACTCCCACGCATGCTAAACAACGCCATCTAGTGAACCTTATATTTCGGAGCTACGCAAGTTATTATGAAGATTGACAGTGTTGGTATTACTTAAGTGTTAACTGTGTCTTGTCTTGTGTTGTTGTCTGTTGTCTTGTTGTTGTTGTTGTTCTGTTTTGTCTCGTGTTGTTTGTTTTATTTGTCTATGGTTCTAAGTAATCGAACCGATCTTGTTTGACAGGTGCGCGTGGCGTCGAGGCGCCATACGCGGTGGTGGTGTGGGTGGGGGCGCCTGCGCACGAGTGGGGCTCGCCAAACGCGCTGGACGGCGCCGTGCTGGCGGCGCGCGCGCACCTACTAGTCGTCACGCTTAACTATAGGATAGGGTTACTAGGTGAGTGACGTCATAGGTCAACGACCACAGTCCACGCCATTGGGCTTCTAAATGGACTATATTTTTGCTGCAATATGTGATCGGCATAGACATACCTATTATAATATTATAGTGTATGGACGTGTCCTTCGGTAGGTACTTCGTTTTTGTTTCCAATTCAGTGGGACTGCAAAGTAGTCTCAGTGGTGTGAGCCACGAGCACGTCCGCACGGGTATATCCAATCGGCATATCCTGATGTTTATATTATGGTGGCCGGCAACTGAGTCTTTGTCTAGCTTTCATACTTAATAAGAATCAGACAGCAATCAGTTGCCGGCTACATATTACAGAAAAGCGTAGTTCTTTGCCTGTTTAGAAGCCCCTAAACAACACCATCTTTTCTTCTAACAAAAAGTGACGATAAACTCCATCCATATAAACTAATTATACAAAAAAACTCATTATAAATTATTAGAAAATAAAAATGTAACAGTATTTTAGGAACAAGTGTAGAATTAACAGAATAGCCAAATAAGGGTAGCGCGAAATGAGGTACAAGCCAAACCTCTGAATAGGCAATCAGAGAGTAAAATGTGTTCCAGTTTAAATTTATTTAGTTGCAATGTTTTTTTATGTGATACAAAATTAAGTCTCAACACAAGTTTACTAGTAACTGTAGCAAGTAGATAAGCGTGAATTGAATTCATATTTCTCATGCAAAACATTCCTATTCTGTTTTTATAAGACCAACAGAATTTCCGCGTTTATGAACGAAACGAGAAGGGATAATTAATATGGTCGTTGTTCGTACAACATGTCAGGATAAGGTGCGTGTTCGTAGAAGATTACGCGAAACTACGCTATTTAAGTGTAGTTTTAGGTGCGCTTGCGGGTTCTGGGGTGTTCTGCATTCTGAGGTCTTTTTTTATTAGCCTGGTAAAGTATCCCACTGCTGAGCAAAGGCCTCACCCTCCCTAGACCTCCCGATCAACGGCAAGTTCCTTCCAAACCGTCTTAAATGCGTCGAAGTCATCCCGCCATCTCCTCCTCGATCGGCCTCTTATATCCATCCGACGGAACCCAATTTGGGCTTGGGCCCATCGTTCCGGGTGCACACAGCAAACATGACCTGCCCAGTCCCATTTAAGCCTTGCAGGGGGACGACTACGAAATTCGAAAATCGAAGTTCGTATCGTATCGTCCCGCTCGCTCTCGTATTAAATCATTACTAGCGTGAGCGGGACGGCCCGACACAAAATTCGAATTTTGCACTTCGTAGTTTAGGGCCAGTCTGGTCTGCAACGCGAGTTTTGGAACGCAGTGCCGTGTTTCTGATGCGATCAGTTTTACGTACACCTAAGTTACTGCGCTCCATTGCCCGTTGGTAAACCTTGAGCCTGGACTTTTGAGCTTCAGTCAATGACCATTTTGAGGTCTAACCAAGTATTTTCCCCAGGTTATTTAACGACAGGGGCTTCAGACGAGGTCCACCAGGCGGGTGGTGCAGCGCTTCTCGACATTGCAGCCGCGCTGAGGTGGATTAGACGCAACGTGGCTGCCTTCGGGGGAGACCCGAGAAGAGTCACGCTCGCTGGCCACTCAGCGGGCGCAGCGCTGGCCAACGCGCTGCTTATGCTGCCGGACACAAAAGGTGAGGATGAAAGAAAAACACAGTCGATTTCATTATCATCATCAGCCTATTCTAGTCCACTGCTAGACATAGGCCTCCCCTAATGAGCGCCATAGCGCCCTGTCTTCAGCTCGTCGATTATTTTATTATTTTCAACGCAGAAGAGACTAAATAATCTCCATTTCTCTCCACATTACCACTAACTGACAATAACTAAGTTTAGTAGGTATATCGGGATAGAAGAAAAGAGTACCTCTCGTGCCGAAAAAAAATTCTGAGAACCTCACTACGTTTTCCAGCTCCCAACCGCTTTCCGCGTGCCACGTCAGGTTTTAAAAACAAAATACCTTGTTGTTCAACAGTTACCTGTTCAAACAGCACCACGAAATTTGGAGGTTATGTCCTCACTAATTACATTCGTGACGTCAAACCTACGCAAAATGTTACAAGCTCGGTTCCCTGACGAAAAAGAGGGGTGTTATAAATTTGACCTGAATGTCTGCGTATCTGTGAGACTGTGTATCTGTGTATCTGTGCATCTGCCTCATCATAGCGCCCAAACGAATGGACCGATTTCGATGCGGATTTTCTTAATGAAAAGCTAGTTTTGATCCATATCGTTCTGTGTACTAACAACAACTAATAATGTAACGAGTGTCGCAGCTACACTAAGGTCGGTAACTGATAGTGTCCCATAAATTACTTTTATCGGACCTTCCTGGGTTTATTGCCCTCGATCACTTGCTAATGATCGTTATAACCGCCCCTTATTTATTATAGCAGTAGGTAGGTGGGTTATAATGTTAATCATTATCGTTTTTCACTTTGCAAAAATGCAATATTCTTTGTCAGACTTTGATCTTTCAATGCTTCTTAGAAAAATTACCTACACTAGAGGCTCTGTATTGTAGTAGGTATATTCGTAATATTTTCAGGGTTCCGTGACTCAAAAGAAAAAGGAATCCATCTAGACTTTGTCGTCCATCTGTCCGTCTGTCTGTTAATCACTTAAGTTAATCGAAATTCAGCACAACAAAAGTCAAGGAAAAAGTCCGGAAAACGGTACGACCCGTCGGAGCGCTACTACGACACGCACTTCCATTGACTTATCAAGACCATGGACCAAATTCCTAAAGAACCCAAAGGTCTATTTAGGAGGTACGAAATTCACGAAAAATGTGTCCCATTACAACACGGCATTTTTCGATGACAGCCATACGTCACGGCGCTGTCGTTCGACCAAACTAAGAATTACTGACGCTCGATTAGTGGTCTTTTTTGCAAATTAGTGTTGTTTGCAATTTGCAAAAAAAACCACTTGGCGAACTTGGCCGGTTTTATTTAACTGACATTCTCTCCCAGGGTTAATATCCCGAGTGTTGTTGCTGAGCGGCTCAGCGCTGAGCCCGTCTGCGCTGGCGCCCGACGCGTCCCTGGCGCGCGAGCACACTGCGCAGGCGCTGCGGTGCACGCCGGACGAGGCCGCTGTGGACCACTGGTGAGTTTTTTTGTAGATCTTAGTGGCCCGCTGTGCCCACTCATTCCTGTTGAGTATACGTTCCTGAAGTGCATTTGTGTCACTGTAAGGTACAATACAATACAATATAACAATACAAATATTCTTAAAGTAAATAGGTCAACCAAGTTTTAAGTGTTGCTCGTTGCTATGGCGACGTCTCCTCGGTCACTCATGAAAAACACCATTTTCTACGGCACAAATGTACCAAAACTTGGGAGTTTTAACATTTACAAGCCTATTTCTTCATGCCTTATCTCGTAAGTATGCTAGTAGTATACATGACAAACATTTTTCTAAGCAACTGTATCACTGTTGTCTCCTAAGTGACGGGACAGTTGATTGATCCAAATATCCCTGAGAGACATTTACCAGTGAGACATATGAGACAGTGTCGTCTCAATAGTTGGTGTAGCAAAATCTGCGGTTGTTGATGCTGGACTAATGCTATACTGGTTATACGTAGTAGGTACTGGTACGGTGTAGGATGGCTTTGGTCGCGTTTTCTTTTCATACTCCTCAATCTTATACATAACTGGCTGTTGCCCCCGACTTCGTCCGCGTAGATTTCGGTTATCGCTATCCCGCGGGAGCTATGTAATTTTCCCGAATAAAAAGTAGCCTATGTTATTCCTCAATATTCAAATTATCTTCTTACCAAATTTCATCTAGATTGGTGCAGAAGTTTTCCTGTGAAGAGGTAACAAACAGACAGACAGCTCTCTGTCTCTACAGAGAGACAGAAAGACAGAGTTACTTCCGCATTTATAATATTAGTTGGGGCTTAAAGAATATCCCAAAGCCAGTCTTCTTTCCAGGTTGGTGTCTTGTATTCGCTCGCGCCCCCTGGCGGCGCTGCTCGCGGTGGAGGCCCCCCGCGCGCGCTTCCTCGCCGGCTGGGCCCCCGCGGTGCCCCTCCCCAGCCCCCCCGCGCAGGCGCAGGCCCCCACGCGGGCGCTGCACTCCAGCGAGGCGTTCCTGGACTGCGCGCTGGCCGTGGTCGTCTCGACCACCGAGAGCTACCAGTTCTTCAGCGAGGATGATATTCGGCATGGTTTTGAGGAGGATCACAGGTAAATGCCATTGAGATATTTATTTACATAATAGAAGCTATTTACAATGACACTGACCAAGCTAAAACTAATTAAACTAAAACTTGCAACTCAATTAAATCTAAATAAGGACCCCGTGGCATGGTGCCCAAAAGGCTGGCAGCGTTGCCTCGCTGAATAACGATGCTGATTCTTTGGGAGAGAAAACTGCCAGCCCTTTGGTTACATCGCTTTTGCAGCTCTGAAATACCCCATGGAACCAGGGTTACAAATCCGACAGCAACAAATTATTGGTAAATTATTATGTATTTTTTATATCACCGAAACATGAATACACAGAAAAGCAAAGCTAATCCCGGGAATTGAACCCGGATCCTTGACATTCCGTGTCATGTGCCATTGCCGTTATACCAAAGTTAGCAATGGCAAGTCAAGGATTTGTTTTTGTAAAAAAAAACTGGACAAAAGAGTACAAAAATATAATACAGCGTGATCAAGGATCACAACCAATCACTGGCAAGTTAAACAAATATTTAAAATTAACGCTAATATGACAATAATAATAAAAGAGAGAATAACAGAATAATACAACTGAATCTGAAAATCCGTAATTTATATCGCAACTGACAGATTTCCCGTCAACATTATTATATAAATTAAATAGTTTTCCGGGGCCATCAAACATAATTCTAACCAAACTTATATCAGAAACCGAATCCTACGCACCTACGTCCGCAACGTATACCGCTACCACCGCAACGAGATCTTCGCCGCCATTCGCAACGAGTACACGGACTGGGAGAAACCGATCCAGCATCCCATAAACATCCGCGACGCGACGATGGAATCCCTGAGCGACGCCGCGGTGGCTGCGCCCGCGCTCAGAGTTGCTCAGTTGCATGCGCGGCGGGGCGCGAAGACGTTCTTTGCGCACTTCACGCATCAGAGCAAAGAAGCTGACTACCCTCAGGTAAGATGGCATCATAATTATCATCACTCGTAATGACGGGCTTCTAGCTATTGCCGGCGACTTCGTCGGCGTAGATTTCGGTTATCGTTATCCCATGAAAACTAAAGTCAAAGTCAAAAGTATTTATTTGCCAGAATACAGTACCGGAAGGTCTTACATGAGGTTTTACCAGTGTATTCAGCCTGCATGCAGGCGTGCAAATATTTCCTTGAGAGGCGATTAATTTAATAAATTCACAAATTACATAATGTCAATTATAAAATTAAGATACATTAAAATTACATTATCAATCATAATAAACAAATTCATAAGATCAGAAATCATAATGTCACCAAACTATGTCATTTACCTACACTCCAAATACCCCTTAACACTATAAAAACATTTGTTGAGAAGCCACCCCACACAAACACCCACACAGCCACCCACGGACAGTATACAATTGTCCCGAATAAAAAGTAGTCTATATTATACCTCAATGTTCAAACTATCTTCTTGTCAAATTTCATTGCATTTAGATTGGTGCAGCGGTTTTTCCGTGAAGAGGTAACAAAGAGACAGAGAGAGACAGTCACTTTCGCATTTATAATATTAGTATAGAAGCAAGATTGCAGACCGCATAAAACTAAATCACGTGTCAAAATGAAGGGTTGACAACCCCATTCATCGACATCATCATCATCATGTCAGCCGAAAAACATCCACTGCTGGACATAGGCCTCCCCCGCGCTCTTAGACTCAGACCGGTCTTGTGCTTTCCTCATTCACCGCGATCCCGCGATCTTTACCAGGTCATCAGCCGTCACAACCCCATGACTCGACGCAAACTTTAGTCCGCTAAGTACCGACTGCTATCCGCGTGCGACGTTTAATTTTACAAACAAAATACCTTATTCAATATTTAACTGTTTAAACACCAACAAAACACTACACTACACACCATAATACTTAATTTGGGCCACAGTTCCCACGTGGGCCCAGTGCCAATTGAGAACTGCACACACTATTAAATTGCTTCGCAGAAGTATGCAGGTTCCCTTCAACTCGTCACTAACATTTTTTTTCTTTCCAGCGCCTCGGCAGCATATCCAGCGAAACATTGCCCTATTTCCTCGGCCTCCCCCTAGTAGGGGGCATGCCGTACGCCCCCCGTAACTACTCCCGCGGAGACGTGGCTGTCTCCGAGTCTGCTGTGGCCCTGCTAGCTGCTTTTGCCAAGACTGGAGACCCTTCTCCAAGAGCTGATGAGCATCACAGCGAGAACGCTGCCACATGGCCACGATATGAGCTGAATTCGCAGCAGTATTTAAGTATAAGTAAGTGTCTTACCAAGTTGGAGTATTCATTATCATCTTGTTAGCTGAAAGACGTCCACTGCTGGACGGCGGCCTCCCCCAAGGCTCTCCACTCAGACCGGTGTTGTGCTCTCCGCACCCACCGCGGTCCCGCGATCTTTACTAGGTCGTCGCTCCATCTTGTTGGAGGCCTACCGACAGCTCGTCTCCCAGCCGTGGACGCCATTCGAGAACCTTCTGACCCCAGCGGCCTTTGAGCAAAGTGCCCCGCTCACTATAGACTGGAAGCTATAGACTGGCTTAACAATTTAGATTTACTTTTATAAGGAATGCAGGACTTCTATCTTGTATTCGAAAGGCCGTACGATTTTTTTGCAAAAGCGCTTGTACATTTAAAAAATTGTATCTGCATAAATATTGAATAAAATTCCGAATTTTTGATATTGATTTCAACCGACTTCTTAAACAGGCACAAAACTTCGAATCAAAAGCCACTACCGCGGGCACAAGATGGCGCTCTGGCTGCATCTTATCCCGCAGCTGCACCGGCCGGGCGCCGCGCCGAGGCACCACCAGTTCCGCTCAATACACCCTGACATGTTCGCTGGTGAGTAGACCTTCAGTATAATTAAAAATGTACCATCCTGTATGCAATGATAATAAAACATTTTCCTATAGTATGATAATATTTATCTTCAGCCTATTTACGTCCCACTGCTGGGCACAGGTCTCCTCTCGGAATGAGAGGGCTTGGGCTACAGCTCCCGCGCGGGCCCAGTGCGAATTGGGAACTTCACACACACCATTGAATTGCTTCGCAGGAGTGTGCAGGTTTCCTCACGATGTTTTCCTTCACCGAAAAGCTCATGATAAATTACAAATGTAATTTCGCACATAAATTCCGAAAAACTCAGAGGTGCGAGCCGGGCTATCACGGGTTATGATAATATATTTGAAACTGACTTTTTGTTTTATTAACCCGCGATGAAAAAGGGGGGTGTTGTAAGTTTGACTTGTGTATCTGTCTGTGGCATCATAGCTCCCAAACGGATGGACCAATGTCGATGCGGTTTGTTTTAAATCGAAAGGTAGTTTAATCCAGATGGTTAGCTTAGCTTCATTAAAATCGGTTTACCCGTTTTTGAAATACTGAACTTTGAAGTGGCAATGTCGGGGGTTTTTCAACTTTTCTAAGCTGGTTATTTTTTTTTCCAAATTTCAAAATGAAATTTAAACATAGAGGTTTTATTATTATTAGCCTAATTTGTCCCACTGCTGAGCAAAGGCCTCCCCCCAATACTTCCAATAGTCCAGTTGGTCCCGCCGATGATGAAATATACAGAAAGAGACCAGAAAAACTAATTCTTCCTTAGAATCTAGAACGAGCGTCGATATCCCAGGTAGCGCCTTCAGGCAACAGAATGCCAACAGCCCTTCCTCAAAGCATACATCATCATCATCATCATCATCTATGACCAGTCAACCTTTCCACCTTCCCAATTCGACCTCCTGACCTTGGCATCTTAATGGGTTGCAGGCTTGCCTTGTGTTTCCTTAACTGCAGGATTTTTCCTGTCCGTCTAATTGATTGATTTACACTCAGCTGATCCCGCTCTAATTGATTTTAAGGCCCTCCGGTTTGTTGAGATAACAAATTGTTACAGGATTAAATTTATTGCTTCAGGATGCCGTAGTTACTATGTTCTGGGGACGTGTTTGGTTTTTTCAGCTGAACTGTTGTGTAATGTGTGGTACAGAAATACAAGAAGTAAAACGCTTCAAATATTTAGGAAATATAATAACTGAAAAATTTTGATGCATAGCAGACATCAAAACTAGAATAGCAATAGCCAAGTAAGCCTATCACAGTAGAAATAGATCTTGAAAGCAAAAATAGCAAAAACGACTCATCAAAACATTATAATGGAGGTGCCCATGGCTGCGAGACGCGAACCTTGACGCAATGAGATAGGGAGATACTGGCGTTTGAAATGTGGTGCTGGCGAAGGATGGAGAAGATTGGTTGGGCCGAGAGAGTTTTAGAGAAAAAATTTAGAAGGAAAAAAAAGGAAGGGGAAGACCGAGGATAGAGTATTTGGATTAAATAAAAAAGAAGACAGACGTTGTGTCGTATCAGGAGGTGAGAAAACTCGCATTTGAAAGAACGGACTGGAGGGAACTGCATTGACAAGTCTTAAATAAGAATTTGGTAACTTATTGAGTGGAAATATTCCAAAATAATATTAATACGAAAGTAATCAATGTTAAAGAAATTTGAAAAAGAGATGGATCCTGTACAATTTTAGGATTTCCATGAGGAAATCGCTACGAAGCGATTGCCGAATTTTATGCTGACGAAGCCGCGGGCAATAACTTTGCTTGTAGTTATAATTATGATGTTGTTACACGTTATCTGCGAATCAACATATACGACGAAGAGTACTTGTAGAGTCTATAATACTGAAGTCATACGATCAGTGATCAGTGTTTCTGAATTTCTGCACCAATTTTTTTAACGGCACGGGATTTGAAATTTATTTATAATAATTTCCACATACCTTAGCAACTTTTTGAGTTATCGCTTATCGCTATTTGAAAGATTGGAACGATGTAATCATCCATTATTTTCGCATACATCTTTTTTTTAATACAAAAAAGACAAGAGTTACATTTTTTGTATCTGTAACTGCACTCAGCTACCGCTTTAACTTCTAGTCTATTGAGTGCTCTACATTTTGAGATTCAAATCTCGTTTTTTTTTAAAGCGTCTAGACATGTTCATTCCGTGTACCCATCATCTGTCGTTTTATCCACAAGATCGGTCTTTCAAAACATGAAAGCGGAACCTATGCATAACCTAATCAAGCTGACTGCCCTTTCCACTTCAAATTCAAAATATTCATAGTTTTTAATCAAGCAAAACATATCATTCAATTACGTCCGGGACGCGATATTGTTTGGGCTAAGTGGGACACATTTGCATATATTCATCAGGTCACCAGTGACCCTCTGCCCGCTAAATTGAGTACAATCTGGGAGGGAAGAGTTCCACTCAAATCGAACGAGTATAATAAATCCAATTCGCAAGAGACGGACATGTGGTGAGTGGCAGTGGCCGCGAAATTAAACTTATGTTGTATTGGTTTAATTAAGCATTCGTGATTTTCACACATTATTATGATGAAAGTGGGACTTGGTCACATTGAAATAAATGTATTATTTAAATACCTCGACGTTTCGTACGTGAAGTTACGTTCATGGTCTCGAAGGGACTGAAGAAGCGGATATCAAAGTATCAACATCTTCTAGCTGCGCGAGTTTCTCTGACTACCCCCACTTGGTCTTCGTCTTTACTATTAACTTCTAGATTTGTAAATAACACAATACATTTATTTTAATGCGATTAAGTCCCACTTTTATCATAACGAAGTTACCTATTATCATGACTTACCTATTGTCACTTACCTATGCTGTTGAAATGCAGACAACTTTAAATTGTAACCAAAACGGAAATTGAAAAAATAAACTTCTAGTTTCAATAAACAAGGACTCTTCTCTACTGGGAGAATACATTGTGAATATTTTTAAATTTAATCCCCCTAAAAAAGCGGTTTTAAGAGAAAGGTAACAAAAAATGGTAATCAATTTTCGTTATAATAATTTGATTCCCGTTCAGCCTTGGCCCAATTCCTCTGTCCTCTTTTCGTGTTAGAATCAAGTTCACTACTAAAACGGATGTACAGGCTTTAAAATATTTATTAAGTATAGCCTGTTTCAATCAATTAATTACCCCCTAATTTTATATTAATAGCCCCTTAAAATAATTTCGTATTTGATAAAACCGAAAGGACTACAAAAAATTTAAGAAATAATTGGTAGAGCCATATTCCATAAAAAATCTCAATGCTCCCACTGTCTTCAAAATATATGACGCGCATTATCCTAGTTTTACGGTCGCTAAAGAATAATATTAAAACCGTAGCTACATTTTCGTGACGGGATAAAATTTGAAAATCCCAGGTGACATTACGACCCCGGTTAACACGGTGACATGGTTGCGATGTCGCAAATTTAAAAATTGACTACATAGCAACATAATTTATGGTGTCACGTGTTGCTGAGGCAGCACACAGACCGTTGGATCTAGGAATCTGGAGTTTTATTGCGCATCGTAAAAGGTTTATGGGCCAATCGTTTGATAAGAGCGGATTTTTGGAAAACCGGCCCTAAAACGGTCGTAAAGAAACTCGTCTGCTAGTGAATGCATGACGACCGTTGCCAGATTGGCTGATATCAGGCTTTTGGTAATCGGGATTGGTCAGCTCAAAAGCGGGATGGCCGCGAAGGCAACACAACGTCTAAACAAAGAGAAATAAAAACAGTAATGGTCGTGGAACGATGAACGGTGGAGCAAACGAGTCCTCGAATGGAGACCACGGACGCGGAAACTTAGTGTGGGGCGTCCTGAGGCACGATGAACGGACGACCTTATGAGGGTTGCTGGCGGCGGATGGATGCGAGGCGCCGAAGACAGAGTGTTGTGGCGCGCCATGGAAGAGGCACATGTCCAGCAGTGGACTGCTGTGGGCTGATGATAATGATGATGAATAGGTGGTAGGACCTTGTGCGTCCATCAGGCCCCCGTTTCTTAAACGTGACATGTGACAAATGACAACGACATTTCGGTGTAGATTACTGACTTGAAAAGTTTTTGTATACTTCATATTAAGTTCGAAGTGTACATATAATTGTCGTTGTAACCTGTCGCCTGTCACGTTTATGAAATAGAGGTCTTGATCGCTACCACCATCTTGCTCGCTAATACTGCCGCTAAGCAATGCACTGCACTTATCGGTGTGGAGAGTAAGACAATCGAGGTGAACACAGGCACAAGAGGCATTTCCTCGAAGCCCTCTAGATTGGCAACGCATCTGCAAACCTGAGTTACGGGTGTCTATGGGCAGTGGTGATCACTTATCATCAGGTGACCCACTTGCTCGCTTGCAAAGCAAGATGTTGTTCTGACGAATTAAATAGTTGCTTAGGAGCAGGGCTCTGCTAATACTGGACAACTTAAAACACTGGGGAAAAGAGGGAAAATCTTTGTACGAAACTCGAGTGCGCAAGTCCGACTCACACTTAGTCGGTTTTTTATTGAAAGAAACATATTATTATATTGGTATTTCTCTTTTACTGTGTTATCGTTGTGTGTTAACGTGTTTGATCTCACCAATTTCTTGCGAAGCTTCTGGTCACTGAAACTGTATACTCTGAGACAACGGTGCCCACATTCAAGCATAGATTGGAATCCACATTGAACCCCAAAAGTTCACATCGGAATCCCCGTAGTCCCTTTACACGGCTCATACCAAATAATTTCCTCTATCCGATCCTCGAACAAGCCACTGCCTCAGAATACAGAACGAACCAGAAGCCGCATTCAATCACAACTGCACGCTGCTCACTGATATCTGACCCTTCAATATTGATTTCGCTACTTGTTTACTAACACCATGGAATTTGGGTCTAGTACAAAATTCACGAAAACTGTGTCCCAGTACAACACGCCATTTTTGGATGACAGCCATACGTCATAGCGCTGTCGTTCGACCAAATTAAGACTCACTGACGCTCGAACAGTGGTTTTTTGGTTCGGACGTTTTCAAGCGCTAACCCGAAGTCCATGGTGTTGGTAAGTCAATGTTGTATACACTTAAAATATAAGAATATTGTGTTTTTTATTAACCCAACGGCATTTCTGCATGTTAAAACTACACGAGACGCCAGGACGTTGCGTGCACGGGGATGACTACGCGAAACTACACTATTTAAGTACAGTTTTAGTCGCTTCAGTTTCAGTTTCAGGTTCTGGTTTGTTCCATATTCTGAGGCCACTGCATATTACCGACCCCATGTTACTCAACTCAATCTATGCAGGCAAAGGGCCCTGAATGATATTAATTATCTTCCGGGCCCGTCTCAAATGCCTCCATAATGAGCGCCGTGCAAAGAACGAGGCTATAGCGCCGAGCAAACAAAGCCACGGCACCATTGTAGAGGCGCCGTAATGGCCCAGCACAAAGAGGGTTGAGCCACCTTTGTTCCACGATGTTTGCCAAAAACTCACAACTTTCCGATACGTATCTAGTTGGGCGAGTTGGGTTAGAATTCTTTGTTTATATTTCCTACCGATTTCATTCGTGAAGTGTGTCTGCCTACAAGCGGGGCTGTATTGTGCGCAGCCATTGTTCGGGAAAGTTCCTCGCAATGAATTCATATTCGCGTTTTCTCCATTCATTAGTGCGCGTCGGGCGATTCGCCCTTTTTTCCAGTTGAGGAAAATGTTGAATTAAATGTAATTCCGTTTGGAATTATTCTGAATAGCTCACGGGGTGATTGCGAGGTGAAGGGCGGGAATTGAATTGAGTTTTCATGTGTCAACTGAGGCTCCAGTACGAATATTCGAAATCCACGTAACGTAATCGAGTGGTACCTAACGCTATTGTATAGTCGATTTCTCCAATATCTGTACAGCAAACAGTTCATAAATATCTAAACACAGACCTTATGTAACTGGAAATAAGGATATTTTTGATCTGTTGACTGTTTAGATACTGGAGAACTCGACTGTATCATCATCGAGAAAACTCATTAGCAATTAGTACTTACCAAATAGACGCACGGGAGAGGGGCGCTGTCTCAAGCATCATGCAAATTTTCTTTTCGATTACGTTATATAGGATTCGAATATTTGTGCTCGGGCCTCTGTGCCTAACGCTTTACCAGCCTGTCTTGAGGTGAATTCGTTAGGTAAACGGAAAATAATATTTATACCTACTGTAGACAACTCACAAACAATATATATCAAACTTAATGATAAGGAAAAACAGGATCTGTCATAATCCAGTCTACATTTACCTCCCACTGCTGGCCATAGGCCTCCTCCCGGAATGAGAGAGCTAGGGCGGGCCCAGTGCAGATTGGGAACAGTGCTTGCATTGTTGTGTTCCGCTGTGGAGAGTAAGACAGCCGGTGTAATTACGGGCACAAGAGGCATTTCATCTTAGCTCTCGATAGGTTGGCAACGCATCCGCAAATCCCTCCCGGGGTTGCGGGTGTCTATGGGCAGTGATGATCATTTACTATCACGTGACCAACTTGTCGTATAAAAAAACTACTATGGTCTGTTTAAGGTCATCGTGGTCTCCATTTAGTGTTGCGCTCCCCTTAAGTCCATCTCGGAACCCTCGGTGCACGAACCCAACTGGCTCTTGTCTGATTTATTTAATAACCTAACATTTACTTTCTTCTTCGTAGGTGAAATCTTCCCGGAGCTCTACACAACAGCAGCTCTCGACGACGAAGAGAACAGTACCGAAGCAGACGAGGACAGTTCTGATCCTGAGGAGTGCGAGCCCTCACCGTCGCCGAGACCAGCTTTGTCGCTACCTTCGCCGCAGCCGACGCCGAAGGAAGACTCCCTCACGACCTTGGACACGCAGTATTACAGGTAAAGCATGTTCCAGACGGAGTAGTCCAGTGTCCCAAAAGAGATGACCTTGCTCCATCATCACCATGTCAGCCGACAGACGTCCACTACTGTACATAGGCCTCCCCCGCGGCTCTCCACTCAGACCGGTCTTGTGCTTTCCGCATCCACCGCGGTCCCGTGATTTTTACCAGGTCGTCGCTCCATCTTGTTGGCCTACCGACAGCTCGTCTCCCGGTCCGCGGACGCCATTCGAGAACCTTCTGACCCCATCGGCCAACAGTTGCCTCGCCCACCTGCCAGCTTGCCGCCCGATCTTGCTTGTTGCCATCCATTCAGACCTCAGATTACAATCCACATTTTGAATTAACTTTCAACGTATTTGGAGGACAGGCGCGCGCTTCCATCCAAGGTCATGTCCGTTGGGACACTAGATTACATTCGTTTGGAATATGGTTTAGAATTATTTGATGCTTAAGGCCGAGACACAACAAATGCGTGCGTGTACACGTAGTTTGCGCGTTCCATTCTGTTGTAAAGACAAGTATGAATTCTCATAAGAGTTGTCACACCGCTTGCGTGATGAGCGCGAGCATGCGTGTAGCAAGCGGTGTGACATCTCTTACGAGGATTCGTCCTTTGAAACGCAGTGATTTGAAAGAAGATTTAGTAAATAAATCGGTTGTCGAAGCCTTTGCTGTAGAAGTACGATAATGTGTGAAAATCGCGAAAGTTTAAATCAATACATTTGATGTGCATTTGATCTAAAAAAAAATATTATAAGGATGCAATATTCTGATTAATTGAGAAACTCTTCCTTTTTTGAAGTCAGTTATTTTTTTTATTATAGGTATACAAAGTGCGTTTTAATGATCCGTCAATAATTCCCCTAGGGGATAAGTAAGTCTAGGTGAATACCACTGTAAAGTTTTTAGTTGGAGAAAAAATTAAACAAAAACATTCACTCCCCATAAACTCATTGCCTCTGCTGGTTGTCATTGAAAACTGACATTACATGTAACATGTAAATGTACATATTACATGTATACATTTTCATGTATGTGTGTATTACGGTATTACATAGATTTTCCTCCGCCTCTAAAGTATCACTGCTTAATAACAGCATTAGCAGAACACGTCACTCATTAACCCACCTCAGATCGCGGTAACGAAATTACTCCGTCAGCCGCCATTGTACTAACACCGTTAATGTGTACAGCCTTTGTACTCCAATCGTTCGTAATGTTCTGATGTTCTATTCGTTTTTTCCATCTGCGGACCCCTGATAGTGATAATGGATGGTTCGCAACTTCCGAATGAATTAACTCGAGTTTGCAGTAACTGAATTAACGAATGAGTAATGACCCTTATTTCTCCAACAAATGTGATGTGTTTTTTTTGTTTTTATCTTTCATCTGCTGAGTAATGAGGCTGCTGGGGAGCGTAGGGTTTTAAATTTGTGTCGCGGGTTTAAAGATAAAACAAGATTTGTTTGTCGCTCGGTTTTATAAATGGTGCTCTTTGAAGGGGAACGCGTGGGTCTATTTGGTTTGCGGGCTCTGGGGTCCGTTGTGAATACGCTCCGAGTACAGTATTTATTTTTAACTCTCTGTATCTTTATCCCGAAAGGACTGTGAATTTGGCGGTATAAATCTAGCCTACGTTTTAACCTAAGGAATAAGCTGTCTCCATTCCAAAGGGTGTAGCAGGAAAGTCTTTGAAAATTTGCCCCCAAAGCTTTGAGTTTGAAACTATAGCCAGACGACGCCTAGGAAGGATATTATTGTGACTCTAAGCACAACATTTCAACCTTCTTCTACCCCTTAGGGGACAATGACACCCAATTAACATTGAAACCGTTTCATTATATTTTCTTTAAATCTATGTAACTGACGGATTTCAGCGTGAAGAAGTAACAAACATTTACACACATAAACTCCCTCACAAACCTTAGCAGAAAATGAAAATCACAATCAACTACTAGCAAACTATTTGACAACACTGTAACCAATTCTGAAATCAGATAAAATGTTAATGCGAAGCGATAAATTCGTAGCGTGTATGAAGCTCGGACACGTGAAGCGGTTATTCACTTCAAAGTAAATTGCACAGTACAATGGGTCTGGCCAATTTCAAACCAGAATACGTAAAATTGTACGTAATTAATGCGTAAGTAATACGTAATTATATGAACTGTCCTTTGTTTTTAACGGGCTTTGGCTGTACTTTATGGAGCCATTAATAAAGTTTTAATGGTGGAAGCAGATTTAGTTTTACTATTAGTTCGTAAATTCATAGTTTAATGGCGTTTGGAATCGGGTTCTAAGCCATTATGAAAGATGCCGCTTATTATTCTTTTCATAATAACTTTCTTACGAGAACCTTCTGGCCCCATCGGCCATCAGTCCTTCGAGCAATGTGCCCGCCCACTGCCACTTAAGTTTCGCAATTTTTCAGGCTATGTATGAAGATTCTAGGGTTGCCATCTATTTATACCTAGCCCGTAGGCTCATTGGTGATGCCTCGATGGTCAAGAACAGGCTGCAAAGCCTCCAGCACCGTCGACAAGTTGCATGTCTGTCTGTTTTTTATCGGATTCATTTTGGTGAGTGTGCGCAGGAATTGCACGGCCTAATAGCTCCATTTCCTTTTTGCCAACTGACTTCCAGGCGAGGGGAGCGTCTTCACCCATACGTTGTTGGCATTCCATTGGCCCGTACGAGACGTTTTGCTTCATCCTTCCTAATGCGAACTGCTAAGGAATGGAATTCGCTCTCATAGTCTGCATTTGGGTACAATCTAGGGCTCTTCAAGGCTAGAGTGAATAGGCTTCATCTGCACCTTCCATCAAGTGAGATAGGGATCAATGACTGGTCAGTTTATTGTAAAAAAAACCACTGTACCTAGAGACTTGAAATTTGGCAAACATATACCTTGAGTATCCTAGAGGTGTACTAAGAGATTTTTCGAAATTCCCACGCGATAGGGAACTAGCCCATTTTAAAATATTTCACGGTGGCAAACCGCGGGGCATAAGCTAGTTTTGAATAATTATCTAATGCATTGTTTTGTCTGACAGTTATACAGTGGCCCTGGGTGTGACGGTGGGCGCCGGGTGCTTTCTTCTGGCTCTGAACGTGTTGGTTTTTGCGGGGATCTACTTGCAGAGGGGCCGGCGCCGGGCCGCCCATCGGAGGCCTAGGAGAGAAGGTATGATTGTTGAAGTCTTCCCATTACGTCCTGCGGCTAGCGGGTAGCTTGTAGGAGAGAAAGTAAACAAAATATGCAAGACTAGGAATATAATTACAATTATTGTTCAAACATACATAAAAAAAAACAACAGTGGAACGTAGAACCTCCTCCTTTTTTGAAGTCGGTTAAATAGTATCTCTCTCTTAACTACCTAGCGGATACGCGGCATGAAACTAGACACGGTGTGGTTCGTTGCGAGTTGTTGGTTCAAGACGTCTGGCAGGCACTTCCCTTAGCCCGGGTGTCGGAGGGCGCAGATGGTCGGCGGCTGAGCGTCTTCCACGTTGGGAGCACAGGCCAGGCGTGACGAGGAAGCAGACAAGATGAGCTTCTCGATGAGCCTTCCAGTGCCTGGGAGCTTTTTACTTCCGAGGGAGTTTCCTTAGATAGGCAATAATATAAGATTAGCGAGAACACACGTAGAGTACAGTAAAAGTCACTAGTTTATTGCTGGCACAGGAGAAGCCAGATTTTTCCCGCTGTCTGAGCAAGTGTTAGCAGTCCACTATCTCACCAACTTTACAATTGTTAGTTTTCAATAACAATTCGGTGTCAACTGCTGACTTGAAGAGCTTTTGTTTTAGCGCGCTTCATTTGTCAAAGCAATGTAGTTCGCATTGTCATATAAGACTGACAATTGTAAAGATGGTGAAACAGGGGCCTGCACCATGTGCCTAAGCAAAATGTGTGCAGTGTGGGGTTCATTGACATACTATACAGACAGACATACTTACATAAAAGAATAAGATTTTCAAACTTATTTCATTGTTATTGCTATAAGAGCTACATTTATGCCAAATTTTAGGTTTCTAGGATAACTGGAAGTTCCCAATAGGTTTTGATACCACAGCAATTTGTATGGAAACACCCATTTGAATTAACATATCTTTTGATTGCGTTGACTTATAAGCTTAATTTTTTGACAGCTGAGCCTACCTATTCCTTAAAGGGCTGGCAACGCACCCGTGATTCCCCTCGTGTTGCAGGTGTCCATGGGCGACAGTGATTGATTTACATCAGGTGACCCGCCTGCTCGTTTTCCCCCTCTTTTTTTATGTTCTATTTTATATTTATTTCACCTTGCTACCTTCACGCGTTTTAGAGAAAAATAATCTTGACAGACAGGTGGACATTAAAGTGATTCTTTCTATAAGGGTTACGTGTTTCCTATTGAGGTACGGAACCCTAAAAACACTCCTCTCAAGTTAAACTCTAGTCGCGTCCATAAGAGTAACGTAATTTAATAAGTTTACGTATTCAATACGCATTGGATTAGGATTTACCCCGAATTTACACTTGTAAGGAAAATTGCGTATGCTGCGTTGCATTACGCGGCCGTGAAGCAAACGATTTAGGAGTAATCATTCGAACGCCGCAATGTTAAGGCAATTTACAACTTTTTTATTTTTCGTCCAAAATCGGGATAAGATCCAGCCTCTTTCATTGTGAGAGGAAATTCTGTATTCAGCAGCGAAAACGTATTCAAACTGAATGTTACTCATGAAAGTAAAACGTAAAAGTTCTTTGTATAGGTACTTATGTTGAGGTCTAAAGTAAGTCAAAAGTGATTTATGATCGCATTAAAGCATAATTTCTGTAAGGTAAACGTCACAATGATCGACAAATTAATTCCACTAATGTGTCAATTAATAGTGCGGAATATGGTAGCAGGGATTCGTACATCCTTATCTTATACCCTTACCTTATTGAGAGTGAAGGTGCCAACTATTTGGGACAGCGTCCTGCGTATAAACATTTCACCACCATCATCATCATGTCAGCCAAAAGACGTCCACTGCTGGCCGGTGGCCTCCCCCGCGGCTCTCCACTCAGACCGGTCTTGTGCTTTCCGCATCCACCGCGGTCCCGCGATCTTTACCAGGTCGTCACTCCAGGGACATTTATTTACCTAAATTTTTCTCAATTATTTTACAATTAGTTGTCCCGTTGAAATGTATTATTACACTTTAAATAGGTACTCACTGATACAGAAATACACAGAACACCAGAAAATATAGCAGACTCCCGGGATCGAAGCGAGCCTTGACATTCTGAGTGCTTACCCATACACTAAAGTAGGTAATAATCACACATGAATTCCGGATCACCAAGAGGTGCGAGCCGAACATTGGCTTATAACTATACTATACTAACACCATTTACTTTATGTTAATACAAAATTCACCAAAAAAGTGTCCCAGTACAACACGATACTTTTCGATGACAGACGCTCGATTAGTGATGTTTTGGTTCCGACGTTTTCAAGCGCTAACCCGAAGTCCATGGTGTTGGTAAGTCAATGCAGCCGAGGTATGAATTTACGACCCTCTGCTTGAGAGGCCATAGGTCAAACCACTAGGCTATCGCGGCTTTTCCATTATTTGAAAGTTGAATCACTAATTTGCCTCATTTTCTATGGAATGACGTAAAACTTTTCTTTTCACTAATCTCGCGAAACCAGTCAGGCGGCAACAAGAAGTCTTCTTACCCACTTAGCTTTTACCTTATTCCATCGCGGTAAGAAAATATTATTTCCAGAGCTTAATAAATCGCTTTTGCATTCGCAAACGCAATTGCTCGGAATATTGTTTATTGCTAGTCAATTTCAGTGTCTGAAATAGTAGTTGTTGTTGAAGTAACAAGCGGTTTAGCAGATGTAATAATTGTGTTTAAGTATTACGTGCTTCTTTTGTATTTATTTTGAGTCGATTAGAAATTATATAAATAGATTCATTCAGCAGGAGTTCAAATGCATTACGAAATAGAAATGGTTATTTTAAGATTTAAGTAGTTTTTTATAGCGCGAGCTCGCAGGCAAAGTTAGGGGAATTGAAAACATGTAACTTACTGACACCTGACACTTAATACGGGCATCGAGTTTTGCCTCCTGAAGACACCAATATATTTATATAAAACATAAGTAAGTAAGTAAGTAATTAAACGCATTATTGTACAGAAAATACAGAAATAAATACAAGTTACAAACAGTGAGTGAGTAAAACTTGGGTGGAGACCGCGACTCTGCAAACGTAGTGTAGGACGCTCTCCGGCCAGGTGGGATGACGATCTGCGAAAGACTGCAGGCAGATGCTGGATGCGGCAAGCTGAAGACAGGGCGCTATGGCGCTCATTAGGGGAGGCCTACGTCCAGCAGTGGACTAGAATAGGCTGATGATAATGATGATGATGAACAGTGAGATACAGTACAAAGGCGGACAATACTTATTATATGAAATAATGACAATACAGTAAAAAGTGGCGACCGCGTACCGAAAGACGAAGTGTTGGTAGGCCTTCCGCAAGGTGGACGGACGATCTGGTAAAGATTGCGTGAAGTCATTGGCTGCGGGTAGCACAAGACCGATCTTCGTGGAGATCCTTGGGGAAGGCCTATGTCCAGCAGTGGACGTCTTTCGGCTGACATGATGATGATGATGATGATGATGATGACAATTAATATAACAATGTTACCATTAATGCTACCGACGTATAGATAGATGGACCTTTACCTTTTCACGAAAAAATATTATTATGCAATTAAAAGCAATGCTGCCACATTTTCCCTCCAATTTGCTCAAAATGCCTTCACTAATTGTTCCGAAATGATCCAATGGGTGACCCAGTGGAGTGTTGTGTAGCAATTATTCCTCGTGTAAATTCACCTCCAGGCCCCTATTTCACCAACTTTACAATTGTCAGTTTTCAATGACAAATCGGTGTCAACTGCTGACTTGAAGAGCTTTTGTTTTAGCGCGCTTCATATATTTTCAAAGAAATGTAGTTCAAATTGTGATATAAAACTGACAATTGTGAAGATGGTGAATTAGGGGCCTGAAGGTGAATTTACACAAGAAATAATTGCTACAACATGGCGGCGTTAACTTTTCATTAGTGTCGTTATTATTTTTGCCACTTTTCGTCCGACTACTGGGCACAAGTCTTGCCACAAATTTGTTTTAGGGATCCGAATCAAAATGGTAAACCCTTATTGGTTTTACTCGGTCCGTCTGTTTCATTGAGTTGAAATTTTTAAACAGAATTATTAGGCTTACCCAAGTAGTTGGATAGGACACAATGAACAGTAGGTATATGTGGGATTGGCTTGTCGATGAATCAAAACACTTTTTAAAACTTGAAAAATATAATTAAAATAAAAAATAAAAAAAACAATCTAAAAGGTACAACCGTCACAGCGCGCGTCTTTCGTCTTAATCCCCCTGATTTCTCCTCTCGTTCTCTCAAACGTCCTGCTAGCTCTTTCAGCTGTCATACGTCATTCTTACATTCAGTTTCATCCAATCCTACATATATTTAATTTTATTACAGCGAGGACAGAAAGGGGTTCCTAAAATTTCAGGATGAGGTTACTAGGTCAAACGGACTATCATAGACGGGGTCTGTTCGCAAATTCCATTTTTTTAAATTATATTAAAGCTGTGATGGCCTAGTGGTTTCACCTATGGCCTCTCAAGCAGAGGGTCGTGGGTTCAAACCCCGGCTCACACCTTTGAGTTTTTCGGAATTTATCTGCGGAATTACATTTGTAATTTATCATGAGCTTTTCGCGCGTGGTAACTAATAGCCTAAGCCCTCTCATTATGAGAGGAAGCCTGTGCCCTGTGCCAGTGGGACGTAAAAAATGCTGGTGATGATTATAATTTCCAAAATTTGCAGCGAGACAAAATTTAAAGTATTATAGTGTAATAGAAGTTTATATAAAAATTACCGGAAAAGTAAAACGATGCCGTGTGGTGCCGGTCGAGAATTGCACCACCTCATCTCTTCCCGTGGGTGTCGTAAGAGGCGACTAAGGGATAAACCGGAGGATGGGCAGCAGCGTCCTCCGCGAACTATCGGGTATAACTGCGGTCGCCAACCCGCCTGCCAAGCGTGGCGACTAAGGCATTTTCCCCCCAATGGTACAAGATAAAATAATAAATAATGAATCCACAGAAACAGCCCAGACCCGTAGTCCCCGGCGGCCCCGCTATTCCTGGCTCCGGTAGCGGCCATGGTAACGGCGGGGCAGGGGGTGCTACAGTTAATCTCCGGCAGAGGCCCGGCTACCAAAAACGACAACCTTTGGCCCTGGCAACATATAACTGCGGACCGACGAAAAGTTGCTGGAACTGGAGGTAGAATTGAGCAGGTTACGATGGGGAATCGTAGGGTTGTCAGAAGTCCGTCGAGAGGGGGAGGACATGATAACCCTGAAGTCCGGTAATCTGCTCTATTTCCGGGAGGGCGACCACCAGTCCCAGGGAAGTGTCGGGTTTATCGTCCACAAGTCCCTCGTGAACAACGTGGTGAAGATCGAGAGTGTGTCGACCAGGGTAGCGTGCCTTGTACTCAGAATGACCCAACGATATTCGTTGAAGGTCATACAGGTATACGCTCCGACCTCGACGCACTCCGACGATGAGGTGGAGGCTATGTATGAGGATATCTCCAGAGCCATGCATAACTCCAGAACTCACTTCACGGTTGTTATGGGGGACTTCAACGCAAAGCTGGGCAAACGAGACGGTGAAGAGCCCAGAGTGGGAAAATTTGGAGTGGGGCGTAGGAATCACCGGGGCCACCTACTGGCCGGTTTTATGGAGAAGGAGGGACTCTATACGATGAATTCCTTCTTCAAAAAACGTGAGCATAGGAAGTGGACCTGGATGAGCCGGGATGGTGTAACGAGGAACGAGATAGACTTCATCATGTCGACGAAAAAGCACATATTCAAAGATGTCTCTGTGATCAATGCGGTTATAACCGGGAGTGATCACCGTATGGTACGAGGCTCATTGAATATCCAGTTCAAGCTTGAAAGGTCTCGACTGATGAAGTCTACGCTCCGCCCGGCACCCGCTCAGCTCCAGAACCCCAAAAGTTTTCAGCTCGAACTTCAGAACCGTTTCGAATGCCTAGGTAGCGACGTGGATGATTACAACGACGGGTTTGTGGAAGCTGTCCATACGGTCGGGTCTAAGTTCTTCAAGACCCGCCGTACAAGAACCAAGAAGCTCCCGGACTCCACCCTTAGGCTCATGGAGGTGAGGCGCGAGATGGTACTGCAGTCCTCTGGTGACGCTTGTCGCTATAGGCAGCTCAACAGACGAATTTCAAAGTCTCTGAAGCGCGATTTACGCCGATTTAATACTAATAGTATTGAAGAGGCTATTGAGCGTAACAGAGGCTCTAAGGTGTTCACCAGGGATTTGTCTGTTGGTCAAAGCCAATTGATTAAGCTAAAGACCGACGACGGCAGAATCGTTTCATCCAGGCCTGAGCTGTTGGAGGAAGTTGAGAAGTTTTATGGACAGCTATACACGACAACCCGAACACCTGTCGAAAATCTAGCTAAAGACCCAAGGGCTAGATTAACCCGACACTATACCGAAGATATCCCGGACGTTAGCCTGTACGAGATTAGTATGGCCCTCAAACAGCTGAAGAATGGCAAAGCCCCAGGTGACGACGGAATTACAGCCAAGCTCCTGAAGGCGGGTGGTAAACCAGTCCTTAGGGGCCTCCAGACGCTGTTTAGTTCCGTCCTCCACGAATGGAGAACGCCGAAAGCATGGAACAGAAGTGTGGTGGTGCTTTTCTTCAAAAAAGGTGATAACACCTTGCTGAAGAATTATAGACCCATCTCACTTCTGAGCCATGTTTACAAGCTGTTTTCGAGGGTCATCACGAATCGTCTCGCGCGCAGGTTTGACGATTTCCAGCCTCCCGAACAAGCCGGCATCCGAAAAGGCTATAGCACCGTGGACCACATACATGCGTTGCGGCAGGTTATACAGAAGACCGAAGAGTATAACCTGCCCCTTTGCCTTGCATTTGTGGACTTGATTCGATCGAGACCTGGGCTGTGCTGCAGTCTCTCCAGCGGTGCCAAGTTGACTACCGGTATATCGAAGTGTTGAAGTGTCTGTACGAAAACGCCACTATGTCCGTCCGACTACAGGACCAGACCCCGAAGCCTATTCCTCTGCAGCGGGGAGTTAGACAAGGAGATGTGATCTCTCCGAAGTTGTTCACCGCTGCATTGGAGGATGCTTTTAAGGTTCTGGACTGAAAAGGACGAGGCATCAACATAAATGGCGAGTACATCACTCACCTTCGATTCGCCGAAGATATTGTGGTCATGGTTGAGACCATGGAGGACCTCAGTGCTATGCTCGCTGACCTCAGCAGAGTTTTCGACCGAGTTGGCCTGAGGATGAACATGGACAAGACGAAAGTCATGTTCAATGTCCATGTTGTGCCAACTCCCGTAATAATCGGAGGCTCTGCGCTCGAAGTTGTTGACGACTATGTCTACCTAGGACAAACGGTCCAGTTAGGTAGGTCCAACTTCGAGAAAGAGGTCACTCGTTGAATCCGACTCGGCTGGGCAGCGTTCGGGGAGCTTCGCAGTGTCTTTTCGTCCAAATTACCGCAGTGTTTGAAATCAAAAGTCTTTGACCAGTGTGTGTTGCCAGTGAACTGACGTACAGCGTACAAACTCCAAACAAATGGGGTCGGAAGGTTCTCGAATGGCGTCCACGGACCGGGAGACGAGCTGTTGGTAGGCCTCCAACAAGATGGAGCGACGACCTAGTAGGGATTGCGGGACCGCGGTGGATGCGGAAAGCACAAGACCGGTCTGAGTGGAGAGCCTTGGGGGAGGCCTATGTCCAGCAGTGGACGTCTTTCGGCTGACATGATGATGATGATGAAAACGATGTCTCTAAATACCACAGTTTTTCAGGAATCATCACAAATTACATTAATTTCAGTGTAGGACAACAGATGGCGCTGTCCGCCCGTCCGCGTCTGTCTTACACTGAACGAACTACGTAAAGTGGCACACATTATTTTCATTATTATTTATCTGCTACAACGCGCAAGACACTCTATTATCACCAACATCCCAGTCTGTAACCGCATTAAGCCACATGAGGTTACACACTCTTTATGTCCGACGCAATATTGTGTCTAAGGGTCGAGCACGACTTTACGAATGCTGCGTAACGTAAAATCGAATAGTAAACGTTGTCGAGTTTGTATGACGTTTGGAACAGCGCCCGCCCGTGAGCGTATTTGGAGCTAAAATTTAGTATGAGGTTTCTCGATCTCGATACGATAACCATAACGTTACGCAGCATTCGCAAAGTCGTGCTCGACCCTCTGTAGCCGGCTGCCATGTATGTAGCGTTGCGTGAGTTATGGTCCACTCTGCTATCGCCACTTGCCGCACTGCTGTCCTAGATAATAGATCGTCTTCTGTTTTTTTTCTGTCGTAATAAAATTTATCTACACTAGGGTTACCATGCATCCCGGTACGCCAGGATATGTCCCGGTTTCTATTTCACAAACGTTACAAGTGTCAGTTTTCAATGACAATTCGATGTCAACTGCTGACTTGAAGAGCTTTTGTTTTAGCGCGCTTCATATATTATTGTCAAAGAAATGTAGTTCGAATTGTCATATAAAACTGGCAATATTGTAAAGTTGGTGAATAGGGGCCTGGCCGTAAAGGGAATGAGGACTATCGTTTCTGTGCTCACCAGTGGCGCCACTGTCGAATAAGGTCCTGAAGTACGGCTGTCATGGTTTGTTGTTTATTTATTGTTGTTTGTTATAACACAGTTTACATTTAAATCATATTTAATATCGCAGAACCGTAGCGTACAAATTTCTAGCATACTATTATAGTGTTGCGTGTGTTTTGTTGTGAAATTTGCTCACAGCATTGACATACTCGTAACTGATATATTTTGCCATAACTAAACTTCAATCGGTATTGCAAAATATTTGCAACTCTAGTAAAAACCATGCAAAAACCCGGGCAAGTACAACTTTTAGTTTTATTAAACATTTCTTTAGCCCTCGCTCTACACTAGCGCCCCTAGTGGCGAATTCTTACGCGATAGCATTCATTGTATCGGTTTGAAAACCATGCTTTGTCGATATGAATCAAAAGAGCATTCAACTGCCTATTTATTATTATTATTATTTCAAATAATACACTAGCAGCTCATTGAGCTGATACGTGTATATCACTGCACTTGTGTTTTAATATTTATTAAATGATTGTCCAGTCTATTTTTAAAACTGTTCACTGAAGGCGCACTTATCACAAGTTCGGGTAGTTCATTCCAAGAGTTCACAACACGGTTAGGTAAGAAGTGTTTTCTAGGGTTGTTCGCACTCAGTTGTTTGATTTGCTGAATAAAATTGAGAATTTTACTATACTCCGTTTATTTTATGGTAATAATAATAAATAAATGTTTATTCATTTAAAGTTTTAACATTAGAAATTCAACGGTCAAATTTGCACAGCACGTTATTAAGAAAAACAAAGGCAATAATATTTGAAATTGTGTAAACTTGAATGAGGAAAACTTCTAACGCTAAGATGCTTCTACGATTGCTAGATGAGTTTTTTCCCTTTTGTCCTCGAATTACCGAAAAATGTGCGTGTAAACGAAGTAAGTAGATATAGGCAAATAGGTTCCTATGCATGGTAATTAAAGGACCGACGACGACCATTGTTTGACAAATAAATTACTATTATCTACACACATATCATAAGTCCTCTATAATGCGTTCAAAAACCGTAGAAAATGACCAGCATTGCAGTACATCGTCGCCTCCGTCACCAACCACCACGACCAGCAGGTCCTGCAGTAAAGTAATAGTCATTACGACATCGAATTCGATGTCGTAATGACTTTTCGATATCGAATTAGATTTTTCGAATTTGACAACCAACGTAATTTACAATCATAGTGAAATGAAACGGATCACTCACGTATATAAGTCGAGTTCAGTCCGACATGTATAATAATTAATAATGTGATTTTTTTTTACAAAAAAAAAAACTGTTTACGAAACGTCAGCTCGGTATGTTTGTCTATGATTAAAAAAAAAACAATCAAATTCGTGACAGGTATGGGTATGACATATGCCTTCGGCTTCTGAACCCATCTTAGAGCACTTATAATATGTGTGTAGATAAAGTAATGTATGCAACTCCACATAATCAGGCCTTAAAACACTCGTGTGATCCTATTATGAAACTCAGCTTCGCCTCGTTTCATAAAAACACACTCGTGTTTTAAGGACCCTCATTATGTAGCAGTTGCATAAACTACTATTACCTACTATTACAAGTTAAGGGAAAAATATGAAAAATCTTAGATACGGAATCCTCGTTGCGCGAGCCCGACTCGCACTTGATCTGTTTTTATGTAGAAAACGCTACCAAAAGAAAGCGTTGTGCAAAAATAACGTTTCAAACCATCATCGTGAATTGTAACTTCATTCAAGCATGACTTCAAGTCTTAGCCAGCCTTATCCTTAGCTCGGAGATTTTTTATTTTTTCTTCGAGACCCTTTTTAGTTTAAAAAATAAATGACCTCACAGAATTAATAATGTAAGCCTTTGTTGAAATCTGTTGATAAATGGGTTTTGTTAGGTTAGACCTTATTTATTCAGTAATTAAATAATTTAACAATAAAAAAAATTGAGATAAGAAAAACAAAACACATAAGAAATAAAGTAAGCAAACAGTTAATTACTTGTTATGTCAAACTGAGTTGGATTGCATACAATGCAGCTCGGTCAGACTTAAAAAAAATCATTACGCCTAATTAATAACATTATTTAACAAAATTATTATCCCATACGAGTCGTATGTTTGGATACTAGAGCTGGATAAAGTATACGCCTGTATAAAATGTACACGCTGTATCATCATCAGCCTATTTACGTCCCACTGCTGGGCACAGGCCTCCTCTCAGAATGAGAGGGGCTTGGGCTATAGTTCCCACGCGGGCCCAGTGCGGATTGGAAACTTCACACACACCATTGAATTGCTTCGCAGGAGTGTGCAGGTTTCCTCACGATGTTTTCCTTCACCGAAATGCTCATGATAAATTACAAATATAATTTCGCACATAAATTCC
Source organism: Clepsis dumicolana (assembly GCA_963691665.1). Lineage (NCBI taxonomy): Eukaryota > Metazoa > Arthropoda > Insecta > Lepidoptera > Tortricidae > Clepsis > Clepsis dumicolana. The sequence continues at coordinate 19,678,248 of OY829507.1, read as the reverse complement.
GAAAAACTCAGAGGTACGAGCCGGGGTTTGAACCCACGACACTCTGCTTGAGAGGCCATAGGTCAAACCACTAGGCTATCACGGCTTCACTCAAACCACTAGGCTATCACGGCTTCACTCAAACCACTAGGCTATCACGGCTTCACTCAAACCACTAGGCTATCACGGCTTCACAGCACACGCTGCATACGTATACATATTTTGTTACGTTATTTTTGCCTGCATAATTTCAGCATGCACTGTTTACCTTAGGTTTACTTTTTAATGTTTAGCTGGTTCGATTCGCGGTTTAAAGAAGCTAGTCAAGAAATCTGTGAATGCAGTTTTGTTTCCTTTTAAAAATAAAATAATGTTTCCTTTAAGTAAAATAATCTATCTTAAGCATTCAAAGTACGTGTATAATGTGTATATGGGGAGAGGTGATCATTTACACCATCAGGTGACCCACTCGCTCGTTTGCCTTCCTTGTCGTATAAAAAAAAACTTTTTAGTCTCATAGGTAACTGTTATTAAAACGAGGTACGAAGTCCGCCGGGTCAGCTAATTACGTAAAGAAACAAAGTTCTCGACCGCGAACTTGCAATAACTCTAGGAATCACATCACCGACATAGTTTCCGAGTCATTCCCACAGGCAGCCTATCCGGTACCACAAAAGGCCCGGGTCCCCTGGTATCCCGGTACAGTCTGCGGTTTGCCCCGGACCAAAATACCCGGGTCTTTTACGGCGGATCTTTTAAAATTGACAGGGTTTGACGGGAAGCGCTTTGAAGTTGGATTTCGCGATATGCCGTTATTTGAAATGATATTATGTGAGCGGTTCGGCGATACGGTTATATCCGTAAATAGAATGTAGGAAGGGTGTTCGTTGGCAATAAAGAGTAACTTTTGTTTACTCTTTTTAGGGTTCCGTACTTCAAAAGGAAAAACGGAACCCTTATAGGATCACATTGTTGTCCGTCTGTCTGTCTGTCTGTCAAGACCGTGTTTCTCTGGAACGCGTGGAGTTAGCATGCTGAAATTAACATCAAATACTCAAGCCTGCAGTCCCTTTAAGCTGTGGAAAAATCAAACTTCTGAGTCAACGCAATCAAAAGATACAGTCATCGAAAAGGTAGTTTCCATACAAATTGCCGTACTTTGAAAACCTAAAGGGTACTTCCAGTTGTCCTAGAAACTTGAAATTTAGTATGAAGGTAGCTCTTATAGCACAATCACTCAGAAAATTATCAAAATTTTATTTTTTTATGTCTGTCTATAGATTTCGCAGACTAATATAAGATGACCCCACACTGCGTACATTTTGCTTAGCGGCAGGGCTCTGCTAACACTGGACAACTTAAAGCCCTCGTGCGCGAGTCCGACTCGCGCTTGTCCGGTTTTTTCGAATGATCGTGAGTTAAAAGGTATTTTTGTGATTGATATTATAGTAACCCTAGTGGTTATCGAGATCCATCTTGCTTTTAACATTCCATAGAATTCCATTAGGCAGTATAAGAGTGAGTTTCTATAGCGGCGAAGTAATGAAAATTTCGGCTAATGTGATTAGCTAATGTGATCCCAGTTCGAAAATCTATTTTTCTGGTCTTTCTGTGCCTATATTTACGTTTCAGTTAGAAATTTGAGAAATAATGTGATTGGTCCATTCGGCATACCTCCACTCTGTTTCACGTTGCAGAAAAATTATAACATGACATTACACATTACGATTAAAACTAAAACTTTCTGTTTTGACAATTTTTTTCTAGGAACCCAAATATGAAAATGTTGTCAATTATGTGCCGCAGCTTTCTTATTTTTTTTTAATATTTTTTCCCCCAATTTTTTATTTTTACTGTTGTCCCGTGAATATCAGTTATATTTTTAATAAACTCACTGAAGCACACAGAAAAAATACCAGAAAAAAGCCAACAACAAAAAAACAACAAAAATTCTTCCATATCCTATAATGTCAATCGTGGTGTAGAGGAATGGCACACCACCCGGAGTGTCGAGGACCCGGGTTCGATTCCCGGGGTTGGCATTTTTCTGGTTTTATTCTGTGTATTCATGTTTCAGTGAGTTTATTAAAAACATAATTTACCATAATTTGTTGGTTGCAGGCAGCTGCACCAGTCACGTGGCCGCGGGATCCTTGAACAGCGATCCTTCGGCTCCATCCCCAAGGAAGAGCACCCTCAAGGTATTACTATCGTTCATACTAATTTCCTTTCCTTTTCCCCTTATACTTTAAAAAGTCATTGAAAGAAGAATACAACACAAGAACACGCTCTTGGCCGGTTTTCAAAGGACAGAAAGATCGCACTACCACGTCATCGAGGGTTGTCGAGAGTCCAAAACCCACTAGAATCGCTGCTAGAGTGTTGAGTGAGGACTATCTATCATTCTCCATTAATTAGAGACAAGCTGCTAGCCTATGATTGACAGAAATTGACAGATAGGGCTCACTTGACACTAGCTATCTTCAAATTTCAGAAACCAGAAAAAAAAATATTATCATGGACATATTGACACCAATTGACCTAGTCCCAAAGTAAGCTTAGCTTGTGTTATGGGTACTAGACAACGGATAAACATTCTTATAAATACATATAAATACATACATAAATATTACCATCATAAATAATATCACAGGACAAATTGACACCAATTGTGACCTAGTCCCAAACTAGGCAAAGCCTGTACTATGAGTCCTAGACAACGGATAAATATACTAGATAAATACATAATATATAATATATATATATAATATAATAGATAAATACATACTTATATACATATTAAACATCCAAGAATCAAGAGCAAACATTCGTATTCATCATTCAAACATCTGCCCCGACCGGGGATCGAACCCGGGACTTCAAGCTTCGTAGTCAGGTTCTCTAACCACTAGGCCATCCGGTCGACCAATGCATGTTACTAACATAATGTTTAATATCCAACAGCGCAGCAGCGAAGCCGAACTGAAAGAGCGCCAAGGAGCCGCACCCGCAAAAAAACGCGTTCAAATCCAGGAGATCTCAGTATAGAAGACTTCTGAACCGGTCCAGCAAAGCTTGACAAACTCTTAAAGGTGCTTGAGGAGACGGTGATCCTTTTTACCCCAGAGAAATGTCAGTGAAAACGGTGAAAATGCAAAAACAATCGCGAGAAATTCCTATAAAACAATTACGAGTGATTTAACGGAACAGAAAACCACGAGTTTCCCAAGTTGTACAATCCAGATGGTGTCAAATGCAAAATGAAGGCAGTAAATTTACAAACAACTGAAAAATGTGAAATTTTAGCAACTAAACAAGCAAAAACTTTTACAACGCCGTTAATAGAGGCAAAGTGAAAAGTTATTGAATTAAGTAATTGTGCCGTTTGTGAAAAAATGTTGATCAAAAATCACGAATAATCGAAACGAAGTTTGTTGAGGTTTATTCGAAAGTTCGGTAACTGAATTAATTCTGCATAATTATCCAGTTCAAAGAAATCAAGGCCTGTTATTTTATAATGGCCGAATATCAATTTTTTTTTAAATGGTTAGGGCCTTATTCGTAAACGTCACTCAAGCCTCCATTAGCTAAAATGGGTTTTGTCTTCTTCTTACTGACGGAAATGTTAATGTGACAAAAAAGGATAAACGAACTTTAACGGCATTTTAGTTAATATAGGTTTATGAATAACAGGGTTAGCATTTACGCTGCTGCTCAGAAAGTGTCTGGTCGCAGGATTTCAGAAACAGGTTGTAAGTTAAAAAATATGTTTAAAAAAAAAATCTGTTGAATTGTTATTATTTAAGAACGGTATTAAATGCCGCAGGAATGTTATTTGCTTCAAAAAAAAATTAAGTCTCTTGTTTTGTTTAAAATAAGATAAGGACGTGGTTAAAAATATAAAACGTTACTCAGAAGCTGTAAGCGTCCCAGTGATCGACATGTTAATAGCAATAATTGACATCCTAGTTATTTGTTTTCTATAATGCTATGTATGAAGATTGAAGATGCCAAACTATTGAGACAGCGGCGGCTACGGGGACATTTACCTTATGACGACAATTTGAAGTAAGCTATTAAAATACGCGAAATTCCAGGTTTAAATGAAAACCGTACTGCGCAAAACAGAATCGCACTCAAAAATATGACGAGCATTTCAACCGAGCAAGAGACAAAACTGGATGTCCTTCGGGTGAAAATTAAATTGTGAAGTGAGCTACGCTGGTCAAAGTGCTGATATTGCGCAACGGGGTCGACACAGGTGGACGGCCGCCACGCCTCACTTTGCTACAGTGGAATGAGAACAGTAAACCAACTGTCAGTTATTCTTATCTACACACGTATCATAAGTCCTCTATAATGCGTTCAGAAACCGTAGAAAATGACCAGCATTGCAGCACGACGACGACTGCTCGCCGCCAGCCAACACCAGGAGGTCCAGCAGTAAAGTAATAGTCATTACGACTTTTCGTAATGACTTTTCGATATCGAATTCAATGTTTCGAATTTAAAACCCAACGTAATTTACAATCATAGTGAAATAAAACGGATCACTTACTTATGTATGTAAGTCGAGTTCAGTCCGACATGTATAAATAATATTAAATGTGATACATATTTTTTTTAGAATAAAAAAAAACTGTTTACGAAACGTCAGCTCGGTATGTTTGTCTATGATTGAAAAAAAAACAGTCAAATTCATGACAGGTATGGGTACCTATCATATATGCCTTCGGCTTCTGAACCCATCTTAGAGTACTTATAATATGTGTGTAGATAAAGTAATGTATGCAACTGTACATAATTAGGCCTTAAAACACTCATTATGTAGCAGTTGCATAAACTACTATTAAGGTACAGCCGTTCCTAATATTCAACCTCTTTTGTTTTGATCTTCTGACGAATTTTTTTACTGGATAGACGAACAATTTGCTATCAGATGCAGATGCAGATGCAGATGCAGATGCAGATGCAGATGCAGATGGCCCACCATCCACCCATCGACAGATAGCAGAGATTGGATTGCCCACTGATGGTAAGTTTATTGAGGCGGCAAAATTGAAGATAGGTAATTATTATATTGTCATTAGATCAAAACAACAGATAGATTGAATAATCCTTCATTGAGAACGGCTGTTATAGTATCACTTCGTTGACCGTCTGTTTGTCTGGCTGGTAGTCAAAAGTAGTGAACTAAATCGAAACATTTAACTAAGGCATAATAAAAACGGGATATTGACCGCTATTACCTTTTACGTTAGATGAGCTCCCGATATTTAGTAATAAGTGAGAACGTGACCAATATTAGTGGCAGTGCGTGCAGTCGGCGCGCAAAAATGCGTGTAGACAGAGCCCGGTCTGCGCAACTAGTATCTACCCTCGTTTCGTCAGTCTGCCCGTAATCATGATGCATGTAACTGCATCGAAATATCGGGATCTCATCAAACCTATAAGGTAATCGCGGTCAATATCGCGTTTTCATTATGTCTAATGCAATTAACCGCGAATCATTTAAAACTGTTATGTAACTAAGGTTTTTCCGATTTACCTAGAATCATAAAATTTGGGGTGAAACAAGATCTCGCAATAGAAATCAGTGCCCTTAGTGTAATCAAAAAACACAAAATACGTCTCGATCGCGTTTGCGTTAAAATGTCAAATAGTTGTGAGAAAGAATTGTGAGACGCAAACGCGATCGAGACGTATTTCTTGGCCTGGTCGGCGATTACACTACGTTACGTGCGGCACCATAAGCAATTGACCCCTATTTTTATACCTACCTGATAGAAAATGCAGATGAGGAAAAAGTAACTCCCTGGACTGGTTCAGTACCAGCCTAATTCACCCCACCTTTGAAGAAATCCAGATTGCATCATCAAATGCAGACGAGTGATGGAGTGACATAATTGTAATATCGTATGTTTATGACAATAGCATACCGAGGGCTATATGTGACGCATGCAAACAGGTAATGTGTAGCCCTTAGTAGGCCTGCATTGTATGAAATGTGAAATGTAATCTCAGTTGTTTAATTTAATTGAAATTTGTTATTATTATTATCATTTTTTTCTCTCTTTTTTGAACCTGAAATAAACAATTTATTATTATTATTATTATTATTATGTGAATTTGTTGGGCACTTACCAGAGCTGCAAAGATTGTTAAAATTGTGGTAGGTAGGTACCTGTCTGTCAAAAATAGATGACAGTTGAGTTTTGTGATGTTGGAATGAAAATGAAGCAAGGTTTGGTTTTTGTTTGTTATTAAAGTCATATTAAAGCTCCAATGGATTTTTTGTAAGGAGTGTAAAGTGACGTATAAAAGACCACCGACTGTTATTTTTTGAGTGGTAACAGACGAGTTGCTTTTGATTTTTATGATTATTGTTTGTGCACATTAATAACTATTATATTGATTACAAGATTACCTAATCTATGTATGTGTATAGAAAATAATTTATGAGTTTTCTTTGAAAGTTTGTCCCGTGGCATAATATTTGATCACAATATAAGTTAGTTAGCATAGTGAGTAAAATGTGCATATTGAATAAGTCGTGAAACTGTCTACGTGGGATTTCAACATGACATTTGAAATGTCTTTCTGGAGCATGTTATTGGTCTCACAACAATAATACTTACAATAATACTTCCTTGTTTCCTGTCTACAAAAATCTCACAATTTTACATGACTAGGTATTTAATAAAATTTAATGTTTTTGTACCTACAGTCGGACCATTTGATTCTTTACCCACCGTAGAACGTTCTCACAGTAAGTGTCATAATGATTTTCCGTGTCAGACAATGCGACATCACTATGACATTTTCTACAAGAAGGTTCCACAGTGGGTCAAAATTTGGTTCCATGTGTCAAATAGTGGGCTGCTATCAGCAGCTGAAGCAATTACTCTTTATACGATCACAAGAACTCCGCAATTATACCAATTGTATTATCGAATTACTAGGTAGCATACTCTTCTAACTTTACTGTGACCGAACAAGTCAGTGGAGCGTTCCACTACCCGCGTGCATGTGTGTGTGAGATATATGTATATGTCCGTATGTGAGCTACCTCTGACCAACTACGGCTTTAGTGTCTATTTCCACTTGATTTTATTACATTCCCTGTACTGTTGACTCTTCGTTGGAAATAATATCGAATTTAATCATAGTTGAATTATATTATACAATTTATAATGATAGTTGATTGCTTTTGGAGTGTACTCCGTAACTGTTACCTTCCGTTCGTTTTGTAGAAACGTTAAATTGTTTACTTATATAAAAAAGACTATTAAGTATATATTATACAATCCCAAGTTTTTCAAACTCACTAAAGTAATTACTATTTATACATACCGTGGTACTGTATATAGGCAATTTTAGATTAAACTGTACATACTATAGGTCGTCGGTATTCGTGAACTCGATGAAAAGAGGTTTTAATAAAGACCATTTTTTCCTGAGCTTTCTGTTTTATTTCCACCAACGCCTTATAACAGTCCAACTACAGGGTTTAAGAAAACAACTGTAAAAGTCTCGAAAAGGAACAACTTTTCGATAAACAAGGTGAAAGCTACACAACGTATTACAGATAAATTTTTTTTCGAGCAAACAAAGCTAACATATTTTTCTCAGTTCTGTGTAGTAGGTACAGAGGGTCGAGCACGACTTTTACGAATCCTGCGTCACGTAAAATCGAATAGTAAACGTTAGCGAGTTTGTATGACGTTTGGAACAGCGCCCGCCCGTGAGCGTATTTGGAACTAAAATTTAGTATGAGGTTTCTCGATCTCGATACGTTAACTGTAACGTTACGCAGCATTCGTGAAGTCGTGCTTGACCTACAGAACTTTGAAACTAATTAAACTGTTCTTCATAAATATAGTATGAAATAATTATACGTTTAGAAAACGGTCCTTGTAATTATATTTTGCTTATCGACAATAGTACATGTCGAGTCAGCATGAAAAGTAGCTTTTTTTTAGAACACGTTTATTTTCGTCAATAGGTAATAGGTATACACTACAATGAGGTAAAGTCGAAAAAACTGAATCACTTTTTACCTCTACAAAATATTTTTAGCGCATAATTATAAACTTGAAGGTTTTATTTGAAGACGTATTGGTATCTAAGCCAATGCATCACTTACAGCGAATGGGTTTCACGGTTATACAAGAGTAAGAAGTAATTTTGTATAACATACATATTTACATATTAAACATGCAAGACCCGAGAGCAAACATTCGTATTCATCATACAACATCTGCCCCTACCGGGGATCGACCCCGGGACCTCAAGCTTCATAGTCGTGGTCTAAATATAATTCGAATTGTTTTGATAAACTGTTGATTCGTTTCCATATTCATTTGGATTTGCAAATAACTACACAACCCTGACGCCTTAAGCCGTTGTCAACGCGTTACGTTTTCGCCAAACTAATTCGCATAACCTTTCCCGACATCGACGTTTTGTTGGGAAACTTTTAATACTAAGCTGAAGTTAAAATTACCTCGCGCCGAGCAACAAAATTATTCTGATCTTCATTGTTCCATATTTTTTCAGGAAATATTTCCTCTTTGTTATCTTTAATTCCTGAACTTCCCAAGTTAGGAGATAAAATATCCTTTAAAAGAAAGTTGTGTATCAGAGTGACTGCACGGATTTCATCTTCACCTTCCATTTTATCTCTTTCGCTCCAGTTTGCTTTTGTGAAAGAGGGAGCGGGAGGCAGCTACTTATATTTCGTGGGAGCTTTAAGCTAATCAAGAGTTTAACAACAACGGTGAATTTTGAAATTGTGAGGCTTTAATCAAATTTGCTGACGTAATCAATTTGATCTATCTTTTCCTTATCGCCATTGTGAACCTCACCAGCCCACAGTTGGGCCCCATTCCCCCTCGATTATCCTGACTCGTCGAATTTCGTAAATCTCGTCCGGCGTCTTATGCTTCCTATTAATTTATGCGATTGTGGTTTTGGCACTTTTGTCTAACAATTGAAGGTGTGGTGTGGATTCCGTGCTTCCGATTGCAGTTAAAATGTAAGGTAAGTACTTACCATGTGAAGTCTATCCTGCCACATTGCACAGCTAGAAAATTATAACCATAGGAGAAAATCTAGACTCGCTTGTTTACCACACGACTTCATAGCAGTTGTTGTTCTATAGTAGTTGGGTGTTGTATAGTAGTTAACAAACTTAGGTATTTAAATTGACGACCGTATGACCTAGTGGTTAGCGTCAAGTTTCGCAGTCAAGGTTTCCAACCACTAGGATAATTTTTCATCGATCGATTTAATTAGGACTTTAGGAGTAAGTGTCAAAACCTTGAAAAGTTCGTGGGAAAACTTACCAAGCAGGCAGTGAAGGCGATGCTTAATCCGTAGTAGCTTTTAGTTAAAAAAAAGTAATATTTTTTAATGAAACTTTGCGTTGCATTTGATATAATGGCCGCGACGTCAGTCGCTAAAGCTATCTCTACAAGCTAAAACACACCCGCTCTCACACTCTCCCTTCCTTTTTCGCAAATTTCTGCTATGAAACAGCTCACTGTTAACATTCGAGTATGACTATGACAATATCACAATATTTATAGCAACACCGCATTGGATGCCTCATAACCTAACCTACGTAGCGAAATCCCGAAATAAGTTATCTATAAATCATCGAAGCGAGCGTACTATTCGTGAAATGAAGCTAAAATTGAATATCCCGTCGTCTGTGTACTCAGATAGGCTGAATGTTAAACGTACGCAAACAGAAATTCAATTGTGTATCTTGACTTGGCGCATAAACCAGGACCAGATAGCACAGTCTACAGACTAACACAGCCGCTGCCAATACCCTAACCAACTCTTGTTTTGATAGAGATAAACTAACGATAGCATGGCCCGCCCCTGCAAAATTCAAAACGCTTCAATGCATTTGTGAAACTATTTAAAGAGCACCACCACTGAGCACCACCAAGACTCCCAACGCAAGTGTGCGTGCTGAGACAGCCGTCTAACAAAAACGAATACTACATACACACTCACACTTTATGATTTAGGTGAAACAATTACCCGATGTCAAAATAACAGGCTTTCGTATAAAAAAGAATCAAAATAACAAATTCAAATGCTTAGATAACGTCAAAAACAATGTACGACAATAGTTGTGCTCAATTGCCATATAACCAAGCCCCTAGTTCACCAACGTTACAAATTCGTCAGTTAACAATGACAGTTCGAACGAAATTTTTTTGCCAATATGAAGCACGCTAAAAGAAAAGCTCTTCTTGTTAGCAAGTGACACCGACTTGTCAGTGTAAACTGACAATTTGTAAAGTTGGTCAACGCGGTGAACTAACGTAAAAAAAGAATCGACACTGGCATTGGCACATGTGTGCAGTAAACAACTTCGCGGCCTTTGTGTGCGTTTCAGGACGCGAGCGGGGGCGAGCGCGGGGCGCGCGGTGTGTGGAAAGCGTCCCGCGGTCCGCCGAGACTCAGGGCCTCAGCTCAGCTCAAATCAATTCGTCGCGTCGTTCGCTCGCGTTGCGTCGCAGGTCACCGACGCACTAATTACACGGACACGGCAGTGACGTGCTTGTGCTACAAATAAAAGCTACAAGTTACAATTTACAAGCGGAATTCTATCACTTTTCGTTAGAAAGAGACTTCCGCTTGTAAATTGTAACTTGTAGCTTTATAAAACATGGCCCAGGCGGTGCTCTCTGAGCTGTTAGCAGCTCACTGCACTGGAGTGCTGAGCGGACGGCGTGCGAGCTCAATTCCTCATCGGTTCTAAGCCCTGGGGAGACTAATGCTTGTATTCGGAAAAGTGTTTCCCGAAGTTAGCTCTGCTGGTTAACAAAACTAGTTGAATAATTGATGGAATCAGGACATTGCGGAGGTCCATATCCATTAATTGACAACGATTAAGTAGCTCTCGCCACACGTGTAAGATGTGCGGAAAACCTCCCCCTCCGCTGCCACACGAAACATCATGACTACACTATACCTTCGCTCTACGAAACCACTGTTCAATGTACTACCAGCTGTTGATTTTTAAATGGTTTTAAGATTTCGTACCTCATAAGAAAAAACCGAATCCTTATAATATCACTTTGTTGTTCGTCTGTCTGTCTGTCTGTCAAAACTCTTATTCTTTCGAATGCCTGTAGGTAGCAAGCTGAAATTAATATCAAATACTCAAACCCGGAATTCCTCGAGCTGTGAAAAAACCAAACTTCCAAGTCAACGCAATCAAAAGATACCGTTATTAAATAGAGATTCCCTCGATACACGAACGTTAATATTCCTCGGTGCGCGAGTCCGACTCGCACTTGGCCGGTTTATTTCATTCGAAAACCTTCGCAGTGTCGTTCATATTTGCTGAATCGCTATACTGACGGTTCGATAATCTGACATGTTATAATCCCAGTCTAGCCTACTCTTAACTCTAAAGCCCTCTCTCTCCCACCCACCACACCTCTCCCTCGCACCAGTTATCCACAAATCACCAAATCATAAATTAAATGCAGTGCCACGGATTATTCAGCGCTCAGAAATCGTCGCACCTCATTGGCTTTCGTTTGATATTCCTTTTGTGTTGCGATAATGGGGGTTTAAGCTTGAATCTGAAAGTTAGCGTTGTGTGCACAGATATTATGTAGCATATGGATGGGCTCTTCTCTTACATATTGTTTCCAATTCAGGGAGACTACAGAGTAGTCTCAGTGATATAAGCCGCGAGCACGTCCGCACGGCGCCGCCGGCCGCGCCGCTCCCGCCGGCGGGCTCAGCAACACCGTTCCTATTTCAAAATGTTCCAAAGGGCATATCCTGATATTCCTGATGCTTGAATTAATGGCTGTATGAGCGTAGTTTTAAGCAACATGACCTTTTCCGTGACCATGAGGGTGCTATGAGTGATAAGATGCTTTTGCTACGAGTAGCAGGGCTTAGCAAAAAAAACCTCGCCGTAGCTTTTCCGTATTTTACATAGTTAAAAAGTCTCATCCATCCAAGACGGCGAAATCGTTATTAATAATACTGGAAAGCGACCCACTTATTCAACGCCTTGCTCATGCTCAGAATACAGGATAAACCAGAACCTGCTAGAGCGCCTAAAACTGAAGCCACTACAGAGACACAGACACAGATACACAGGTGAAACTTATAACAGACCTCTTTTTCATCGGGGGTTAAATAGTGTAGTTTTGCGCAGTCACCTCTCCACTGAGGGTCGAGCACGACTTTATGAATGCTGCGTAACGTTACGGTTGTCGTATCGAGATCGAGAAACCTCATACTAAATTCTAGTTCCAAATACGCTCACGGGCGGGCGCTGTTCCAAACGTCATACAAACTCGTCAACGTTTACTATACGATTTTACGTGACGCAGGTTACGAAAAGTCGTGTTCGACCCTCTGTGCACGCGGCGCATCGTGACGTGTTGTACGAAATACGAATGACAACATTAATTATTATTGTGCCGGCTTGTGTCGTTCCTACATGCATAAATACAGTGCGACTGTAAACTGGATTACATTTCAAATGTGTACTCATTGTTTTCGGATACAGTGCACGGCGTGCGGATGTACCTAGTAATTGTCGTGCTATTGTAAATTGACGGCCAAAAAATACGTCTCAGACGAATTTTAAATAGTTTGAGAATTGATTAGGTACTAATTATATTTTTTATAAACTCACTGAAACATGAATACACAGAAAAAAAACCAGAAAAATGCCAACCCCGGGAATCGAACCCGGATCCTCGACACTCCGGGTCGTGTGCTTTTCCCCTACACCACGATTGGACATAGAGGAAAGGCCGAATTTTTTCTATGTATTCAAATCTTAGTTTGTTTTTATCACTAACCGTAAAAATAAAAAATTGGGAGAAAAAATACAAAAAAAAGATACTCCTACTGAGATCATGAATTGATTAGGTACTGTCTATACATTATCCATTTAGATTAAGTATCATATTATAGTATTAATTCTGAGACCCTATACATCCCCTTGTAATTCTAAAGATATTTGACCTGGAGACCCTATACATCTCCTGCTCAATTAAAAAGTGCCAATAAATTAAAGTGTTCTGGTTTTGCTGTTCTCATATATTTTTTTTAATGATAGAGTGAGCTTTCTTTGTGTAATTTATTTGTGGTTACGTATTGTAAGATCTGATGTAACTTGTTTTTAGAAAAAATGACTTTGTGCCAAGTTTCTTGCGGCGCATTCTTCTTGGCAATCATGGTCTTTCCGAAAGCGCTGGTAGACTCAAAAAAATGACGTGTAAAAGAGCATTCAACTGCCTATTTGCTGAATAAAATTTTGAATTTTGAATTTTGACATGCCACTAGTGGCACTGCCAATTTGCTCATAGTAATTCAGACGTAAACGCGAACGCCATTGAGACGTTCTTTTGGATCAAGAATTACGCCTTCGTACTCAAACATGGGTTTTTATCCCGTTATTTTGTATAATAAAGTGTTTACTTACTCACGTACACTGGAGGCTCTGGTTTGTACTGTATTCTGAGTGTTCGTGTAACAGCGTATAACTTTGCATATCGACTGCACTTTTCTCAGTGTCTGAAGCTGCAACTCAACTCGGTTCACTAACTTGCCCCATGAATAACGCAACGGGAAATCTTGAGTGAAAAAGAAACCAATTTACCTAACTATTGATAAACTACTTTACCATTATCAACTTAGAGAAAGAATTAAACTTATCGAATTTGATGATCATGAAACATTTATGGCAATAAATTCAACACAATAACAATGCACAGATAATTTGATTTTGTCAATTTTCAATCAACTCTTGACTTAAGTAGCTTTTGTTTTAGCGCGCTTCATATTGTCAAAGAAATGCATTTCGGATTGTCGTTATAAAACTGACAATTGTAAACAGGGTGAAATAGGGCCCAGCAATCTTGATACAACTCATAAAATTACTTACACAGTATTAGGTACAATTAACTTACTTCATCATCATCATCATCATGTCAGCCGAAAGACGTCCACTGCTGGACATAGGCCTCCCCCAAGGCTCTCCACTCAGACCGGTCTTGTGCTTTCCGCATCCGCCGCGGTCCCGCAATCTTTACTAGGTCGTCGCTCCATCTTGTCGGAAGCCTACCGACAGCTCGTCTCCCGATCCGTGGACGCCATTCAAGTACCTTCTGACCCCATCGGCCATTAGTTCTGCGAGCAATGTGCCCCGCCCACTGCCACTTAAGTTTCGCAATTCTTCGGGCTATGACGGTAACCTTAGTTCTACTGCGGATATCAGAGAAACCCCGAGCACGGCCCTCTCCATCGCCCTCTGAGTGACATTGAGCTTTCTTATGAGGCCCATCGTTAGCGCCCACGTCTCATATCCGTAAGTCATCACTTACTTACCCAGAGCAATTTTAAACGCCTTGGCGCTTACGCCATGCGTTTTGAGTGCATATTGACTAGCCCTCTCTCTGTTGACACACGCGTTACTGGATAGCGTTGTCCCGCTTGAGTGAATAAACTCCGCCCCCACGCATCGACTTGTTGACTTTGACTTGCATTATTATACACAAGTTCTAGTTTTTATTTCGACAAAGCTCTCATTAATAACCTCAAACTAAAGCGGCGGCTTAACAACAAATCCATCGTAATTAACGCCATCACAGCTAATGGCGGCTAGGCTCGCTGATAACTTGATTAATGTTAGTTATGACTGTTCCATCGGTTACGGGGTAAATGACTTCATGTGAGGAATAATGACACCACGGGATAAAGGGAAGGATCCTGTTGCATAAAATTATATAATAGTAGATCTATAGGTATAAAACAGTACCGTGACTGACTGACTGACGGACAACGCACAGCCAACCACTCGACCTAGAGACTTGAAATTTGACAAACATAATTATACTTTGTGTATACTAGGTGCACTAAGAAGGGAATTTTTCGAAATTCACCCGGGAACCAGCCCATTTTGAAATATCATTGGTCAATTATTATTGACACCAATTGACCTAGTTCCACACTAGGCAAGTTTTCATCTTCAAATTTTCACTTATTCGTCACGGAGGCTTGGGCATCCAAAATTACAGCCTTCTAGTACCAATTCTGTACCAAGTCATTGAGCTAAGACGCAGACAGACGAACGGGCAGACGGACGTAACGAAACTACAAGGATTCCGTTTTTACCATGAAAAAAGTGACAAGTAGTATGTTTTAGATCTTCCTAAAGAAACAAATCGTCATTGAAACACCAATTTGGAACATTTTAATTTTAATTAGGAACGGTGTTGCCGAGCCGGCCGGTGGTGCTCGGCAGACGTGCTCGCGGCTCATACAAGTGGGACTACTTTGTAGTCTCATTGAAGTGGAATCTAAAACGAAGTATCGAAGGGCCTGTCCTTACGCTTTATACCTATGGCTATGCATAGAAAACGAATTATTATATTACTCATTAATAATAATTATTGGAGTATATCTGTCTCCTGTCTCGCCGTCTGTGTTACTTAATTAATTAATTAAATGTAGAAAGCAGTTAAACCAGCTGTGAGGCTCGAGTTAGGATCTCATTTAACCCCATTTATTAACTCCCGAGTCGCGACGCAAAAATAGCGGTCTTATAAGTTACACCTGCCTGTGTATCTGTCCGTGGCATCGTAGATCCTAAAAGAATAAAAGGATTTGATAGCAGTTTTTTTTTAATCGAAAGCTAGTTTATCGAGATGATGCTTAGCTAAATTTTATAAAGATCGGTTTAGCAGTTTTGGAGATATGGGACTTTGAAATGAAAATTTCGACTTTTCTGGTTAGTTTCGGTGAAGGAACACATAGTGAGGAAACCTTGCTCACTCTTACGAAGCAATTCAATTATGTGTGTCATGTGCCCAATTTGCACTGGGCCCGCGTGGAGCCTATAGCCCAAGCCCTCTTATTCTAAGAGGAGGCCTGTGTTCAGCAGTGGCACGTAAAACAAGGCTGGTGATGATTATGATGAAAATTCCAAAAAAATATGATAAAAAATTAATTACGGTTGAGCAATGACCAATGCGTAAAAAAATCTAAATAGGTAATTAATAATAGATAATCATAATTTAATTAAATAATTATAAATGTGAAAGTAACTCTGTCTCTCTGTCTCTCTGTCTGTCTGTTTGTTACCTCGTCACGGAAAAACCGCTGCACCAATCTAGATGAAATTTGGTAAGAAGATACCATGAATATTGAGGAATAACATAGGCTACTTTTTATACGGGAAAATTATATAGTTCCCGCGGGATAGCGGTAACCGAAATCTACGCGGACGAAGTCGCGGGCATCAGCTAATAATTAAATAATTTATTTCAGACCAGGCCATTATGCTACAGAACAAAATACCTAGTCATTATAAAGATTGCAATGAATTGTGCTACTGAGTATAAATTGCAAAATAAAAGTTTTTGAAAATAACCAATACTTACCTATTTTTTTTTCGTAATATTATAATTCTGCACTGCAAACGTAACAATCTTGGTCGCACAGTAAAATGATCACGCAATATTCTCACTCGACAATATCTAATAAAATATATCAATTGCACTGAACTTCCTTAATATTGCCAATTTGTGTCATCAAAATCTTTTTATTGGCAATGAAAAGTTCACAAACACGAACATTGGAAGCTGGAACAAGCAGAAAATGTTAAAACAATCAGCAAAGTTTGGCAATAAAGCCTAATGGAAAATATTTGCCACACAACCAGTGCCCTAAGCACGACTTGTCGAATCCTGCGTTACGTTACGGTTATCGTATCGAGATCGAGAAATCTCATACTAAATTTTAGTTCCAAACACGCTCACGGGCGGGCGCTGTTCCAAACGTCATACAAACTCGTTATAGTTTACTACTCGAATTTTACGTGACGCAGGATTCGACAAGTCGTGCTTAGGGCACAGTTTCTTTGGTTAGACCTTATTCTTACAGCTCTCCATCAAATATTCAATCTATCTCTTACCTTGATCTATTGACGATAAAACATTTTATCTATCTTCAATTTTGCCGTCTCAATAAACTTACTGTAACTTACCGTTTATTGAGACGGCAAAATTGCTTGCTTCCAATCCGTGCTTGCTATTTTGCTATGGATGGATAAATGTTTTTACCATCATTACCTAGATCAAAACAAAATAAGGCTATTGATAATGTGCAATACGTAAAGACGTAGAGATGATACAATAAAATTACAAAGCATTTTGCCACTGCTGAATAATTAGTCAGTGAGTTACAGCCGTTCCAAATATTCTATCCATCTCTTATTTTGACCTACTGACGATAAAACATTTTATCTATCTTCAATTTTGCCGTCTCAATAAACTGACTGTCGGTAGGCAATCCAATCTCTGCTTGCTATCTGTCCATGGGAGGACGGGATTTTTTGACTGAGTTGACTAATACTCTGCTGTTTGTAGATGGTCCACCGTCCTCCCGTCGACAGATAGCAAGCAACGGTAGATAAATGTTTTCATTGTCAGTAGATCAAAACAAGGAAAGGCTGTTAATTATTGCTTTGATCTACTGACGATAAAAAAACATGTATCTATCTTCAATTATGCCGTCTCAATAAACTGACTGTCGGTAGGCAATCCAATCTCTGCTTGCTATCTGTCCATGGGAGGACGGGATTTTTTGACTGAGTTGACTAATACTCTGCTGTTTGTAGATGGTCCACCGTCCTCCCGTCGACAGATAGCAAGCAACGGTAGATAAATGTTTTCATTGTCAGTAGATCAAAACAAGGAAAGGCTGTTAATTATTGCTTTGACCTACTGACGATAAAAAAACATGTATCTATCTTCAATTATGCCGTCTCAATAAACTGACTGTCGGTAGGCAATCCAATCTCTGCTTGCTATCTGTCCATGGGAGGACGGGATTTTTTTGACTGAGTTGACTAATACTTTGCTGTCTGTAGATGGTCCACCATCCTCCCGTCGACAGCTAGCAAGCAACGGTAGATAAATGTTTTCATTGTCAGTAGATCAAAACAAGGAAAGGCTGTTAATTATTGCTTTGATCTACTGACGATAAAAAAACATGTATCTCTTCAATTATGCCGTCTCAATAAACTGACTGTCGGTAGGCAATCCAATCTCTGCTTGCTATCTGTCCATGGGAGGACGGGATTTTTTGACTGAGTTGACTAATACTCTGCTGTTTGTAGATGGTCCACCGTCCTCCCGTCGACAGCTAGCAAGCAACGGTAGATAAATGTTTTCATTGTCAGTAGATCAAAACAAGGAAAGGCTGTTAATTATTGCTTTGATCTACTGACGATAAAAAAACATGTATCTATCTTCAATTATGCCGTCTCAATAAACTGACTGACGGTAGGCAATCCAATCTCTGCTTGCTATCTGTGCATAAGAGGACGGGAATTTTTTTGACTGAATTGACGAATAGTTTGCTATCTGTAGATGGCCGACCTTCCTCCCATCAACAGATAGCAAGCAGAGATTGTATTGCCTACCGACAGAAAGTTTATTGAGACTGCAAAATTGACGATAGATAAATGTTTTTATCGTCAGTAGATTAAAACAAGATAAGGCTGTTAATAATGTTCAACGCGTAAAGGCGTAGAGATTATAATTATAAAGCATTTTGCCAGTGATACTGACGATAAAACACATTTTATCTATCTTCAACTTTGCCGTCTCAATAAACTGACTGTCGGTAGACAATCCAACCTCTGCATGCTATCTGGCGATGGGAGGATGGTGGACCATCTACAGAAAGTAAATTTTTCGTCGATTCAGTCGAAAAATTCATCAGTAAATCAAAACAAGAAATGGATTGAATATTTCGAACGGCTGTGGGTAAACGTGAAACACGGCGGTGACAATTTTAATAACTCAGAAAGTCGGACTGGATTTTTAACGCATTTCCATCGATTCCGAGAAGTACGTGCCAGTTAATAAGTTTAGCTTGCGGACTGGAATCGAAAATGATAACTTTTTTCATCCACATGCTACAGCAAAATCAACTTTAAAGAATCCGCTTTAACAGCGTTCTAGAGCACGCGGAATCACAGTTTCATGTTTGCTAAAAGCGACCAATATTTTTGTATTACTTACCTCTGAAAATCTTACCGTGTGTCCTGGGACCCTATTTCACCAACTTTACAATTGTCAGGTTTATATGACAATTCGAACTACATTTCTTTGACAATATGAAGCGCGCTAAAACAAAAGCTCTTCAAGTCAGCAGTTGACACCGAACTGTCATATAAAATTGACAATTGTGAAGATGGTGAAATAGGGGGCCTGACCATAACAATCAATCACCCCAAATTTACGGTGGCAAGAAAAAAACGTACGAGTTCGCACTCGTATCTGACATGGAATGTCAAAGATCCGGGTTCGATTCTCGGGGTCACTGATTTGTTCTGGTTTTCTCTGTATTCTTGTACAGAGAGTATTTAAAATATAATAACAGATTTTAACGGAAAACCCGAAACAAAAAACACATCTTTTGAGATCACAAGTGTCGAGTGAGGTATATCTTTTAATATCCACCAATCATAGGCGAGTAGCTTTATCAGCGACAGTAGCGATTCTAGTGG
Source organism: Clepsis dumicolana (assembly GCA_963691665.1). Lineage (NCBI taxonomy): Eukaryota > Metazoa > Arthropoda > Insecta > Lepidoptera > Tortricidae > Clepsis > Clepsis dumicolana. The sequence continues at coordinate 19,658,687 of OY829507.1, read as the reverse complement.
ACCATTGATTTCTTGGCATTATTAACATTTTAGGCGTAAGTTGCGACATTAGTTCTGGACAGAAATACGAACGATAGCATTTCTAATTTCTTTTTATACGTTCTGTGCACTAGACACTAGACTCAAGCTGGTCTTACGATGAGGCCTTGACTTCTAGTCCTCACGAGAACTCAGAGCCACAAATCCAAAGTCGGGAATTCGAAGTCCCTCGCTTTCGTATTAACCGTATGTTGACGTGCGCAGGACGGTCGGATACGAACTTAGAATTTCCTAGTTCGAATTTCGGACTTCGAATTTCAGGCCCAGTGCTGATTGGGAACTTCACATGCATCATTAATTGCTCCGCAGATGCATCGTGCAGCTCTGCTTCGATCGAGGAGGCAGCCATGCTCGAGAGGTGGCTTAAGGCACAAGCCATTAGGGCTCCAGGGCTCTTTGACTAATCCTTAATTGATTTAACTGGATATGTTGTAATGGGATGTAGCCGTTTGGTACTAGCCAGGGTCAATTTATAGGTACTTGTCACTTTAAACGACTTCATTAGATACGTTGAAAAACCCCTGTCATTTCAATGTTCAATATTTCATAAACGGGTGAACCGATTTCAATCGAACTTAGTTAAGAACAATTTCCATTAAAATAGCTTTCGATTACAAAAACCGTGTCGACATCGGTCCATCCGTTTGAGAGCTATGATGCCACAGACAGATACACATGTCAAACTTATAACACCCCTCTTTTTCGTTGGCGGTTAAAAAAGGAGGGGGTTCTGAATTCACCTGTAGGTTTTTTGTATGTTTAACGCAATTACAACGGCAATATTATAAATCGATTTCAATGATTCTTATTTGTTTCAAATTGTTCAGAGGCGGTCCCGTATAAATTTGCATCAAAATCTCAGAAGTTTTTTTTAAACATGAAATTGAGAAAAAATAATAAGCCTTCAAGAAACAAAATAATCCTCCAAAGCCATCAGTTTTATGGCCTAGTACAAATATGAAGTCGGTGTTTCATTCAAAGAATATTCTGACCGCACCGTATCGTACTCCATGCTAAAGCGTTGAGAATGTGCTGTCAGCCTAATGTGTCACGCGAGTAATCGAAATATAAATAACAATGAAGAATATTACCTGTTATACCTACTACATTATATGCTAAATAATTTGGTAAGCATCATCTCAAACTGTTGCAAGCTTCAAGTCGAAATCGATTAGTAGTTCTTTAGATGAACAGCTGTGACGGGCAACAAAGACACGGACCAAATCACGCCATAATTCTTTATAACATTTTTCGGAACCCCAAACAGAAATAAAGCAAATACCGCCCCTAAAAAATACGCGACGTATTTGGTACCCAATTAAGGTTTTGATTACGTCCAAATGAACGCGTTGGCATTTTATTCGTAGCCGCACGCCATTTTGCTACGACGTCGGCGCACGCGACGATCTCGCCTCGTTAATGAGTTTTTATTGGTATTCGTACACGGAAATTGGAAGGTTATTAGCCCCTACAAAAAAAGGGGTGTTATATCGTCGCTATACTTTTTCAACCTCGTATCTTACCGATATGTTTAGTTCCAAAAACAACACTGTTTAGATCAGCATAGAGTTGTCTTTCGCACTAAATATATCGGTAAGATACGAGGGTGAGAAAGTATGGCGACGATATTTAGACAACCTAGCCTAGCGGTTAGATACCCTGACTATGAAGCTTGAGGTCTCGGGTTCGATCCCCGGTTGGGGCAGATGTTTGTATGATGAATACAAATGTTTGTTCTCGAGTCTTGGATGTTTAATATGTATTTAAGTATGTATTTATCAATATAAGTATGTTTATCCGTTGTCTAGTACCCATAGTACAGGCTTTGCCTGGTTCGGGACTAGGTCAATTGGTGTCAATTGTCCCATGATATTTATACATTTTTATTTTATACTTTCTCAACCTCGTATCTTACCGATACGTTTAGTTCCAAAATCGAGTGATTAGATCAACAAGATGGAACGACGACCGGGTAAAGATCGCGGGACCGCAGTGGATGCGGAAAGCAAAGACCGGTCTGAGTGGAGAGCCGCGGGGGAGGCCGCCGGCCAGCAGTGGACGTCTTTCGGCTGAGATCGTGATGATGAGAGTTGTCTTTGGAACTAAATATAAAAAAGAGTAGTTATGAAATTAAGGGAACGCGACGTTTTCTTCCGTGAAAAATTATGTTAGAGGCTCACAAAGATAAACACACGCATTCCGCTAACGTCTCACGTCATAGCATTCACCCTCTCACTTTTCCGCATGGCTCACCCTATTGTAAGGGCGCTTACACACGAATCTTCGCGCCTAATGACCTGTGAGCCAATGTTTGCCTGTGTAGCGAGGTCTTAGTTTTTCTTATTTCTTTCGCTACCCTTTTATGAATTATGTATTTTTCATCCCCCGCGTTTTTTATTGCATATAGGTCAACTCAACGGGGTTGGGTTGAAATGGAACTGTGTTAAATTAGGGATGTTAGTTTTAACATGAAACTACCGTGAGACTCAATCACTCCCGTATGTTTGGGACTGATTCTGATTCGGATTAATGGTAGTGGATGGTCGGTGCCCCCAAGTAGGAAGACTGCTAAATACTGCGTCAATGGTGAGTGTGAATGAGCCTTTACAGAATGATGTGATCAGTGTAGGACACTAGTGCTACCCTGCATTTGACAGTAATAAAAATAACGAGGAAAACGAGGGTAGTTGTGTGCCGCTGTCAGCTGGGGCCTAGTAGTCGCGCGAGCAGTGCCCTAAGCACGACTTGTCGAATCCTGCGTCACGTAAAATCGAATATTAAACTGTAACGAGTTTGTATGACGTTTGGAACAGCGCCCGCCAGTGAGCGTATTTGGAACAAAAATTTAGTATGAGATTTCTCGATCTCGATACGATAACCGTAACGTAACGCAGGATTCGACAAGTCGTGCTTAGGGCACAGCTTAGAGCCGCGGTGCTTAGTGTGCGTCTCGCTGCCGCTAGCTCGTGCGCTCCCAGAGGAAACACTACGAATTAGTCCTAAACATTTCGGGTTAAACTCAACTTATATATGTGAGTGATCCGTTCTATTTCACTGTGATGTTAGTTTGTTATTTTAATTGACAAATTTAGCGGAATAACCATGTCATAGTTTCTAACTTTAACGAAAACAAAATGTCAATGCGTTTTAATTTCACCCTTCTGGTTACCTTGTTGCTATTAATTAAAATCAATTATGCCGACTGTCAGGCAGTGTTAGATATTGGGACGTAGCTTACTTTGGGTTGAGAATTTTGTTTTCCGAATCATGTCGTCGACGTAAACCACTGCAAAGACTCAAGACATTTTATAAAATAATTATACTTCACGTCACTCCAATTTAATATGAACGTATGACATGTAACGATATGACCCGCGCGCAAGCCTCGCGGGTGCGCGCAGCTCATGACATATCGTTGGCACTAATATTAGTGAAACAAAACTGGCAACAAAAACAGAGTAAGTACCTACTTACTGAAGGGCCTGTCCATACACTAGGTGTGTACACGGCAATAAGCCTAAGTATTATACTATCTACAGAAAACATCACAATGCAACTGTAAGAAAGATCTCACATTCATTTATCACTGCAACTTGTATTCAGTAGTCCCTTGCCCCGAATTTACAAAAGGAAGTTAAAGTTTTTATTTCATATTACTCTATATAGATTGAGCCAGTATCCGCGAGTGTCAAATCTTATAGTGGCGACGAGAAAGTTACGAACTGACGCGGAAGAAAAAAAAAAAATAAAACGTTGGTGTGAATTATATTTTGAGGTTATCTTGCGCGGGATGACAAATCTCAAGACCGCATACTTCGTTTCTCTTTGCGCGATCAAAACGCACATCTTGCAAGACGTCAGTGTCATTATATAAAAAAAAAAACAGACTAAACTATGGTTCATACTTGTTATTTTATTGTTAACCAACGAGGTAATGGAGGATTACATTGCGAAAATTAATAGTGGAAAGACATCGTGGATTCAAGAAACCCCGAAAGAGTTGTTGCTAGAGCTAGTTACGGAATTAAATTTAGCCGTGAGCTCGAATCCAAACGTAGAAGAATTACGAAAGGTCATACGACAACACGTGAACTTGAAATCTGAAACTGCCAAAATGCCAACTAATCAACAAATTTTACTGCCGTCCAGCTTAGAAAATTTCAATGGTGGTAACTGGAGCAGCTACGTGGAACAGTTAAATTGTTACATGTTGTTACATGACATTCCTGAAGTAAGAAAGTGCCGCTGTTATTGGCAAAATTAGGCAGCAGTGTTTACGACAATCTTTCGGGATTGTGTTCCCCCAAGTCACCTATTCAACTGACTTATGAAGCGTTATGCCGGAAACTACAGGATTTTTATCATCCAAAAACAAATATGGCAGTACACAGGGCAAGGTTTAAAGACAGAAATCAAGAAGAATCAGAAACTATTAAAGAATACTTGTTAACTTTGAGAAAAATTACCAAAGATTGTGATTTCAAAGATATGGAAGACCAGCTAAAGGAGAGGTTGCTGAATGGTGTCTACAGTGAAACCAAACAAACATTGATGGTACTTTTTTTTGTGACTTACATTCAATATTTAGCACTTGATACTGATCTTCGGGTACATAGTTCTCACCAGGGATGTCTCCTTCATGGGTTTCAGGAGTCTGCTCTAACACTAATCTTTTTATATTGTTATTTTTCTTCATACACGCTCTAAATATGTGGCCTTGTTTACCACAGTCACTACAGTATTTGTACTTATTGTACATATTTAAATATTCCCTTTTCAGTTACAATGGTAGTCAAACTTTGGGAGTCATTATCAAGGGGTGCTTGTAGATATGCTTCCTTCAAGTCTAATTCGCAAAAATAATTATTTCCTTCAAAATTTGACAATATATCATTTATTGCAGGCAGAGGATAATGATCTATTTTTAGATTTGGATTCAGTGTTACTTTGTAATCTCCACAAAGTCTCACTGAGCCATCACTTTTTAAAACTGGAACCACCGGGGTACCCCATTCACTAAACTCAATTGGTGCTATACATCCATTTGTTAGGAGTCTCTCTATTTCTGAATAGAGAGACTTTGTGGAGATTACAAAGTAACACTGAATCCAAATCTAAAAATAGATCATTATCCTCTGCCTGCAATAAATGACATATTGTCAAATTTTGAAGGAAATAATTATTTTTGCGAATTAGACTTGAAGGAAGCATATCTACAAGCACCCCTTGATAATGACTCCCAAAGTTTGACTACCATTGTAACTGAAAAGGGAATATTTAAATATTTGTATTTGCCATATGGGGTCAGCACTGGACCTGGCTCATTCCAACGTCTAATTGTTCAATTGTTGTCAGGCATTGAAGGTGTGAAAGCTTACATAGACAATGTTTTTATTGCAGGAAAAACAATACAGGAGGTAAATTCAAGATTGAAATTGGTGCTACAACGCTTCACTGAAGCTGAATTAAAATTGAAAATATCGAAGTGCAAATTCTTTGAACAACATTTAACAGTATTTGGCTATCATGTGTCCAGTGAAGGTATCAGTGTTCTTAAAGAAAATATAGAGCCACTTTTGAAAACACCCCGACCCGAAAATTTGAAAATGTTGCGTTCCTTTTTAGGTAAAATAAATTACTATAATCGATTCCTAAAAAATATGGCTACTATTCTAAGACCATTGTATAATTGCCTTAAAAACTAAAAATTTGCGTGGACGCCAGAATGTGACAAAGCCTTTCTACAAATTAAAGAGGCTTTGACCAAAACCAGCACCCTGTCTCATTACAGTAACGAACTACCAGCTATATTGGCTTGCGATGCATCAGACTGCGGGGTGGCAGCTGTTTTATCGGTTAGGACTGAGGATGGTGTGGTAAAACCAGTCGCTTATGCTAGCAAAAAACTATCAGACATCCAAATGAAATACCCAACCATTGAAAAAGAAGCATTTCCTATAATTTTCGGCATTACAAAATTTTATGAATACTTATTTGGCCGAACTTTCGAACTCCAAACTGATAATGCTGCTTTGGTAAGTATTTTTGGCCCAAAAAAGGCATCCCAAAAATGGCTTGTAAAAGATTACAGCATTGGGCAATTTTTCTCTCAGGGTTTAACTACACCATTCATCACATAAACACAGATAAAAATCCAGCTGACTATATGTTCCGTAACCCAATAGAGGATAACCATAATTTAACCACCCTTTACTTGAAAGCAGTGAATTAAGCATAATCAACTTTCTATCAATGTCCAACTTTGCAAATGTTAACTGGAAAACTGTAGAAAAAGAAACAAAAAAATGTGTAATTTTAGCATCAGTATTGAGATATTGTGTGGATGGTTGGCCAGATAGAGATAAATTACAAGAAGACCTCAGGCCATTCTATGACAGGAAAAATGAGCTGAGTATAGATTGAGGCTGTTTATTGTGGGGAACAAGAGTTGTAATTCCAAAAAATTTACAAAATTTAGTAATGAATGACCTACATGGTGTGAATAGGATGAAACAAATTGCTCGATCATATTTCTCGTGGATATCAATTGACAAAGATATTACTGAAATAACAAATTCATGTAAAATATGTTTAGAAAACAGAAATGCCCCAGAAAAAGTACCACTGACACCATGGCCCTCTGCTCAGTCAGCTTGGGAACGATTACATGCAGATTTTTTGGGCCCTTTCTGTGGTAAAGTGTTTCTGGTTATTGTGGACAGTTACTCTAAATGGCCAGAGGCATTTGTAATGCAAAACATTACAGCAACTAAAACCATTGCAATATTCAAGAATTCGTATGCTCGATATGGATTCCCACTCCATCTAGTGGTGGATAATGGTACAACCTGGACAAGTAATGAATTTAAAGAGTTTTGTAAAATGAAAGGGGTTAAAATAAGTTATACACCAACATATTTTCCAGCCACCAATGGGGCTGCAGAAAGATTTGTCCAAAGTTTTAAGAGCCATGTAAAGAAAATTATGGAAAGTGGACATGCATTAGAGTATGCCATGAATTTGTTCCTACTGGATTATCGCGCAAGTGTAAATCGAGCCACTGGTGTCAGTCCTGCAAAACTTTTATATCAGCGAGAGTTGAGAACGCGATTTTCATTAATTAGACCCCAGCCAGTATCATCCAGGTTACAAATTCACAATGAAAAATTAACAGAATTTTATAAAGGCAGGCGCAGAATTACTTTCGATGTGGGGATGAGAGTAATGGTTAGAGATTTTAGAGATAAAAAAAAGAAGTGGATTTTAGGTGAAATAAAGGAATGCCTGACACCAGGGGTGACATATCTGGTAGATGTCGAGGGAAGGATAATTAAAAGACATGTCAACCAAATGCAAAATTGTAGCCTGTAAGTTGTTGTCAGTATAGTTTCTAAGCAGTTGTAAGAACGAATACTATTTAAGACAGCATAGGTAGGTACCCTTCTAAGTTTGTTCATAACTTTAAAGTAGAGGTTGTTACTTGAAGTAGGCGCAGAGCTACTTGAGCACTTTTGTTTTATTAAATTGTGGTCTCAATATAGATTATGCTCGTTAGTGAAATTGTGTGTGGTGGGGTAGAGTGTAGTAACCAAACGCACTGATTTTCTCTCTCCCGTTCTCTTGTACTTAAGCAATGTACTAGTGCACATATCGTCCGGAATAAAACTCTTGAATTAATTAATTTCCGAGTGTTTTTATTTCATATTACTCTATATAGATTGAGCCAGTATCCGCGAGTGTCAAATCTTATAGTAGCATTGTCTGTTACGTTTCGTCAGGGGATTAAGCTCTATTCCAATGCAGCAAGATGACAAATGACCATGTCACGGGCAGGACAGGGAATCATCCCAGGAAAAGTTGAGTATGATCGATTTAAGATGGTACTTCTTACTCAAACTCCAAAGATCTATATTTTCGTGAAAATAATTTCGTGCACCGCTGCCGATTAATTCAAAAGAGTGATTGAAAATAATCGTAATCTTTTTCTGCAACTAAAACCGAAAATAGAATTAGAAAAAAAAAGAAAATACAGATAAGTTTTATTTTTAGTTTATTTTTGGATTTTTCGTCATAGGCAGGTGTACCTAATTACGGGCACAAGAGGCATTTCATCTTAGCTCTCTAGGTTGGCAACGCATCTGCAAACCCTCCGGGGTTGCGGGTGTCTATGGGCAGTGGTGATCACTTCCCATCAGGTGACCCACTAACGAGTAAGTTTCTACCTCGTCGTATAAAAAAATCGCAGTGTGAATGTTTGAATTTGTTTAGATGAAAATATGTATATTATGTAAAGTAGGACGATTATTTTAAAAGAAAATAGAGTCCTGCGGAAGTCAAACAATCAAATCAGCAAGCACCAACCTATTGTTTGTTAGATTCACGAACCCTCGGTGTGCGGGTCCGATTAGCATTTGACCAGCTTAATTGTTTACATTGCAAAATATACAATAATAAAAACAACACACAAACACAGCATACCGAACAAAACCTAAAAGGTCTAGTGCAACCCCCGCCTAACGTCTACGCCTCCATGATAATAGAAGTTTATGCAACTGTTACACATAATGAGAGTCCTTAGAACACCAGTGTGTTTTTATGAAACGAGGCGAAGCTGAGTTTCATAATAGGATCACGCGAGTGTTTTAAGGCCTAATTATGTAGAGTTGCATAAATTACTTTATTTACACGCATATTACATTATTATCTAGACTCTAAGATGGGTTCAGAAGCCGAAGGCATACTAAAAATGTCACGAATTAGACTGTTTTTTTTAATCACAGACAAACATGTCCAGCTGACGTTTGGTATAGACATTTTTTTTTAATTGACGCTTATTTAAATTGCATTGGTTTTTGAAGACGAAAATTTACCGTCGTAATGATGACCATTAGGTACCTACGGTTTCTGAACGCATAATAGAGAAATGTTATGTGTGTAGATAAAATCCTTAGCCTCACTGCACCAGGGCCCCGCCATTTGTAAATTCCTGGCAACACTAAATTTATTGTAGCTATTCCGCTGTTTTATTTCAAAGTCACGAACGCCCCGAGTTTCGTTTTGACTGGAAGAGTTAGTGCCAAGAAAGAGCCTGCAATTTGGCGTAGCACGATTACAAGCACATTCTGTTTGACGTTGCGAGTTACTCTAGATACGTTTGTTTGACGAGCTATAATATCATGCTTTGTTAGTTCTTGGTTCAACGTTTAGTAAATTCCTTGTGAAGGCTTAAAGCGTATTCCAGACTTTCGCGATCAGTGGAAGCGCCACGGACCAACCACCCTTAGGACACCGCATCTTCTATAATTTACTTGGAAAGTCATTACGAAAAAAGCCGCGGTGTGCGGGCCGGGGAATGCGTCGTGGTTGGTTCGTAGCTTGTCATCTCGCTTGTCATCTGGTCGAAAGTGAGCCGCGATTCGAGGCTAGAGAGATTTATAGGTGCAAATGAGCATATTGCGTTTCGTAAACGTTCGCCCTGACATTTGATGTCCAGAAGGTGGTTGGTCCGTTGTATATGTCTCGGCATGATTCATACTGACGTGGTTTCGACGCAGTCAGAAGGCGGTGTACTTAAGCGCGCGTGTCAATAGAAAGAGGGCCAGTCGAAATGCTCTCAAAACGCATGGCGTAAGCGCCATAGCGCTTAAAAACGCTCTGAGTAAGAAACGAAAGCACTGTTTTGATTTTTGTCTTACCAAAAAAAGAAATCAATAATTACTTTTCTTTTCGAATAATCGAAGTTACAATATTTCTTCTTATTCCGCTTCAGAAACGATTCAAGTGCCGAGGCAGGCCTAACCTAACATAATAAAATATTTTTATCGGAGATTTTGTTTACATTCATAATACGTTTACATCTTTGGGGCACTTCAGATGTATTTATACTTAATCTTTAATAAAACCTTATTTCAAATATGGAAAGAGATATTCGGAATCTACCTAAAACTAGTACTGTGCGCGAGTGCGACTTGCACTAGGCCGGTTTTTAACTTCACCTACTCAATAAGCTCAGAGGCCCGAGTACGAATATTCGAACCCTGCGTCACGTTACGTTATCGTATCGAAATTGGGAAACCTCATACTAAATTTTAGTTCCAAATACGCTGCGAGCGGGCGCTGTTCCAAACGTCGTACAAATTTTTCGATAACCTTGTAATTGTATTGTAACACGGGCTATTTTCCGCAACTCGACGACTAGTTTGCGTCTATTTTGCATGAAGGGGTGACGGCAGTATACATGCCAGCCCAGCTCCTGGAGGAAGCAAAGCAGACTCTTCCCTTTGCTGGCGACCTCGATAACGTTAATGTAACTTCATTACGTTGCGCAGGAGTCGAATATTCGTGCTCGGTCCTCTGCTGTCTAAAGCTTGTGTTTGACACCAGTCCGGCGGTTATCCCAACACGTCCGGGGTCCACAAAGGCTTTGCAAAACTGTTTGTAGACGATAAAGGCAGCCTTTTGGTGAGCTCGGTTATAAGTTAGAACACCTGCGAGTGAGTTGTAATCTCACGTTTAATTATTAATATATATTAGGTCCATTTATTCAACACATGCTCAATTCGAAAACACTGAGAGCTTGTTATCATGTCAGCCGAAAGACGTCCACTGCTGGACGGCGGCATCCCCGCGGCTCTCCACTCAGACCGGTCTTGTGCTTTCCGCATCCACCGCGGTCCCGCGATCTTTACCAGGTCGTCGCTCCATCTTGTTGGAGGCCCACCGACATCTCGTATCCTGGTCCGCGGAAATAGGAAGCCTTGCTAATGAAGGATAGTTCAATGCAATAGTAATACTGACTCAGGGAGTAAAATAACCGGTCTTAGGGCATATCCACCAGAGGCCCGTGGGCCGAACACGAGTTTATGAATCCTGCGTAACGTTACGTTATCGTATCGAAATCGAGAAACCTCATACTAAACTTTAGTTCCAAATACGCTCACGGGTGAGCGCTGTTCCAAACGTCATACAAGTTTCTCGATAACGTTTACTAGGTACTCGATTACGTTACGCAGGTTTCGAATATTCGTACTCGGGCCCATTTTTATCACGAATACCTATAGCATATTCATTGAACTATAATTATCAGGATGGAAGGAAATACTATGTACCTTGCGTGCTGAAAATAAGGGATGAGAACCTCTTTCCGCGTGCGACGTTGGGTTTCAAAAACAAAATACTTAACTACTTTTTTGTTCAACAGTAAACTGTTAAAACACCACCAAAAATTCGAAGCCGTTTCCTCACAAAATTACACTCGTGACGTCAAAATATCCGTGCAAAATGTTCTACGCTTGGTTCCCTTAAAAATCGATGCACTGCTTCTATCAAGATATATAGTTCTGAGAATATTTTATTATGAAATAGTTGTGAACCTCGATCCAACTTCCGTATTGTGCACTGCTAACAGGAACAGCGGGTTCCGCAGCAATTGCACTTGCCTTTGAAATGTAGATGCATCGACGGAACGGCCATATTTCAAGCGCATTCGACTTCGGTTTTGTATTCGAGCAGTTTTGATATTTCGTTGATAAGCGGAGTGTCTTTTCTACGTGTAGTGAATAATGTTTTGCCATCGTGTTTTGTCGGATAAATTCGTATTTGTCTTGCTATCTCTGTTAACTTCAGCCATCGTGACACCGTAGGGGGTAAGTCGCATCAGCACCCGTGGCTGAATTTTTGACGGCTCATTGAAACGCGTCCTGTATGTACTAAGTGAATAAGCAAGCAGAGCAAGTCATGTACCTATATCTAATGATATTACAAGAAAGAGGTAGATGTGTATTGATTTAAAGTTTCGCGATTTTCACAAATTATCATCAGTTCCTTTTTCAGTCCCTTCGAGACCATGGACGCAACGCGCGGCCGAAACGTCGAGGTATTTAAATTCAAATTTAAATTCGTTTTTTACTCGATTAAGTCCCGAGTATCATGATAATATAGCGGCAGGTATGTCATCAGCACGCCGAAAATGAAGCGCGACAAATGCTACAAATTGTAGCAGCTTTAGCCACAATCTCTCTTAAATAAGGTTTAAACTTGCTCGCAAATGTTAAAATGTTCGGAACATGTTTTTCGATAGTATTGTGAACAAGTATCTTTACTTAAAATATCATTGCCTATGCCTAACTAGGTTAATAAAGTTTTGATTTAGAGACGCGATGATGAAACTGAAAACTAAAATTTAGAATTCCTTTCCACTTCGATTAGGTACTAACATTAAAAAGAAAAAAACATTTTACGAAACACTTAACGCAATTTGCGTTCTATTTTTATTAAGCACGTATTTTTAAGGCAAAATACACTTCAACTGAGATTTTACTGAACAAAACAGGTGCCTGTTCCGTTTATTTTTTTCTGTTCCTCAAAATTCAATGTTTGTACGCGACTCTCGTAAAACAAACAATTTACTTGAGTCCGCCAATCCTAAAAAAACCCTAATCACGAAAGCGTTTGCTTTAAAAATCTCCAATTAAAAAAAATCAACGCGAAATTTAATTAAAAACACTCGCAAGCTAATTAGGGGGAATTGATAAAAGTTCCGTAGGGTGGTAATAGCGGGAACCCCGGTATCCCGTGATATTAGAATTATCCCAGCTCATCCTGTGCTTAATTACGAGGGGGATTTTTAGAAATTTTATTATTAGGACGTACCACAGAACTGATAAAAGGAGGATAGAAAGTATTCTTTTTTTATACAACAAGGAAGGCAAACTAACTAGTGGGTCACCTGATGGTAAGTGATCACCACCGCTCATAGACACCCGCAATCCCCAGATGCGTTACCAAACTAGACAGCTAAGATTAAATGCCTCTTGTGCCGGTAATTACACCGGCTGTCTTTCTCTCCACACCACAAATGGCAGGACTAGCGAGTAAGATGGTGGTAGCGATCCGGACGGACCTCGCACAAGGTCCTACCACCCGCAATCGCTATGCTATAGTTCGTATTTGCTTCCAGATCCAATGTCGCCACTTTTTGACCTCCACTTACTATTAATGCACTCACGAAAAAGACTGCGCAATCACGCAAACAATTACTAGTGTAATTACACACTGTGGATGAGTTTCCGCAATTACAAATGCTGCAAAACACCGTTTTAGAAGTTCATTTCACGAGCAATACTGAGTGTTCGAATCCTGCGTAACGTTACGCTTATCGTATCGAGATCGAGAAACCCCATATTAAATTCTAGTTCCAAATACGCTCACGGGCGGGCGCTGTTCCAAACGTCATACAAACTTGATAACGTTTACTGTTCGATTTTACGTGACGCAGGTTTCGAATATTCGTACTGGGGCCTCTGAGTCACAATTCGCGCGTTTGCGTCTTACGCGTCACAAGCACGACGGCCAGGCCCCCGTTTAATAAACGTGTCAGGTGACAAGTGACAACGACAATTCGATCTACACTTCGAAGTTAATATGATGTCTGGTAATACAAAAACTTTTCAATCAGTAACCTACACCAAACTGTCGTTGTCACTTGTCACCTGCCACGTTTATTAAACGGGGGTCAGTTAACGCGACCATGCCACTTCTATTCTTTTTGTTAATTCTGTGGGATGTACTGTTGTCAACAAATTTTAATGGGAATTTTTAATCCAAAGTTGATTGCTTTACAATGCCTGTTACTGTATTTGATAGTTAGAGAGCGAGCTTATAAAACGAGGGATGAACTAGAATCAAGTTAAGATACAACTGCAAGGTTTAGGGCAATAATAGTGACTCTTGGTATCAGTCTCCTAAAATTGAAGAGGTTTTTGGAACGAATTGTGGATATTTTAAGTGGACTTTGGAAAAGCGCTTGAAAACGTCCGAACCAAAAACCGCCTTCAAAAAAAAAAAACCTTAAAAACGTAAAATAATCCTCTAAAATATTGATATATAAATAAAATAAAATAAAATGCGTTTATTTCGGACAACAGAAACTTAAGTCTAAAGCTTTATGGCCTAGCACTAAGCAGCAGAAATATGAAGTCGGTGCTTCATTCAAAGAATATTCCGCTCGCACCGCACCGACTTCATATTTCTGCTGCTTAGTGCTAGGCCATAAAACTTTAGGCTTTAGAGGATTATTTGACGTTTTTTTGAAGGCGGTTTAAGTTTTTTGTTAAAAGATTTTTTTTTCATAATTTTATGTTGATTTAACATTTTCAGAATTATCCTCCAACTCCTAACCGTTAAGGAGTTATTCCTTCCATCATCAGCTCATCAACATGACATGATGACTACCAGACGCAAATACTTGAATAGCCTTAGAAAATATATGAAACACATAGACGTGCCTGTAAAATTTGAGGGTTGCCCTCGATTTCCCTAGGATCCCATTATCAGATCATGACTTGGTGACAATGGGACCACCTCAGGAATACCTTTCGAATAAAAAAAGAATTTTGAAAATCGATCTACAATTGACGGAGTAATTTGTAGAAAATACCACTAATCGAGCGCCAGTCAGTCTTAGTTTGGTCGAACGACGCTATGACGTATGGCTGTCATCGAAAAATGCCGTGTTATACCGGGGACAATATTTCTTGAATTTTGTATTAGACCCAAAGTCCATGGTGTTGGCAAGTCAACGGTAACGCGTTAAAGTACCGTTTACGACAAGGAAGGAAAACGAGCTAGTGGGTCACCTGATGGTAAGTAATCACCATTGCTCGTAGACACCCTGGGGGATTTGCAGGTGCATTGCCAACCTAGAGAGCAAAGATGAAATGCCTCTAGTGCCCGTAATTACACCGGCTGTCTTACTCTCCACACCGGAACAACAGTGCAAGCACTGCTGCTTAGCGGCAGGATTAGCAATTAAGATGGTGGTAACGATCCGGACGGAGCTCGCACATGGTTCTACTACCCGCCACCGCGACAAACAGAATAGGGAGTTCTGCCACGATAATGAAGCCAGTGGCGGAAACTTATTCATTGATAATCACAAAATTTGTTCCACTGGAAAAGTTTGAAGTGTTCATTCTGTATACCCAATTATTTGTTATAGGCATCATTGAGACAAAGGGAGCCCTAAATTTTAGCTAAGTACTGAAAAAACTTTTTAAACGCAACGACTTAAGAGATAAATACTAGCTCGACACTTAAGCCCAAAATCTCTGTTAATCTAGTATAAAAAGCTTCAGTTTTTTTTAAATAGATTCTAACTTAAGAACGTAAAGGTTGAAGTTTGTCTGAATTGTTCTTGGCTTAAAGCCAGAAAGGGGCCTTTATTCTATGCCGCTTAAGCGACATAGCAACGTTCAGTAGAGATGAAATTTCCCAGAATCTAATCGTGGGATACTCGTAGCAGTACAATACGGGTTCACAGGGCTGCTGAGTTACTAGAGATCTTTCGAGTGCCGCAATGAATACACTAGAACGATTTGTATCCCACCTGTCAACGAGATTTGTCTGATTCACAAATTACACGCTTCTGTACCACGCTGTTGGAGTCGGACTCGCGTACCGAGGGTTCCATACCTAATGCCGGCTGCATATGCATACGTAATGCTGGCGAGGCCCGCATCTCGTCCCTTTCGGGCCTTATAAGCAAGAAAAGGACGGCATGGACGACCGGATGGCCTAGTGGTTAGCGACCCTGACTATGAAGCTTGAGGTCCCGGGTTCGAATCCCGGTCGGGGCAGATGTTTGTATAATGAATACAAATGTTTGTTCTCGGGTCTTGGATGTTTAATATGTATATAAGTATGTATTTATCAATATAAGTATGTTTATCCGTTGTCTAGTACCCATAGTACAGGCTTTGCCTAGTTTGGGACTAGGTCAATTGGTGTCAATTTGTCCCATGATATTTATTTATTTATTATTTATGCCTGCCTCGCCCGGTACCGGCGAGTGCGTGCTGGAGCCGGCATAACGTTTTTCGATGCAGGATATGAGATGCGAGACTTTGCTTAGAGCCTAATTTCAGGATTTTGGGTATAAGTAGTTTAAATTTTTTGAAGTGAGCTCAGTTAGCAGCAATCGAAATGGCATTGTATCTAATACAATGCTATCTTCTGCTTTAGTTCTCGTAACCGCCAACCAGTTACTTACAAAAAGGTTAGAACTAATTTGCTTGTAGGTATATTGAAATTTCAACCTCATTCCTTGTTGAGTGGGTATAAACGCGAGTTTTATATTCTTTATTTTAATACTAGTTACATCCCTGTCATGGCTAGAGTGGGTATAAAATACACAAGTGTTGAATAATAATATGGCATGTTCGTCTTAGACCACTTTAAACCTATACTCAACATGGAATAAGGTTGAGATTTCAATATACAAGCAAAGCAGTTGTGACTTTTTTGTAAGTAACTGGTTGGCGGTTACGAGAACAAAACCAGATGATACCATTGTATCAGATACAATGCAATTGTGATTGCTGCTAATTGGACGAGCTCACTTCAAAAATTTTAAACTATAAATAGGAAGTACTCTGGTTTTGATTTACTTAAGATTGACAGGCAGACGGATAACGAACTAATTCTTTAAGGGTTCCGTTTTCGCCTTTTGAGTGACGGAATCCTAATATGAAAACTTAACTTTCATACAAAATATTCCTCCTAAAGCAACAAACCCAGCATTGTACTTCCATATAAAGCGAATTTGGTTTATTTGGACTCGTTTCACCCTCCACGTCTGCAGGAAACTGAATGCTTAAGCAGTTTCCTTTCGACAAGTTAACTTGTGACAAGTTTAACTCGTTTAGTTCTCTGGGTAGCTGTAATGTATGTAAAAAGTTTAGCTTACTTACTTCTTTTAACTTAACGGAGTCAATGCTGCGTCTATTTTCGTGTGCGTAGTTTTGAGTTTTCTACAGTTTGTGGCGGAGAGTGCTAATCGCTATTATTCAAGTAAACAAAAGTAAACAATTCAAAATAAACTGCATAGCTATAAGTAACGATTAGAGCCATTCTAGCTATTTTTTTCCGTCCCACTGCTGGACACCGGCCTTCTCTCAGAATGCTATAGCTTGGGCTAAGTTCCCACGCGAACCCAGTGCATATTGTAAACTTCACACACACCTCAATGGATTTCAATGAAATTGCTTCGCAGGACTGCTCCGGCTCCCTCACGATGTTTTCTTTCGCCGAAAAGTTTATTGTAACTTGTAATTTAATTATTACAACGTAATTTCGCTCCGGACCGGGAGACGAGCTGTCGGTAGGCCTAAATCAAGATGGAGCGATGACCTGGTGAAGATCGCGGGACCGCGGTGGATGCGGAAAGCACAAGACCGGGCTGAGTGGAGAGCCGCGGGGAGATCTATGTCCAGCAGTGGACGTCTTTCAGCTGATATGATGATGATGATGAATTTCGCTCATAATTTCCGAAAAACTTAGAGGTGCGAGCCGGGGCTCAAACCCACGAGCCTTGAGAGATCCAACCGCTAGGCTATCACGTCATTAGAGTGCCGAATATAATAATATAACCAACTTAGAAAACTTGAAAAACCCCTGACATTGTCATTTCAAAGTTCAATATTTCGAAAACAGGTGATCCGATTTTAATGAAGTTTAGCTACGAACCATGTCGATTAAACAAGCTTTCGATAAAAAAAAGCATTGTAATCGGTCAGTCCGTTTGGGAGCTGTGATGTCACAGACAGATACACAGATACCTACACAGGTCAACCTAAGACAGCCGGTGTATACGGGCACTTGAGGCATTTCATCTTATAGCTCTCTAGGTTGGCAATGCATCTGCAAACACTCCGGGGTTGCGGGTGTCTACGGGCAGTGGTGTTCACTTATCATTAGGTGACCCACTTGCTCGTTTGCCTTCCTTGACGAATAAAAAAAACTTATAACATCCCTCTTTTTCGTCGGGGATTAAAAACAGCATCCTCAGTACATCCACTTACTCGCGTTTGCCGCTACATGAATTATGCATGAGGAGCTGCAGCCTTTTGAACGTTACGTAACTGCGTGATAGATATGAGGGAGCTTCGTATAAAATGGTTAGAATGTGCTTTTGGGAACATTTGGGGGTCTATATGTGCCAGGTTAACACGTTCACGTACACAATACCGTTTTTAAAATTGCTTGATATGACACAAACAAAGCTCATGATAAAACATTCAGCCTGGACGAACTGCCACAACGTGCTTAGCTACCCGCTGTGACTCCGTAGTGATGGATGTAGATATATGTAATTGCCTTTAGACAAATTCTGCCAATTATGGCAGCACGGCTGCAGCCGTAACGTCCACATGCCATGTTGTGTCACAACACACGTCATGCCCCTAAATTGTATGATGCATAAGGTTGAGGTTACCTCGAAGCTTTTACTGTGGGACTAAGGAACTTAGCAACTTGCCAAAAACGGTACAAGATACCTGCCTTCATATAAATCCTATGAGAAGTTCACGGCTGTAGACGGAACAGCACTTATGCCACAATAAAAATCACCGGCCGCAGCCGCAGTGTCGTAGGTATTACGAGGGTTTTTATTCAAGCCTATCAACGTATGAGGGTCGAGCACGAATGCTGCGTAACGTTACAGTTATCGTATCGAGATCGAGAAACCTCATATTAAATTTTAGCTCCAAATACGCTCACGGGCGGGAGCTGTTCCAAACGTCATACAAACTCGACAACGTTTACTATTCGATTTTACGTTACGCAGCGTTTGTAAAGTCGTGCTCGACCCTCTGTCCGTGAATGTGTTAAACATGACTGATAGGCCACTCCTCAAGTGTAGCTCTCTCCTGGCCAGGGTATTAGGATCACAGAAGAGCTCAGGATGATGCACAATGAATTTAATTACTTGAAATGTAAATTTCGATCGCAGTTGACATACCATCTTTTTGTCAGTAGGCCGAGCAAGATTTCGAATCCTGCGTAACGTTACGTTATCGTATCGAAATCGAGAAACCTTATACAAAATTTTAGTTCCAAATACGCTCACGGGCGGCGCTGTTACGTTACGCTGAATTCGAATATTCGTAATTGGGCCTAAGGTCACAAAATGTCACGAAAATCGGTTGAGAAATGCGACCTGTAGAGGACGCTGGACACACGAACATACGAAAGATTTTTTGCCCAAGCCGAAACAGAGACGTTCACTTCGTTCGCTTGGGCAATTATTCAATTGTCGTCTCGCTCATCCCTGCCAATCTATACCATTTCCATCGAAGAGAATTGAAAATTTATCGTACAAATTTTAATTCTCGTCTCCTTTGTCTCGTGGAATACCCGGATGAAGCAGAGCTAGTGTCTTGTTCCCAAGTTGATGTATACTATATCATCCTTGCAAAATTACTGTTCGGAGCAAAATGTACTTCACACACAAAACTTTTAAAATGCACAATGTGCAAAATATGATCTACACACAAAATGTAACAACGGGTAAAATTCACAATGTGCGAAATTTACGCTAGACGCGAAATGTAAAATTCTTTGGTAAAAATCACAATGTATGTTCAAAATTGGTAAAATGCACAATGTGCAAAACGTAATCTATAGACACGCAAAATGTAACAACTGCTAAAATGCAAATTATGCACAATTGCGCTCTATACGCAAAATGTACACCACGCTTATTGTAAAAATCGCGAGACGTGCACAATGCACATTGCACCTTTATGTATGCCACTTGACTCTACATAATTAGGCCTTAAAACATACGTGTTAATTTTTCACAAATTTCAAATTTGATGCGTAAATATACAGAAAAACCAGAAAAATTTGTTCTCGAATTGGGGTTCGAACCCCAAAAATGACCGTAAAAATAAAAATAATATAAAAAGTTAGTTTAACATACGTGTTATCTTGTTATGAAACTTGGCTTCGCCTCGTTTCATAAAACCGCACTCGTCTTTTAAGTACCCTTAGTCGTAACAAGTTGCATAAACTACTACTTTGAGACTAGTCTATCTATTCTGGACGTTTCCGTTCCACCGTCGCCTAAATTGTAACTGTTCTTTGTCCGTTTATTCCGAGATTCACCTCAAAACAAAGGTAATACCTACAACATCATGAATCACCGCCTGATGCCATAACATCACGGGCCAGAGCTCAGGCGCATAACGATTGTTGCGCGGAGTTGCTCGTCTTCGCGGCTTAGTATTAATCCGGCCGAGTTCATTGACCGCAGAGCTGTACAGAGGGACCACTTGGCTGGATAACCACTGTTAACTAACATTAAACTGAAGTCAAACAATAAAACTAGTGTTTTTACGATTCCGCACTTCGAAAGGAAAAACGGAACCCTATAGGATCACTTTGTTGTCCGTCTGTCTGCCTGTCTGTCTATCTGTCAAGACCCTAAAAACCTAAAGGAAATTGCCGTACCCTGAAAACCTAAAGGGGATTTTCTTAGACTAAAAAATAATAATAATAATTTTAATAATGTGTCATAGTAATAATGAGAACATGACTTCTCTTTTTACCGTACTCGGTTAAAAATAACGGGGTACCTGGCGTAAATTAAAAAGAAAAGAGAAAAAGGGTAGTTTGGAATTCATTTTTTTTTAAAAAAAGGGTAGTTTAGGACTTACATAAAAGGGTAGTTTGGAATTTATAAAATATTTGTGGGTACGTTGGTATTGTCATTAACTAAGTTGAGTACATGGTTTACATATGTCAGTAGTGGAAGTGGTGGCATGTTGAACGGTTGTTGTTGTGCTTCGTAAATGGCCTCGTGGAGAGTGCCGAAACGCGTCAGCGTTTAGTATAGTGGTGGTGGTGATAGTTGGGTCTGTGTGGCATGTGTTGATTCGTGTAGCAGTGGAGGCGGAGGTGTTGCATGGAAACATACATTTGCCGCACAGATATAACTATTTGTCATTAGTGGTCGCGGGTGAGCAAAGTAATTGTTTTTTAGTTCATGAATAAGAACCTCCGCAAAGTAACGTAAGTAAAAGAATATGATATGATTTCAAGTAGGTATAAACGGGTAGCGAAATCAATAAAAAACGGACTTACTCCGCGGCGTTCGACTATGACAGAACGCGGCTTCTGGTTTATTCTTTGCCCTTAGTGTAATCAAAAAGCACAAAATACCCAAGTATCATGATAACATACGCAGATGGTTTATTAGTAATTGTTCTTCACACAAACACAAGAAAATAAATTAACATTTTCAAACCACTATTTAAACAATACCTAACATTGACTTAATATTTCAGAAAGTAATTGAGCAAGTCAGAGTGAAGTTTCTCCGAAAAGAAAAACTCAACATACAATGAACTGTTGACGTTATGTTACTTATAATAACTTAAGGGCGTTTTGGACGCAGTTGTCTAACCGAGGTATACATATAATGGATAAGCACATCAGCAAATTGAAGGAGGCCTGCAAAATGATCGTCTTCTATTTCAATGTCAATTTGTGACAACAATTAGGGTGCCTTTCCACCAGAGACGTGCTATGCTACGTTGCTATGGATGCGCTTATATCCACCAATCATATTCATTGCACATAACATAGCAGTGGTAGAAACGGGTGTAATGAATATGATTGTGGATATCAAACGCATCCATAGCAACGTAGCATAGTACATCTCTGGCGGAAAGGCACCCTTGAAGTTGCTGGATATATATGATTTATCTCTTCATAGTTTAGTTTTAGTTGCCTTACTAATAAAATGCTCATTTCTTAAAGATTTATTTCATTTTATTTCGTTGCGTGTTTGAGAAAAGAACTCTTACCTAGATATGAAAACTGATTGCCATTCGTATCCATAACCTACGTATGTACTATTGCCTCTGCAGTAATGTACTATTTCCGAAAGAAACTTTATATTGGCAGTCACATAGATTGAACCATCATCAATATTGTATAGCAGTATATTTGTGTTTTTATTTTATTAACCGACTTCAAAAAAGGAGGAGGTTCTACGTTCCACTGTTTTTTTTTTATGTATGTTCATCGATTACTCCGTCAATTGTAGACCGATTTTCAAAATTCTTTTTTTATTTGAAAGGGTATACTCCTGAGGTGGTCCCATTGTCACCAAGTCATGATCTGATGCCATCATCAGATCATGGGATCCCATGATCCCAGGGAAATCGAGGGCAACCCTCAAATTTTACAGGCACGTACTATGGGTTTCATATATTTTCTAAGGTTATTCAAGTATTTGCATCTGGTAGTCATCATCTCATGATGATGAGCTGATGATGGAAGGTACAACTCCTTAGCGGTTAGGAGTTGGAGGATAATTCTGAAAATGTACCCGAATAATAAACAACCGGTGTATTTTTACTTAAGTAGAGAACACTGTTAATAATAATAACATTATACTTATTACGTATTATGCACGACAATTACGCCATAAATATGTCTAACATATTACTTATTGTACCATTACCAGTACCAAAAACCATTAACTTATAAATTAATGTAAATGCCTCAATTATAGACACGTTAATTCTAATAATTAACACCCAGCGTGTCACCTTTATTACTACGTATTAATATTGAAGGTGCCAACTATTGAGACAGTGGGCGTAGGGACATTTACCTTAAAATGTCTCACTCACGCAATTGAGACGAATTATACGTTGAAGTCCGTCAAACGGCTTAGGCCGCAGATCGTACCAAAGAGACATACATACACATACGCTCGAAAAGCATAACCCTTCTTCGGCAGTCGGGTAAAACATAGTTCGAATCAAATGAAATGTTCACACGTTCTGTTTGCTGATTTGTCATCACAAGCATCATTTACTAACTCAATTGTAACTAAAGTCTTCACAGCTTGTATACGTAGAGGATATTGTTAAGCCATCCAATGTCAATACTGCATAAAAAAAATATTGAGTTTGTTTTTTTTAATTATCGACGTCGTTGTCGTGTGGAGAATCTTCGAATGCAGGATTCAAATACTTAATGCAGGGCTCCCTGTATATGGCGTTGACTTCCTCGCATTCCATTTCCTACAAAAACAGCAGAAAGTTGGCGCTAGTAATTTAATATCGAAGAAAGGTAAAAAGTATGCTTAACGCAACATTGTTTTTTATACGACAAGGAAGGCAAACCAGCAAGTGGGTCACCTGCTGGTAAGTGATCACCACTGCCCACCTCTAATACGTTGCCAACCTCTAAGATGAAAAGCCTCTTGTTCCCGTAATTACACCGGCTGTTTTACTCTCCTCACTGGAACACAACAGTACAAGCACTGCTGCTTAGCGGCAGGATTAGCAAATAAGATGGTGGTAGCGATCCGAACGAACCTCGCACAAGGTCCTACCACCCGCAAAACATCACTCAAAGGTGTTTTAGATCTGAATTACTTACCTGAGCTTTCTTTAAGAACTGCTGGTATTCCCTTCGGTCCCGAATTGTGGTCAGCACTTTCCAAGCTATCAGAGTACACAGACCGATCAGTATCAGCACCGCAGCAGATATTACGCCAATTACTGGAATTATACAATATTAATTAACTACAAGACGTAACTTAATTGAAAGCTGGAGTAAGTAAAAAAGATCCACAGTGTTAAATATTAGAGCCACCGTGGTTTATTAACAGGTGAGTCACTTTTGCCCACAGCCCGTACATACGCAGTATGTATATAGGTATATTTTATCTTCTTTTAAATTGCTTTCCAGTTAGGTAAATAAAACTTCGAGAAAGAGATCACTCGTCGAATCCGACTCGGCTGGGCAGCGTTCGGAAAGCTTCACAGTGTCTTTTCGTCCAAATTACCGCAGTGTTTGATGTTAAAAGTCTTTCATCAGTGTGTGTTGCCGATGACTTACGGATCTGAGACGTGAACGCTAACGATGGGCCTCATAAGGAAGCTCAAAATCACTCAGAGGGTGATGGAGATTGATGAGGGTGATGGGTGCTCGGGATTTCTCTGCGGGATAGAACCAGAATTGATGATAACCGCAGTAGAACTAAAATTAACGACATAGCCCAAAGAATTGCGAAACTTCAGTGGCAGTGGGCGAGGCACATTGCTCGCAGGACTGAGGGCCGATGAGCCAGTAGGTCCTCGAATGGTGTACAACAGAGAGACGAGCTGTAGATAGGCCTCCAACAAAATGGAGCTACGACCTGGTAAAGATCGCGTGATCGCGGTGGATGCGGGAAGCAAAGGACCAGTTTAGTGGATAGCCTTGGAGGAGGCCGCCGTCCAGCAGTGGACGTCTTTCGGCTGACATGATAACAAGCTCTCAGTGTTTTCAAATTAAGCATGTGTTGAATAAATGGACCTAATATACATCAATAATTAAACGTGAGAGTACAACTCACTCGCAGGTGTTCTAACTTATAACCTGTTACAAAAAATGTTTACGAAGATTCATTACATTAAGTCGTCATCATAATCAAATCGATTACTTACGTCTGACTTTCGACACAGTGCTAAGCAGACGACTCCTCACTAACGCTAGCAGCTAAACCAGTCTTAATGCTGACTAGAAACTTGCTTGTAAAATATTTACTCACACATCTGACTCTCTTGACAATTCTTTTCATCCAGTACAAACAGCGTAATCCCACTAACACGACTCTTGCTATAAATATACGAAAAGTTGGCGTAGCATCCGAAATCCATTCTAATGTTTAAGCAGGCACTCCATTCACTCCTCAGTGCTTCAGGAATATCCTCCTTCACAACAGTCATGTTTCCCTCGCAGACATCTTCGCACTGATGGTATTCCTGATGGCATTTGACGCAGGGGATGAGTTTGCGACATTGTCTCTGATGGCAGTCGAAGCAAGGTGTCTGACTGCAGAAGTTATCGCGGTAGGAGCGCACGTCCCATGCCGACAGGTCGTAGCAAGCGCATGAACCGCAGCGGCATAGACCACGGTTGTTGCATTCCTGTTAAGAAGAAGAAACAGTTAGAATAGTACTGAGAAATGTTACAATATGGATGAGTCAGTTAAGGAAGTTCTAAGTTTGTATCAGGCGAACCCAACCGCTCACATCCAGGCTTCTACGGTTTCCTCCTAAGAACTTGACGGGACTGACATGACTTTTTAGCATACCCAGTGACGCCCCCTATTCTCTACATTGGATCCCGGTAACCCCTTACCCTGCGCAGATTCTGCTCATGATTGAACTTAATAATTATATTGGTGTCAATTACTCTCCTTTGAAAGATTTCATAGAAAAACATTTGACTACCATTTCGCACCCATTCGCAATTCGCAACATTGAGACCTCACTTCGCTTGCTCGTATGATATATATCGCCACTGCTTACTTCTAAAACATGCATGGTACGGTACTCCGTCACTTTAGAGAGCGAAGATATATGATTCGAAAATCCCTAATAATGTCCCTTGTAATATCTTTGAGTATTTTTGTTCTTTATTAATTTAAAATTTCTAACACTACCTGTAATTGTCTTTTCATCACACTTGCTCGTAAAGCGTCGTATTGTAAGCAGGCATACTGAAGGACAACGGCCTAAATTATTCCTATGGGAGTAATAAGTAATTTGTAATTTTCCCAAGGGAGTAATGAGTTTAGTTTTAAAAAATATGGCGTTCACTCGTAGGTAAGTAGGTATAATATGTCATTCCACACTAAGGAGGTTTTAAATCAAACATGGTTTTTTACGTTTTCTACAAATAAGTATTAATTAATTTAAACGTTATTATTGTGTTTTAAAACTATTTGAGTTTACTTTGCAATTATTTTAGTGAATTTTATTTTGAAAACGATAAAAACTGGCTGTATGGATGGGCTTTCGTCTTTCCAGTTTCTAAACGCGTTTTTTATCATTATCTGTAGAAGTACTGGAAGTCTGAAGTCTCCATTGAAAAAAGTTGACAATCTCAAAACTATTATTTGTTGCCGACTGCTGAGTTTATATTTATAATCGTATATACTTAATGTAATATTTACGGAGGTACTGCCTGTACTTAGTAAAATATGTCTTCTGTATGTGAAGACCAAACTTTTAATAAATAGATTTTTTTGCCTTTTGTTGTATGTATTTATTTCCTCGCAAATGTGATGAAAAACATTGTGTGTATCACGGGCAGTAAGGGTATTACAAACTCCAGTCATTAAAAGCCCTCGTCGGCCTTCTAATAGACTTTCGTTAGTAATAATACCCTTCTTACCGCCCTTCATGCACAATGTACTATAAATACTCTGCAAGACGAGTGCTACTAATTAATTAAACCTATGCTAAATTTGCTTAATCCCACAATTATTTTACATGCTAAATTTAGCTATCGAGTGAACGACTTCCTACTTACGAACCTAACCTAACCTAACCTAACCTAACCTAACCTTACCGAGAACGGAGTGATAGAAAATAAATTAAAAGTATGTATACAAATTAGAATAGCCAGAATAGCTTAAAGGGTAAAACCCGAAAGTATGAAAGAGGAAGGAAAGTAGAAAGACCAAGTATGCGGAATGAAATGCTTGCAAAGTAGACATAGGCTCCGATAATGTTGGAGGTAGCTCTAGGATAAAAAAAAAAAAAAAAAAAAAAGGCAAAACGTCTTGATGGATTTAAATCAGATTTGGAATATAAAGCTTATACCCTAGATTAAAACATACGCAATCATTTGTCCCTAATAATAACATAGTTCCTGCGGTAAGTGACAGTCAAATCCTACGCAGACGAAGCACCAGTTTAGTACAAAATTAATTAATCTCCGCGGTTCTTGCTACCCATTTAATGAGACCGCGATATTCCAGGCACGTCGTAACACTAACTACTAGATAGCTCAATGTTTAAAGCCTGAATTAACCTTGACACTGCTAACTTCTTTTTTTTACATTAGAAAGAGTGTAAACAATTTTGATGTCTTTTTATTGAAAAACGTTTTTTGAAAATAAGTAACAGCAAGCAATGATTAACTAACAATGGAAATTAATTATTTATATTTTTATGTTTTTATACGTAACGGTTACTTATTTTTAAAAAGCGTTTTTCAATAAAAAAAAACTTACCCCTATTTGCTTACCTTCTTTCTAATGATAAAAAAAGCCTTAGAAAAAAAACGTAAATTAATCCTCTAAAATAATGCTAAATAAATAAAATAAAATAAAATGCGTTTATTTCGGACAACATAAACTAAAGCCTAATGTTTTATGGCCTAGCACTAAGCAGCAGAAATATGAAGTCGGTGCTTCATTTCAAGAATATTCCGCTCGCACCACACCGACTTCATATTTCTGCTGCTTAGTGCTAGGCCATAAAACATTAGGCTTTAGTTCATGTTATCCGAAATAAACGCATTTTATTTTATTTTATTTATTTTTTCATTATTTTAGAGGATTATTCAACGTTTTTTTTTCTAAGGCTTTTATCCTCCAACTCCTAACCGTTAAGGAGTTGTACCTTCCATCATCAGCTCATCAACATGAGATGATGACTACCGGACACAAATACTTGAATAGCTTTAGAAAATATATGAAACACATAGTACGTGCCTGTAAAATTTGAGGGTTGCCCTCGATTTCCCTGGGATCCCATCATCAGATCATGACTTGGTGACAATTGGACCACCTCAGAAGTATGTCCTTTCGAATAAAAAAAGAAGGTCTACAATTGACGGAGTAATCGATGTACATACATAAAAAAAAATAAAAAAAATGCATACAGTGCGAGTCGAACTCGCGCACGAGGGTTCCGTAGAAAGATTTTAACGGTTTTTCCCTTTGGTTTAAGAAGTGCAGTGCTAGCAGAGCCCTGAGGAAGACATTGGTTTGGACTCCTAGTCCCTTTAGTACACTAGTACAAGGACTAAGATTTGAATTCGACTCCCGGCTGTGACACGTACAGTCCAGACCCTCTAGCACGGTAAATTTTATCCATGACATAAAGCATTCGTCGCTTTCTAACAATTATGCAAGTGCGAGAGGGACAAATGCTTTATATCGAGGATAAACGTTAGGGTGCTAGAAGGTCTGGGCACCAATAGATTTGATATGACGCAAAGTTGCAAAAATATATATACTTTGTAACATGGCCAACCTCTTTGGAGCGCAACTGAGGGTCGAGCACGACTTGTCGAATACTGCGTAATGTTACGGTTATCGTATCGAGATCGAGAAACTTCATACTAAATTTTAGTTCCAAATACGCTCACGGGCGGGCGCTGTTCCAAACGTCATTCAAACTCGACAACGTTTACTATTGGATTTTACGTGACGCAGGATTCGAAAAGTCCTGCTCGACCTCCGACGAGGGTTCCGTACCTCAAAAGGAAAAAACGGAACCCTTATAGGATCACTTTGTTTTCCGTCTCTCTGTCTGTCTGTCAATACCCTTTTTCTCTAGAACGCGTGGAGGTAGCATGCTGAAATTAATATCAAATACTCAAACCTGCGTTCCCCTGTAGCGCTGAAAAAGTCAACCTTCTAAGTTAACGCAATCAAAAGATACAGTCATTAAATGAGTGTGTGTCACATACCAATATACACTGTTTACTACTTCTAACGATATTTAGTGTCGAATAGGAGAGCTTTGTGGATGCCGCGGGGGCTCGAGACCATTTTTCAAACTCAAACTCAAACTCATCGACTCTTGTTCGTCTACTCGCCACCAGATGGCAGTAAAATCCTAAATATATATATAGGAACAGCGGGCTTTGCTAATACTGGACACCTTAAAACACTGGGGAAAAGCAGGGAAATCTTTGTACGGAACCCTTGTGCGCGAGTCCTACTCGCACTTGGCGGGTTTTTTTTTTCTTACCACGCCATTATCAATGCAGCCGGCCTTTGACTCGATGCACTCGCACGCTTTCCCGGTCCAGCCAGCCACGCAGGCGCACTTGCCATCGGCGCAAGCGCCGTTGTTCGAGCACAAAGCGCCTTGCTTACCCCTCGGACAGTTGTTTACGCTTATTTGACAGTATCTTCCGCTAAACCTGGAAAGAGAGGGTGATGTGGTCACTATCAACGGTTTTACGTCCCACTGCTGGGCACAGGCCTCCTCTCAGAATGAGAGGGCTTGGGCTATAGTTCCCACGCGGGCTCAATGCGGACTGGGAACTTCAGGTACATCATTGAATTGCGTCGCAGGAGTGTGCGGAGACCTGCACGATGTTTTACTTCACCGAAAAGCACATGATAAATTACAAATGTGATTCCGCATATAAACTCAGATAAACTCAGAGGTGCGAGCTGGAGTTTGAACCGACGACCTTCTGATTGAGAGAATTATAAAAAGTTGGTAAAATAAGTGTTTGTAGATTATAAGGAAGTTTAATGTTGATAGAGCACGGACTTTGTTATTGAGAAACCACAGGAGTGAATCGATACACCCAAATGGTGTTTCTAACTGGGAAGACACTCTTCCTAACTTATCCTAAATCCTAATCCTAATCCTAAATCCTAAAGTCTAATCCTAAATCCTAAATATCCTAACTAATATTATAAATGCGAAAGTAACTATGACTGTCTGTCTGTCTGTTTGTTACTTCTTCACGGGAAAACCGCTGCACCAATCTAGATGAAATTTGGATGAAAATGGTTTGAATATTGAGGAATAACATAGGCTTTTTTTTATTCGGGAAAATTGTATAGTTCCCGCGGGATAGCGATAACCGAAATCTACGCGAACGAAGTCGCGGGCAACAGCTAGTTGTTACAAACTTCTTACTGTTTTCTTTTTTCTAAAGAACGTTATGTATGATTTGTGGTGTTCATTAATGAATAATTGTATTGTATTGTACAGTCTGCGTCAAAAGTAAGCTTATCACTTTTGTACCTTGTCGCAATAACACACTTGTCAATCACGTATGACGCGCTGTATCTGGCCGTAGAGCGAAAAGGTACAAAAGTGACATGCAACTTTTGTACCTTGTCGCAGTAACACACTTGTCAATTACGTATGACGCGCTGTATCTGGCCGTAGAGCGAAAAGGTACAAGTGACAAGCAACTTTTAACGCTGACCCTACATCCTGTTGCGAATCATTTTTATATTTCTGAGTATTTAGCACGTTCATTTTAATTTTATTTATTTCCCTATAGGTATTGATATGAAGCCGTGATAGCCTAGTGGTAACCTATGGTCTCTCAAGCAGAGTGTCGTGGGTTCAAATCCCGGCTCGCACCTCTGAGTTTTACGGAATTTATGTGCGGAATTACATTTGTAATTTATCATGAGCTTTTCGGTGATGGAAAACATCGTGAGGAAACCTGCACACACCTGCGAAGCAATTCAATGATGTGTGTGAAGTTCCCGATCCGCACTGGGCCCGCGTGGGAACTATAGCCCAAGCCCTCATTCTGAGAGGAGGCCTGTGCCCAGCAGTGGGACGTAAATAGGCTGGTGATGATTGATATGAAGGCCTCTACTTCTTTCAGCCACTCGTAACTCTTGAGCCGTCTTTGCTCTTTGTATTTCATACGTTTAGGCCATCCCACCATCTCTGTTTTGGTCTACGACAAAGTTCTACTAGTTTTCGTCGAATGACCATGGTCTCACCCGTTATGACAGTGTCCTTGACAGGTCCCACAAATGCAGGTCCCATGGCCACTGCACTCGACGACAGTCCCGTTGGACATGCAATCCGAGTGAGAGTCCAAGCATCCGCAAAACGGACCAAACCTGTGAAACGAGAAATAATGTAAAACTGTATCTTCAAGGAACAGCAGGTTAATTTTGTTGCCAATAAAGAAGTCACAAGTTTTCCTTGCATTAAATTGCAAAAAAACTGAACTAAATCCAAAAGACATTACAATGTTGTGGTTAGAGATATTGAAATGCAACTTTTTGCTAAGCGGTACAAAGTGTCTTACAAGAGAATAATAAATAATAATAATAATAATAATTGACCTAGTCCCAAACTACGCAAAGCCTGTACTAAGGGTGCTAGACAACGGATAAATATACTTATGTAGATAAATTCATAGGTACTTTTTTTTTTTTTGTATGACGTCGGTGGAAACAAGCATGCGGATCGCCTGGTGTTAAGCAATTACCGCCGCCTAGGAACGCTTGCAACACCAGAAGTATCACTCGCGCGTTGCCGCCCTGCATAAACCTTTTTATACCCTTTTTGAAGACCGCCATGCTGTAATTCGCCAGGAAAACCTCAAAAGGAAGCTCATTCCACAATTTAAGTGTCCTTGGGAGAAAGCACCTTTTAAACATAATATACATAATAACATAATATACATAATAACAAACATCCAAGACCCGAGAACAAACATTCATATTCACCATACAAACATCTGCCCCGACCGGGGATCGAACCCGGGAGCTCAAGCTTCATAGCCAGGGTCTCTAACCACTAGGCTATCCGGTCGTCGATATTTTATAATCATTTAGTTTTCCTTGTCAATGCAACACAACTTCCAGTAGTGTACGTATTACAATAATTAATAGATAATTACTTGTCTTCATAACATTCACAGATGCCGCAGTTTCGGTCGCCACCGTAACTGCACGTCGACGAATTCCTCTCAATTTCGCTGTCACAACTGCAGTCTGTGATCACATTTATATTCAACGATACGTCTTCTTTCAAACCTTTAGGATTGATACCTAAATATATTTGATTTACTCGAAAATACTCTGAAATTGTTATGTTTCCGTGAAAGATCTTTTCCTCCCCCTTTTGTATCGAACAGGCTATATTATCATCGGACGTTTCTCCACAGTTCGGTTCAAAGTTTATGTTGATATAATTTTCAATTTGAGATGTCACGTTTACTCTTAGCACAATTTTTTGGGTTATACTCTGAAAAATGTTTAAAAACATTAAAATTAATAAAAATATAATTTCAACATCTAAAACTTTATTAGGGCAAACAACGTGTCTGATCTTCCTTTCAGCTTTTAACATCCTATATTCCACAAACCTCATATATCTCCTTCAATTTAGATGTAATAGCGTACTCGTCATAGTAATTAGCAAAATAGGATCCGTGTACTGCATTCATTAAGTTAAAATACGCCGCATCATATGTAGACCTTGAAAGGAAAAGTATTGTCATCTGTTCGTCAGCTACCATCTTGTTTATGATTCCAAGGGACGGGTAGTCCATTTCTTTTTCCATTGTGTAAAATCCTTTGTCATCTAAGTAACATCCACCGTCGTAAGGTTTGGTTAATCCAGCGTTTAAACCATCACCTGCTGAGTGGTAAGTCGCATCTGTTATGTACACTAAAAATTTATACGACTGCTCTCTCCATTTTATGCGCTGTTTACAAGCTATGACCTGCGCAATGCCATCTAAACCGCTCTCTGGCTCGTCGTAGTTGGTCCCGAAAGTTGTGTTATCCAACACTGAATGGAACGCCGTCATGTTGTCTGTGAGACTCCGTTGATGTTTAAAAGAATACGTCTCATTTCCGGTGATATTACTAAAACAAAAGATAGCAAAAAAATAAAGAAAAACTATGTTTATTAGACACTAATTCGACACATACAGATGCAATTTAAAAAAAAGAAAACATTAATCAAGCAGACACACTATTAATTAGCACTATAAGGGTCACCCTCAGCGTGATGCTGTGGCAAGCCGTAGCACTGGTTTTCAGTGTGAGATAATAAGATATCGCCCTAAAATCAAATCAAATCAAAATTTTATTCAGATAGGCAGTTGAATGCCCTTTTATACGTCTTTTAGGTTTCCGTACCTCAAAAAGAAAAAACGAAACCCTTATAGGATCACTTTGTTGTCCGTCTGTCTGTCTGTCTGTCTGTCTGTCAAGACCCTTTTCTCTGGAACGCGTGGAGGCAGAATGCTGAAATTTATATCAAATACTCAAACCTGCGGGACCTTCAAGGGATTGAAGCTGTAAAAAAATCAAGCATCTAAGTCAACGCAATCAAAAGATAAGTCATTAAAAAAGTCATTTCCATACAAATTGCCGTTTTTTGAAAACCTAAAGGGTACTTCCAGTTGTCCTAGAAACTTGAAATTTGGTATGAAGGTAGCTATTATAGTACAGCCACTCAGAAAAGTCTCAAAATCTTAATTTTTTATGTGCGTGTCTCTAGATTTCAGGACCAATATAAGTTGACCCCACACTGCATACATTTTGCTTAGGAGCAGGGCTCTGCTTACACTGGACTTCTTAAAACACTGGGGAAAAGCGTTAAAATCTTTCTACGGAACGCCTCGTGGCCGGTTTTTTTTTTTAGTATACCAGCGCTTTCGGAAAGACCACGATTGCTAAAAAGAATGCTTGATGCAATGAAGAAACTTGGTACAAGTCTTCTTTTTCTGAAAACAAGTTACAATTATAGCTGCCCATCTTACCGCAGAATGACTCAATTCATTTGACCAGATTATTTTTATTTAATTCCAAATCTCTCTAATTGTATTTGTTACATACGAGTACAATGTTGATTTGGACAACATTATGTACAAGTTCAGTCAATTAAAATAACCATCGGTAAAAAAGCATTATTAAAAAAAAAAAGTTTATGCAACTGCTACATAATGAGGGTCCTTAAAACACGAGTGTGTTTTTATGAAACGAGGCGAAGCTGAGATTCATAATAGGATCACACGAGTGTTTTAAGGCCTAATTATGTGGAGTTGCATACATTACTTTATCTACACACATATTATAAGTACTCTAAGATGGGTTCAGAAGCCGAAGGCATATATCATACCCATACCTGTCACGAATTTGACTGTTTTTTTTTAATCATAGACAAACATACCGACCTGTCTGTAAATTACGTTAGTTGTCAAATTCGAAAAATCTAATTCGATATCGAAAAGTCATTACGACATCGAATCGATGTCGTAATGACTATTACTTTACTGCTGGACCTGCTGGTCGTGATGAGGCGACGATGTACTGCAATGCTGGTCATTTTCTACGGTTTCTGAACTCATTATAGAGGACTTATGATATGTGTGTAGATAAAAGTTCTTAACATAAACTTAATATTACTCAACAGTTTTAAATGATTCGCCGTTAATTGTACTAGACTTATTACTCACGGGATATTGACCACGATTTGCCAGTCTACCCGTTATCACGACGCATGTAACTGAGTCGAAATATCGGCAGCTCTTCCAAAGTTAGTTAGGTCAAACGTGGTCAATAACCCTTCAATAATAATTAATGCATTACTTACTTATGAAAAGGCAGCATATTTTTGTCAACAAAAGTGCCCAATCCCATGTAGACATCTTTGGTCAGATTTTGTAGCGTTTCGAAGATATCCGTGCTCTGTCTCAGCAAGTCATTTTTGACCGATTCCATCGACTTGGAAACATCCAGCAGGAAATACACATCTACTGGGAAGTTTTCAGCCGCTTTGTAGGTGAAACTAAAAGGCATGGACTCCCCCACTCGAACATCCAGATGGTATTTTTGAGGTTTCAGCTGTGTAATGTTGTCAAAGTCTTGGGATGCTACAATTGTTATATTACTGAATGGATTTTGAATGTTATCTGGGGGACACCACGACTCATTGGCCGTGGCCACAGGTCGACATCTGTTGTCAAGTACGAATTTCTGGAAAAGATAGGCTGAAGTTCAGATATTTACCTAACTAATGATTCGTCGACAATTTTCACGCAGATTATTGATTGGCTGACAACGTTTCGCCGAGTAACGGCACCAACACCGATGGATTTGTTCGTAGGTGTATTGTTTCGCAGACTAACGTTTCGTAACTTTAGCAGCTATTTAGTTGGTTTATGAGGCAGTAAGCCGAACAACTATTGACTTTCTGGGTAGTGTTGATTCCTCATGCAAGCACGCACTTTGCACCATAACGTAACTCTAAACCTAAACTAAACCTAACTAGCCTAATAACGGGTTAGGTTTAGGTTAGGTTAATCGACTATACGTAACTCTGCGTATCGCTTTTCTTCCTACCGACTATTCGATGAAACAAATAACAAGCGTAACAAAATTATGCCAAACGTTATTCGGCCAAAAGAAATGTCTGCCAATAGTCGTCTACGAAACAATAATCTGGGTAATTAAACTCGGCGAAACGACAAGTCACCAGTTCAGATAAGTACGTAAGCCAACATTTCCTGAATTGTGTGTTGTGTGTCCTGGATTCCACCAAAAACCTTCCATATAAAACCAGTTCATGGCAAAAAACAGTGATGGCCATGGCCTCTCAAGCAGAGGGACGTGGGTTCGAGTCCCATCTCGCACTTCTGAGTTTCCCAGAAAAAAAAAGTCCTTCTCCTGCTCTCCCTGCTTCACCCAGCGAGCCGTACTGCTTTACCGACACAGCGCCATCTCGACAGATAGCGAACGGACCCCACACAGGCGAAACGCCTGTTTACTCAAAAGCTAAGAAGTTAAAACTTTGGCCGATAGATGGCATTACTACAATTCAGACCACAGATGTTGTTACTTTCATCGGATTACAATTTTAAGCAATAAAGAGTTTGAGTTCGTAATACTGCAACCAAGTACTCTTCGACATAATATTTATATGTATTTTACGTGATTAAGTCCCGAGTATCATGTTAACTTGGAACAGCTGTTCAGACTGACCCTGGACAAAGAAATTTTCAGAAAGCTGACTGCCGACGTTCAATAATGGAGAGGCACTTGAAGAAGATTGTTATTACCTCTGAAGAGCACCAGGCGCAAACATTGGGGTCCAAAATGCACTCATTACAAGTTTTCTTCGTTCCGCACGGATCACTCCACACCAGCCCACTACAAACAACGAAACAAAGTAACTGTGCCTTCATTACGAACGCCAATAACGTACTAAGGTTAACAGGAAAGTCATTATTATTATAATTATCCTCTAAATTAACGATTCGTTGTGAACTAAAAGAAACAATTGACAACCATTTCAAATTAAGCGGATCACTCAAATCAAATATAGAGAACTTATATTGAAACTAGCTTGTGAACTGCAGCTTTGCTCCTATGAAATATTTCAAAATGGACTAGTTCCCTATCCCGTGGGAATTTTGAAAAATCCCTTCTTAGTGCACCTCTAGGATACTCAAGGTACATGTTTGCCAAATTTCAAGTCTCTAGGTCCAGTGGTTTAGGCTGTGCGTCGACTATCAGTCAGGCAGTCAGTCACGGTACTGTTTTATAGGTATAGATAACATCAGCAACAGGCCTCGTAAACTCGCTTAACCTAAATTCCAAATCATCATCAGCAACATGCCTCGTCAAAAACCCTAACCTAAACCCCCCCCCCGCATCGTACCCGGCTCAAAGTTCCCCTTAATACCAGCAGCATTACCCCGCTGAATGACAATGGAGACACCCAGCTTGTCACTTTGATTGCTATTAACGTGTCAACTACTGGGTCAGGGCACAGAACTATATTCAGATAGAAGGCAAGAGTGTATGCACCTCGCGTGCTGAAAAGAAAGACTGTGACCCTAACTACGCGTTCCAGCTCCCAACCGCTGTCCGCGAGTGACGTCAAGTTTAAAAAACCTTGTTTATAAATTAAGAACTGTTCAAACATTACAAAAAAAAAACTTACAAGAAAAACGCAAAATAATCCTCTAAAGGTGCTTCATTCAAAGAATAGTCCGCTCGCACCGCACCGACTTCATATTTCTGCTACTTAGTGCTAGGCCATAAAACTTTAGGCTTTAGAGGATTATTTTGCGTTTTTTTTGTAAGTTTTTTTTTTTGTAATGTTTGAACAGTTCTTAATTTATAAACAAGGTTTTTAAAACTTATTTTACGTTTTTTTTTGTAAGGTTTTTTTTAAGTCGGTTTTACTTTTTTGTTAAAAGATTTTTATTTCACAATTTTATGTTGATTAAACATTTTCAGAATTATCCTCCAACTACTAACCGTTAAAAAGTTGTACCTTCCATCATCAGTTCACCAACATGAGATGATGACTACCGGATGCAAATACTTATGGGATGGGAGGTCCGTAGCTACTCTGTGAGCCGGTGCTGGCAGGGAGCCGGTCTAATTCCTTGCCATCAGATATGTTGAAGCGTATTAAGCAATTCATATATGGTAAATAATGTCAAGAAAAATGATAATACGTGCCTATAAAATTTGAGGGTTGCCCTCGATTTCCCTGGGATCCCATCATCAGATCATGACTTGGTGACAATGGGACCACCTCAGGAGTATACCCTTCCGAATAATGATTTGACATTTTCAGAATT
The DNA here is from genome assembly GCA_963691665.1 of Clepsis dumicolana. Classification (NCBI taxonomy): domain Eukaryota; kingdom Metazoa; phylum Arthropoda; class Insecta; order Lepidoptera; family Tortricidae; genus Clepsis; species Clepsis dumicolana. Next base: position 19,621,670 of record OY829507.1, on the reverse strand, counting down.
ATCCTCCAACTCCTAACCGTTAAGGAGTTGTACCTTCCATCATCAGCTCATCAACATGAGATGATGACTACCAGACTCAAATACTTAAATAACCTTAGAAAATATATGAAACACGTAGTACGTGCCTATAAAATTTGAGTGTTGCCCTCGATTTCCCTGAGATCCCATCATCAGATCATGACTTGGTGACAATGGGACCACCTCAGGAGTATACCCTTCCGAATAATGATTTGACATTTTCAGAATTATCCTCCAACTCCTAACCGTTAAGGAGTTGTACCTTCCATCATCAGCTCATCAACATGAGATGATGACTACCAGACTCAAATACTTAAATAACCTTAGAAAATATATGAAACACATAGTACGTGCCTATAAAATGTGAGGGTTTCCCTCGATTTCCCAGTGGAACGTAGAACCTCCTCCTTTTTTGAAGTCGGTTAAAAAGTTGGATGTTAATAGAGGTAAATTACGCTAGTGACGACAAAATACCTAGGCAAAATGATACACGCATCGATATACAAAACATTAAAGATAGGCCACGCACCTGTCCAGCGCTGATAAAATGCGGCCCTCGCTCATTAGCTGCCATAATGTCAAACATCAAAGGATACTAGTCACCGAACCACCTAATCACCTATAATTGTCTTCGCGCAGTGAATCTCAATCAACACGCTCTATTCCAATACGAATAATATTGATAAAGTATTTTCTTCTTGTCCGATTTATATTGTATTTTTTTTTTACTATAAACTGACCAGTGATTGACCCCCTATCTCACTTGATGGAAGGTGCAGATGAGGCCTAAGGTGTAACTCACTAGTTCAGTAACAGCCTGTACATTGCCTGTGTATTGTAATTCTGTGGGTCAGTGTCAAGCATTAAATTAGCTTATAAGACATTTTAATACTAAGCATTCTTATTTTAAGAAATGAAAATACGGATTTGGGCTCACATTATTGAGAAAACACATTTTTCTTCATTTTTCCTTCCTTGTTACTATTAAAACATGAATTATCAATAACGTGCGCCGTACTAACTTCAAAAATATAATTTTATCCTGTCTCTATGATATGCGGCTCGGAGGAATTTACAATACAATAAATACAATACAAGTATTCATTATTAAACACTACAAAACAGTACAAAAGATTACAGGCAATGTACACAATGTTCGGTCTTGTCTCTTAAAAGCGAGGATTTATGTTGTTTATTTAATATGTTGTAAGGTTCACCATTAATTATTTTATTATACAGTCCTTAGCACGATGTAATGCTCTGCTGTGTTGGGAATATCGATTGAAAAATCTAGTGTTGTGGGTGTCTATAGACGGCGGTGATTACTTACCATCAAATTGCCCCACGGACCAACCACCCTCTGGACACCGCATCTTCTGTATTTACTTGGAAAGTCATTATGAAAAAAGCCGCGATGAGCGGGCCGGGGGAATGCGTCGTGATTGGTTCACAGATTGTCATCTCGCTTGTCACCTGCACATGTAGCACGGCGCGCCATTTTGTCGCTTGTCGCGCAGTGCGTGCCTTTCATAGTGATGGTATCAGTGAAGGACGCACTGACCAACAAGCGACAAAATGGCACGCGTGCTGGCCCCCCAGGTCGAAAGTGAGCCGCGATTGGTGGCTAGAGAGATTTATAGGTGCAAATGAGCATATGCGTTTCGGAAACGTTCGCCCTGACATTTGGTGTCTAGAGGGTGGTTAGTCCGTGAATTGCCCACTCGTTTTGCTTAGTTAATAACAAACTTTTTTCCTTTCTCAGCCACTGCTGGCCGTTTACGAATTCCAAGTGTACCTATTTTCCTGTAATTTGCTGAAACGTTAAAGACTTTTGCACCTTAACGGCTCCCGCGAGACGGACCCACATCGCGCCGGAAGATATAAATCTATTCTTTATACATACATAGAAGGTGTATATTAATATACTGAAAGCCTCACAGACACCCCAATTGTTATTTTTTATGTTAAGTTAATTTTAATACGTATACAAATAACTCCATTACTTATTTCAAAAGATATTGCTATGTTTTGCCAATTCAGTACCTAATTCTAATTGATTTGTAAGCCTACACTCGTAAAGTAAACACATTACCCTCCTTTGCGTTTCGCAGTCGGGTAACACATGAAAATAGAAAAGGTCCGAGGAAATTATTTAAGGCAATAACAGCCAAGTTAGCTTATATGTATGTACATGTTTTTAATTTTAATTTTAATTTTAATTTTAATTTAATGTTATGTGTAAGTGTGACGAAAAATATATTATAAATATAACCGACATGTTTTATTTTTATTTTTTATTTCCATAGGTGACACAGAGAGCCCCAAAACGTCCCAATTCCTGTGACACCCCAGCCGTGACGGATAACGTCATCGCTTATTCGAACAATCGAATGACAAACTGATTATTTCGTGCGGAAAGCATCGAATAAAAATTGAAATATATACGAGCCACCCTTCCACGGGTTTATCGGCCCGATAATGTATGGCCAAAGTTCAGCCTGTTTGTAATTTGGGAAATGGCCCCGAACGTATTTTCACTTAACTTTTGTTTACGTTTTCAGGCCCATTTTTGTCTGTCGTAATGTGTTTTCGCTCTACGGGGTTAAAATAAGAATTGTTGTGGCGCTATAAACACAAGAATAATGCAGAAAGCTGGTTTTATTTTTAAAGTTGGCGAATATGTGGAATCAGATATGAACCGTAAATATTAATAAAGAAAATTGTTCATTTAGGCAATGATTGAACAAGTCTAGGTGGACTCCACTGTAAAGTTTTTCTTTGAAAAAAAAATATAATCAACAACTGTGCAGAGGGTCGAGCACGACCTTACGAATGCTGCGTAACGTTACGGTTATCGTATCGAGATCGAGAAACCTTATACAAAATTTTAGTTCCAAATACGCTCACGGGCGGGCGCTGTTCCAAACGTCATACAAACTCGACAACGTTTACTATTCGATTTTACGTGACGCAGCATTCGTAAAGTCGTGCTTGACCCTCTGATAGATTTTATTTCTACAGAAAAGTAAATCACCATTTTTCGATTTGCCTCAAAAATCATTTTACCCGTTTCATCATGATCATGACAGACAACAGACAGACTAGATGATCAACTTTAAAGAACATAAGTTTTTTTTTTAGGTAAGATTAGATAATTTTTAGGGTTCCGTACCTCAAAAGGAAAATACAGAACCCTTATAGGATCACTTTGTTGTCCGTCTGTCTGTCTGTCTGTCAAGACCCTTTTTCTCTGGAACGCGTAGAGGTAGCATGCTGAAATTAATATCAAATACTCAAGCCTGCGGTCCCTTGAAGCCGTAAAAAAATCAACCTTCTAAGTCAACGCAATCAAAAGATACAGTCATTAAAAAATCTATTTCCATACAAATTGTCGAAATCCGAAAACTTGAAATTTGGTATAAAGGTAGCTCTTATAGCACAGCCACTCCGAAAAGTCTCAAAATCTTAAAATTTTATGTCTGTCTGTAGATTGCACAGACCAATATAAGTTGAACCCACACTGCGTGCATTTTGCTTAAGAGCAAGGCTCTGCTAACACTGGACTTCTTAAAACACTGGGGAAAAGCGTTAAAATCTTTCTACGAAACCCTCGTGCGCCAGGGCGACTCGCACTTTTCCGGGTTTTTTTGGCAATTGATTACTTACACTAGAGGCTAATTAGTGTAAATTTCACGGAGCTACAAACGTCTCGATCGCGTTCGCGTTAACGTCTATTGAGAATTACATTGCAAATACGAGTCGCTAGAGTTTTAGAGGTTAACGCGAGCGAGACGTTTTCTTATAATGTCAAAAGTTACACTAGAGGGTCAAAGTGCCTAGTGTAAGCAACGACCAAAAATACGTTTACGTCAGAATTACTATAAATTAGCAGCGCCACTAGTGGCACGTATCGACAACAAACAATTCTAATGCTATTTGACAGTTAAACGCAAACGCGTTAGAGACGCGTATTTTTTAACCCCAGACGCAACAAAAAGAGGGGTGTTATAAGTTTAACCTGTGTATCTGTGTGTCTGACTGTGGTATCATAGCTTCCAAACGGATGGACCAATTTAATGCGGTTTTTTAATCAGTAGCTAGTTTAATCAAGATGGTTCCTAGCTAAGTTTCATTAAAATCGATTGACCCGTTTTTGAAACATTGAACTTTGAAATGACAATGTCGAGGGTTTTTCAACTTTTCCAAGTTAGTTAGGTTATTGAATTATTTGTTGCCCATACATGTCACTAGTGGCGCTGCTAATTTGCCCATAGGAATTCAGACGTAAACGCGAACGCGATCGAGACGTTTTTTTCGGTTGCAGCGCCTAGTGTAATCGCCGATCAGGCCAAGAAATACGTCTCGATCGCGTTCGCGCTCAACAATTCTCATACTATTTGACACTTTAACGCAAAAGTGGTCGAGACGTATTTCATGCTTTTTGATTGAACTAAGGACACTGAATCAAAACAAAACCAATGCCTCAACACTCACGTAACCGTCTCGCATCAAAATACTTAATAATTCCTAAGAGATTAACGTTCCACGAACGCGACAGCTAGCTCATAATAATGATAGATCACCTCCGAGACGCAAACATAATGAAAGAGTGCCGCGCTCGGCTAATGATCCCTTCGGGGATTCAGGAACTGTAAAATTGTGTATTGAGATTGAGAAAGATGTAGTCACGGGCTTAGCTTGTATATATTTAAAAAAAACGGGCAAGAGCGTGTCGGACACGCCCAGGATAGGGTTCCTAAGCCATTACAAAAAAGCCCTGGCATAGATACCTAATGTAAAGGTATTTTCATCACACCTATTCGAAACCAGTGTGAGCAGAGCCCTACTCCAAAGCAAACTGTACGGAGAGTGGGGTCAATTTATATCGGTTACTGACAGACACACATAATTAACTATTACTCCAAAACCTGTAAAGCCTGCTTATCTCTGATAGTTTTCCTTTTAAATTCACTATATGCACTACTGCTCTGATTTTTTTCACATTTCCAAATATAGCAGTTTCTCTGGTAGAGGGGGGGGGGGGGGACACCGGAGTCCAACAAAAATGAGTACGTCAAAGCTAAATATTTCGCAAACGAATAAATTTATCGAAAAATGATCTTCGAGCACCTTTAATAGTTTTGAAAGACCTATTCAACGATATCCCACGCTATGGGGTGGGCGAGAAATAAAAAATCATCTCCACTTTACGTGTAGGGGAGGTAACCCAAACAATTTTTTTTTAAAGATTTTATGCCAGCACTTTTTTGACTTAATTAATATGTGTATCTGTGCAAAATTATAGCTTTCTAGTACCAATAGTCTCTGAGCTATGCCGCGGACAGGCAGACAGACAGACGGACATGAGGGTATAAGGGTTCCTTTTTGCCATTTTGGCTTCGGAACCCTAAAAACGAGGTTAAAAATCTAAAATGTAGCCGTTTCTTCGATTGAATCGTAAGCCACTGGGTGATTGATAGTTGCTTTCATATAAGGCTCCCAAGATTTATGGGGGTCCAGAACTCATTGAAAGATATTGGTTCGCGGTTGGACCTTGCCCAGTTTTAAGTTTGGTCACGTTCAAAATACGCCTGTGATAATTTGGTGGCCCATCGGTGAGCTCCACACGATTGCCAGGAAGCTGTTGAAATATGCCACTTAAACAACCCATCTATCTTAAATCAGAATCAGCATCGTGTTCGTTTTGTATGGGCTGACAATATGGTATCGGAAACAGCTGTCACATAGACTAACATTTGAATAGCCTAGTAGTTAGAGACCCTGACTATGAAGGTTGAGGTCCCGGGTTCGAATCCTCGTCGGGGCAGATGTTTGTATGATGAATACGAATGTTTGTTCTCGGGTCTTGGATGTTTAATTTGCATATAAGTATGTATTTATCTATATAAGTATGTTTATCCGTTGTCTAGTACCCATAGTACAGGCTTTGCCTAGTTTGGGACTAGGTCAATTGGTGTCAATTTGTCCCGTGATATTTATTTATTATTTATTTATTTATTTAAATGCCCTGCTGGCCCGTATTTCCCCAACGTTATAAATGTCAGTTTTCAATGACAATTCGGCGTAAATTGCTGGCTTCAAAAGTTTTTGTGTTAGCGTTAGCGCGCTTCATATTGTCATAGAAATGTAGATCGAATTGTCATATAAAACTGACAATTGTAAAGATGGTGAAATAGAAGCCTGGGCGTCAACTTCCATTTTATTTACTGCAGTTCAACCCGAGACCCCATAACGTAAGTATGTTGACACTCGTCATCGGATTGAATTGTCAGTTCTTGTACAACCGTGACAGCGAGCTAGCTAGGCCAAAAAAAAACGTCTCGATCGCATTCGCGTTTACCTCTGAATTGACAACATTTCATGTTTTTCACACCTGGAAATTAATATAGGTATCGAAAGGGCTTTGCCTCCTGAACACTTGAAAAAATTAATATTACTTATTTTATTTTAAATACAAGAGAATAAAATAAAATTACCAATTCTACCAAAACTACGCAAGAATGGGTGTAATACTTTTGCCTTTTTCACGAAAAAAAAATAAGCAACAATCACACGTAGGTTTGACAATGTCAGATAAATTTAACATCCTGGTTTTGTTTTTCGATCGTGGCAAGACAAAGACAATTGATCCATCCTAGCGTAGTTTCGGAGTTACGTCCTTTTGGAATAAGTACCTTTTAATAAATTAATTACAAATCCTAATGAATATTTAAAACCGTAGGTTTGCTCGTCTTTCAAAGTAGGATACAGATAATTAATCAAATTATAGTCTCAAAAATACGAAATGTTGTTACTATGGGCACATTAGCAGCGCCACTAGCGTACCCACGACAAAGTCTGGCTTGACGGTTCCTCTTAATTGGATACTGTATGTTCTCTAATTCGTGTATATATGTATTTTAAGTAGTGTATACTTTTTTATATGTATTCATTTATCGTTATGTTATTGGTATGTACTAGAGTGTATCTGTATTTCTATGTATGTGTATTTTAAATGCTTTAGTTAGGTAATTAAGTTAATTTCAGGTTCCGGATCCTCTTACTTTTATTTGTATGTCTACTCTTTTTTTCTGATGTCCTGTCAATCGCCCGAAGGTTAACTGGTAGAGATTCCTTTAAGGGATAAGTTCGCCTTTGTACATTTGCTTTTGTTCTGTTATCTGTATTTTTTTGTTTCATGTGCAATAAAGAGATATACATACATACAAACATACAAATGTGGCGCTCGCAGCGCAAACGCGATTGGAATAGTATTTTTGGCCCTTGAATACACTAGACACTCTGATACAAATAATTGCCAGCCCATACAAAATGAACACATTGCTGATAGCGAGTGAGTTAAACAATGATCATTCCGCTGGTTCAACCACACAAAAATTTAGTCACGACTATTGTATTAGGTACCTTTCGGCAACTATAGCAAAGTTTATAATTATACACTGCGGCGTTGAATCGACCACTTCGAGATCGTTCGCTTCACGGCTTTGCAACGTAATGCAATTTGCACGATTTTATTAGCTTATGTAAATTTTAATTTACTTACTTATTATGCTAGCTCAACGATCCGATGCAGATACAATACAATAGGTACAATACGAGGAACTCGGTTGAACACCACGTAAAACACAAAACAAGAAAAAATGTACAAAAAAAATACTAATTTTGCGGGTGGTAGGACCTTTGTGCGAGGTCCGTCCGGATCGCTGCCCCATCTTACTCTCTAATCCTGTCGCTAAGCACCAGTGCTTGCACTGTTGTGTTCGTGTGGAGAGTAAGACAGCCGAGGAAATTACTGGCACAAGAGGCATTTCATCTTAGCCCTCTAGATTGGCAACGCATCTGCAATCCTTCTGGGGCTGCGGATGTCTATGGGCAGTGGTGGTCACCTATCATCAGGTGACCCACTTGCTCGTTTACCTTCTTCGTCGTATAAAAAAAATACCTAGCAATGGGCAGATCTTGACTTCTGACACGAAAGAACATGACTGTTCTGGACAGAACCTATTCTATATCCCTTCCCGACATGGTCCAAGGTCTCTGTATCTGAAGTAAAACTGAGGAAGACTGCCAAACATAAAATATTGATTTAGTGCTATAAAATATTCCAGTGTCAAGACAGTGTTAGGTAGTATTAAGTACTCAATGATTTGCATAATGTTATGATCGCCTAAGCGGACCGAGTAAGATAAAGTAAACATCAATAACTTGCCCCCAGGTCATTATAACATAATTAGTTATTCATACAATTCCACACTCACATATTGCCAAGAAATACCTACGCGAAGGACTTTGTCACTCTTGACGCACAGTATAATTATGTTTGTCATTGCGTACGTTTATTAATGCGACAAAGTGCTGAAGCTAGAGGCCCGAACGACGATTATAAATGGTGTTTGTAAAAATAAAGTTATCGTTGTTTTATAACAAGCTTTATCTTATCGTCTGAACTCAAAATAGATATAAGACTGATTCCCAATACAGCATCCACAGTATAAAACGGATTTCCCTAGGCAGCAGTCATGCCGAGAAAAGTCGCCGTGGTCACAGGCTCAAACAAAGGAATTGGCTTTGCAACCGTGAAATTGCTTTGTAAGAAATTTGACGGCACCGTCTATCTAACATCCCGAGATGAGGCCAAAGGCAAGGCAGCAGTCGCTGAATTGAACAAACTGGGATTCAAACCCGCCTTCCACCAACTAGACGTCATCGACAGAAGCAGCATCGAAAGATTCCGCGATCATATCAAAAAGAGCCACGGAGGTATCGATGTCTTAATCAACAATGCCGCTGTTGCTAACAGCGTAGCTTTATACAACACCTATGATGAGTGTAAGTACATTGTTGACATCAACTATAGGAGTCTGTTGACCGTTCAAGAGCTTCTTTTCCCGCTTGTCAGAAACAACGGTAGGATCGTGAACATTTCAAGTGATTGCGGACACTTATCCAATGTAAAGAATAAGTACTGGATTGAGCGGTTATCGCGAAAGGATTTGACTGTCAAGGATATAAACGAATTCGTTGATTGGTATCTGGAGTCTGAGAAGAATGGAACTTTTAATAGGGATGACATAGCTGATGAGGGAACGGTGGCTGCGTACAGAGTGGCCAAAGTTGGTGTGAGCGCGCTGACTATTCTACAGCAGGAGGAATTGGAAAGTCGCAACATTTCTGTCAACTCCATGCACCCGGGGTTAGTACGTACGGACATGACAGATGGTGTTGGTTTTTACAGTATCGATGAGGCTGCTGAAACACCCGTGTATTTGGCCCTTGAAGCGCCGGAAAGTCTTAAGGGTGCGTATGTCTGGTACGACCGACGGGTACTAGACTGGTACGACTACAAAGCCGACTGGTATTTCAAATCGAGTACTTTGCAGAAATAATTTAGCAGTTTTGGGCTTAGCTGGCCTTGTTCAATGTTGCAATAAATAAAGATAATTGTCAATCTCAGTATGCTTGTTTGAATTAGTCATCTTCATCCTCGAAGTCGTAAGTATTTGGAACGTTCTTTGAATCTTTAAGGCAATTTTTTTTTCATGTTTTTATTATACAGTTAATCTAAATTTTCCACTTAGAATACACAACAATTCTGAACCCGCGAGCGCGCCTTATACTGAGGTAACTTAAAACTACTCTTATAAATAGAGTGGTTTGGCATACTTAGTCATCTACGCAGCGTATCGTGACCATGTTGCAATAATGACAACATTAATGAATCCCTTCTCATGTCGTTCTTACATGCAGAAATGCCGTTGGGTTTTATTAAATAGAATATGATTATATTTTAAGTGTAAAAAAAGTAGCGAAATCGATAACAAATGGACACAGTGCGCTGCGTGCGGTTATGATTGAAAAATTTATTAGCTTTCTTTATGTAGTAGGACAAAATTTCCTATGAGTCATCGTTTCCGAGATGTAAGCAAAATACCAAAAAATGGGTCCTTCTTTGTGTCCCCCCCCCCCCTCCTCCTAGGGCTCACCTCGGAGGTGTGGGGACTTTTTAGTATGTTAGTCCAAAGTCTTAAAGTCAAACTTTCTGCTTTCGACCTTTCCATCCACAATAATTTATTGCAAACATTATCTGGTTTGTTCTGTATTCTGAGATTTTCCATAACGTCGGTGGGTACTTACGGAACAAGTTCTACAGGTAGATACCTGTTTCGTATTCATCATTTCCTGTCGCAGTTCTTCTTATTACGATAAACATCTGTGTATCATTCTTTACGCTCTATTGTACTGTAGGTATTTTGAGCTATTGAATCAAAATAATTTAAACGCTTCAACTGTTTTGGTAGGATGTCGGATATGTAGACTGTAAAATGAAAAAAAAAAGGTTTTTTTTGATGTTTCGTCTGTCAAGTAGAAAAATCTGTAAGTATGGCTATTATAACGTGCACAGATGTACAATTATCTGTATACTAAATCTTGTGTCGTAAATAAATAAAGAAAAACATACTTATTTACGTTTCTCTGTAAAAATTAAATGCGGGCTATACACACTGGCCGATACCGGGCGAGGCACGCATGCCGTCCTTATCTTGCTTATAATGCTCGAAAGGGACGACAAGCGGGCCTCGCACGGTCTCGCCGAGTGTGTGCAGTCGGAAAAACATTTATTTCACAAAATGTTCTTGCAACATTTACCTAAACAATTAGGTAAGTACATGTCTTTCAAACTAAAAATTAACTCGGCTGTAAGAACGAAAAAAACAGAATTTAAAGCCATTATTTCAGGTCTTTGTTCTAGCTTTAGTAAAATTAAATTATTCATGTTTTTCAAACTACATGAGGTGCAGTTGACTTTTTGGAAGAAAACAAAGAACACAATTTCCCAAACAAATTTATAAAATCAACACAAATACAGAGAGAGAAAAAAGTACACAGGAGACACAGACAAAACGATACCAGGTTGCTTCTTGTTGGTCGAACGGGCTGGAGGGAAATGAGCCCCGCAGAGGTGCGCGCGGACTTTTATAACCTTCACGCTCTACCGCTACTTTTTTTTCTTTGTGACGACTACACATGATAATACAACCCATTATCATTTCTCATCAAAAGCCAGAGTCAGTCATTCATGACAGCTGGATAACTCAGCCAAAGAAAAGCGAATCGAGTAAGTACAGTAATTAGGTATGAGTACAGAAGTTGTCTTTACTTACATGTATAATTATCTAATTAAGTGTCAACTTCACGTCTTTGTTTTTGTCAATCTTTTTGTTACGATCTCACACACCTAGTGGGTTAGTTATATTCTTAAAGCCACAAGGTTTTAAATTGTGTACATTTAACTTTCATTTTGTATTTATGGCTATTAAAACTTGTCATTGTTATAGGTAGGTACAACAGTCAACAACCGTATTGAATTCAGCTCTTATTTATTATTTCCACCCACAGCTACAATGTATACATCTCCAGTTTATGTATATGTATTATTATACTTATTATTTGACCGTGGAGGAGTTTTACACCTCTGCTGATTTTAAATTTAGTTTAAATTGACCTTGACTATACATCTCTAAGCCATTTAGATTAAGTATTATATTATAGTATTAATTCTGGGACCCTGTACATCCCTTTGTAATTTAAATTTTCACAGATATTTGACCTGGAGACCCTATACATCTCCTGCTCAATTAAAACGTGCCAGTAAAGTAAAGTGTTCTGGTTTTGCTGTTTTAATAATTACTTTTTACACTTGTTTCTAAAATGCGGTATTTTATTTTTTCTCTCTTAATCTTTTAATGACAGAGTGAGGTTTCTTTGTGTAGTTTGTCTGTGGTTGCGTATTGTAAGAGCTAATGTAACTTGTTTTTAGAAAAAATGACTTTGTGCCAAGTTTCTTGCGGCGCATTCTTCTTGGCAATCATGGTCTTTCCGAAAGCGCTGGTAGACTCAAAAAAAATGACGTGTAAAAGAGCATTCAACTGCCTATTTGCTGAATAAAATTTTGTATTTTGAATTTTGAATTTTTGAATTTTGTATCTGCTAAAAACGTAACGTAATCATTTATTTCTAAAATAAATTTAGAACAACTTACAAATTAAATATACGAAGAAAAACGTAAACACTACCATAAACAAACGACGGCACCACTCCGGCAGTCTGACCAGAAACAGTAATACCGGTCCGACCGCACCATAATGTTTGAATAAGGACTCGACCTTGAAGTAATAATCCGCCTTGTGATCGTACCAATCCAACACTTTCTTATCAAACCAGACATAAGATCCTTTTAGCGTCTGAGGCGCGTCTAGTACTAAGTAAATGGGAGTCTCTGCAGCTTCGTCCGCAGTAAAATTTCCCTTCCCTTGCGTCATATCGGTTTTAACCAACCCCGGATGCATGGAGTTCACCGAAATATTTCTAGAATCCAATCCCTTCTGCTGTAGCATCGTCAAAGCACTAACAGCAACTTTAGCTACTCTATAAGCAGCTATAGTTCCCCCATCAGCAAAATCATCCTTATTAAAAGTTCCGTTTTTGACACCACTTAGGAACCAATTCACGAATTCGTTGATATCGTCCAAGGTCAGACTTTTACTCGATAACTTATCTATCCAGTACTGATTCCGAATGTTAGATAAATGTCCGCAATCACTGGAAATGTTGAGAATTCTTCCGTTATCTCGCACCAGTGGAAATATTAGCTCTTGTATTGTGATCAGGCTCCTGAAGTCAATATCAATCACTTGTTTACTTTCCTCGTATGTTGTTCGCAGCCCGGCTCCTGACACGGCTGCATTGTTGATAAGTACGTCAATACCTCCATGTTTATCTTTTAAGAAGTCTCTGAATTTGATAATGCTTGTTCTATCAGATACGTCTAGTTGATGGAATTCGGGGTTGAGGCCTAGTTTCTTCAAGGTTTCAACCGCGTCAGCTCCTCGGGCGCGGTCTCTGGATGTAAGGTACACTGTGCCCTCGAATTTTTGGCAGAGAGCTTTGACAATGGCAAATCCTATCCCTTTGTTGGCACCGGTAACGACGGCGACCTTCATGACCGCTTGATACGAGTTCTCGGACCGGACTGATTGCAAAACACGTTTGTTGCCATGATAAGATTTCCTGCGTCGTAATTATTCGGCTCAATCATTAACAAGTCTCGAGTATAACGTGTTGGATTGTCAACTAAGTGGTTTCTCGGATAAGGTGTGTTGTTGACTGGCCATATTGATAAACATGCGCTTTTACGGAATTCAGAATCAATTAATATAATGGACTCTGATTGTAAACAAGTACAAAACTAATTGTACTTAAGATTCCACAATAATGTCGAATCGGTGTTATATAAAAAATATAGAAGTAGGTAGTAATATTTTAAAGGAAATGCTTAGTGCCTTCCTATTTTTATTAGGTTCTACGTTCCACTGTATGATTTTTATTTTTTTTATGTATGTACATCGATTACTCCGTCAATTGTGGACCGATTTTCAAAATTCTTTTTTATTCGAAAGGGTATACTGCTGAAGTGTTCTTATTGTCACCAAGTCATGATCTGATGATGGGATCCCAGGGAAATCGAGGGCAACCGTCAAATTTTATAGGCACGTATTATGTGTTTCATATACTTTCTAAAGCTATTCAAGTATTTGCGTCTGGTAGTCATCATCTCATGTTCATGGGCTGATGATGGAAGGTACAACTCCTTAATGGTTAGGAGTTGGAGGATAATTCTGAAAATGTTAAACCATTTTTCGAAAGGGTATACTTCTGAGGTGGTTCCGTTGTCACCAAGTCATGATCTGATGATGGAATCCCAGGGAAATCGAGGGCAACCCTCAAATTTTATAGGCACGTATTACGTGTTTCATATATTTTCTAAAGCTATTCAAGTATTTGCGTCTGGTAGTCATTAACTCATGTTGATGAGCTGATGATGGAAGGTACAACTCCTTAACGGTTAGGAGTGGGAGGATAATCCTGAAAATGTTAAATCAACGTAAAATTGTGAAATAAAAATCTTTTATCAAAAAAGTAAAACGGCCTTCAAAAAAACCTTAGAAAAAAAATGTAAAATAATCCTCTGAAATAATAACAGGTAAATAAAATAAAATAAAATGCATTTATTTCGGACAACAGAAAATAAAGCCTAAAGTTTTATGGCCTAGCACTAAGCAGCAGAAATATGAAGTCGGTGCTTCATTCAAAGAATATTCCGCTCGCACCGCACCGACTTCATATTTCTGCTGCTTAGTGCTAGGTCATAAAACTTTAGGCTTTAGTTTCTGTTGTCCGAAATAAGTGCGTTTTATTTTATTTTATTTATTGTTATTTTAGAGGATTATTTTACGGTTTTTTTTTCAAGGTTTTTTTTGTTATAGGTATGATCATGTAACTTTATGATAATAATATCTGTGTGATTTCCAAAGCCGCCAAAAAAGATTGTATTAAAAATGAAAATGCTCCGTCCAGGGGGACTACTACGAAATTCAAAAATCGAAGTTCGCATCTTATTGTCAAGCTCACTCTCGTATTAAATAATATTGGCTTAAGCGGGACAGCACGACACGAAGTTCGAATTTTGCACTTCGTAGTAGGGTGGCAGGTCGTTTCTCACCAGTCTTACAAGCTTGCTTGCATTTTTCAGTAGTAGCACAGCTTCGGAAGATAACATGGCTTGGGAAATTACTGGCACAAGAGGCATTCCATCTCAGCCTCCTGGCAACACATCTATTATTCTTGAGTTCTGCGGGTGTGTATTAGCGGTGGTAATACTGGCAATTTAACCATGTACACTAGTTGCTATTTGAGCTAGGTTTCAGCAGTTAATTTTTTTACCAATTTTCAATTTTTTTTCAAACATCGTCGAACCTGTTCACAAAATTTTAAGAGAATCGGTTGAGAAATGTGACCCGTACCTAGAGGAGAACAGCCATCTGGCTAGATATACGAAAGCATTTTTGACATTAAAAGCTGAAACGGAGGACGCTTTGCTCGCTCGGTCAATTATAAGTGTCAAAGTTTTTACGTTTGTTTATTTATCAATCGCGCTAAACGGCTGAACGGATTTGAACAAAGTTTTGCATGTACATTTATAAAGCATGAGCCAAATACGGCTAGAAGAGTTTTATTTTTTTTATCCGACAAGAAAGGCAAACTAGCAAGTGGGTCATCTGATGGTAAGTAATAAATTAGCGAGTAAGATGGTGGTAGCGATCCGGACGGACCCCGCAAAAGGTCCTACCGCCCAAGATTCTTTTTATCCCGCAAAATTAAGTTATTCCTGAATTTTATACGGAACAAATCGTGGGAGTCAGCTAGCTTGTCATAAAGCGACTGCATCCATCTTGAAACATTCTCGCCTCGCGCAAACCATCTCGACTTTACCATACCTTCTGATCGCCCCGATCGCATGTTGCCCCCATGTTTTATTCACAAGAATTCCATTAGCCAGCAGAAGGCCGCGGACTCCTCGGGGAGTCGGCAACGCGGACAATCACACGCCCCGGGCACGGGCCGCATTATCACACTTAGCTTAAAACAGTAACTCAACTACACAAACGTCCGATTTGACACACACAGACGCATGTCGCTTCAATAAACGAAATCCTCAATACTTTAGTCGAGGGTGTCGCGTCGAATTGTTAAAGGACATTTTAAATGATCCGCGGTTAATTGCATTAGACATAATGAAAACGGGACCTATAAGGTAATCGCGGTCAACATTCCGTTTTCAATATGTCTGTTAAAAGACGTTTTCAGTTAATTATTTTTGGCCAGTATGGTATGTACTATACCAATAAGGCTTGGGTTAAGAAATAAATAAATATAAACAAACTAAGCCAGGCTGACAACAGGTGATGTCCTTAAGTGATTTTAAAGCAGTACGTCTCGTCGCTTTGCCTAGAAGTAAAAGAGAAACAACGATGTCGGCGGCTGTAGTGTAGGTACAATACATATTAGTTGACAAAGCTTAGCATGATCACATCATAATGGAACAGAATTTTTAATTAAATACACGAAGCATAGAAAAATAAAGACGTAAAACCATTCAAATAATTATGATTTTAAGACGTAACTTTGCATTTTTTTTTTTTGAACAATTTCATCAAATCGTGTTTTTGAAATGTCTAGTCTTTTAAGCGCCCAGTTGTTTTGTGCGAAAATCGCAGCGTTAGTCGGATGCGATCAACTTTTGCCTTGTTGGTTCAATGCTGCGTTCACCGCGTAAAACAATGTTTGGTAATGGGGATGTACCGAAAAATCTGACCCCCTCTTTTTATATTTTATTTCGATAAAATGGGCCACAATAAGGATACGAGTTTCTCATTTTTCTATTTAAGTAAATGCGTATTTTGTTTTCGTATTAATTAAAAATGTTAGCTACAGCAATGACGTCACAATGATGGGGTTTGATCAAGATAACAGATTTTTTCTCTTGAATGCACCCCAATGAAAGAAAGAAAGAAAGAAAGAAACATATATTTATTAGAAACTAATTCACGTTCAATGCACGTTTTTGCAGTATCTGACTGGCAACACTTACACATAACATGTCATGTAAGATGTCATAAATAACTTGTGTTGTATGTTGTTAAGTAGTTTTTAAGCTCTTAAAATGTAATTTAGAACATAATTAGAATAGCAAATAAAATAAAAATAGCCTTTATTCTCTGATGAATGTTACAAAGAATTTATATTAATTAATAAACTTAGTATAGTAATAGTAATTCAATGAAAAATGTTTCCTATTAGTTAAGTCTTACTAATTGATTTTGTTATTTTCATGTTCCAAGTTTTTAAGTATGTGTTCTTGATGTATTCTCTTTATTATTATCTAATATTCCGACTGAATGACTTTGTATCCATGGTCATCAAATAAATTTAAAAAAAAAACATGCCATGTGATTGTCAATCATGTCACCAGATGTCACCACATGATACCGATATTTGTTGTTGATTTTAATAACCTTGCGACAAAATGGACAAATATACGTGCTTCGTGCCTGATTGCATCAACTTTCACAGAAATATACCTGCAGAAGATACAGGAATATTATAAAACTCAAACCAGAAGTATCGCCTTTGAAACTCTTGCCTATATAAATAACACGTTAAGCGAAAACGTTGGACCCCTTTTTACGAATACTGCGCGCACGGAGGATCACTCTAAGCGATCACTAGTGTATCTTAATGTTCCTCATTTGTATCTGTTCCTATGTTTCTGTACAATAAGGCATTTAATTCATACCTGGTGGGTTCGAAATTTCGATTCAGATATCGTAAACAAATTAATCGTGTTTCGAATAAAACGTCAAAACGACATAAGAAAAGCTGTCAGATACAAATTCTAATGGTCCGAAACCGTAGTATTACATTCAATGTTGTGAATTTCATTGACGTTTTTAACTAAATTTGTATATAGAAATAATTTGATTAATTTCATATTTAATGTATTTAAATATCAAACCAGCTTTTGCTTCGTAAGTGCTTATTTATTTTATTTTTATTTTGTTACAAAAGTATGACTGAGAGTTACGTTAAAATAGGAATATACACCACAGCTGTAATTAGGACTCCCAGCAGACCGACCACAGGTTATGTAAAAAATATTACGAGCTCGTGTCTTCGATATGTGTTCGTCACAACGATTAAGGTCAAAATAAAGTTAAACTAAAAAATAGCAATAATTTATTAATAAAATCATTAGAATAAAATCTGATGATTGGAAATTGTTAAGAAAACCTATTCCTCGAAATGGTTTTTGAATTAGCATAGGTTGTCAAAAACTGGTACATCCCCATTAGGTTATCAGAGGGTCGAGCACGGGTTTTCGAATCCTGAGTAACGTTACGTTATCGTATCAAAGTCTAGAAGCCTCATACTACATTTTAGTTCCAAATACGCTCACGGGCGAGCGCTGTTCCAAACTTCATACAAATTTCTCGATAAAGTTACTACTCGATTACATTACGCAGGATTCGAAAACTTGTGCTCGGCCTACCGATGTAAAATGAAGTGCGTCAAACGCATCGCGTTTATCGCATAAAACAACCGCGATAATATAAAAAATACGTTACCAATCATTTTTCTCTCCTTGACAAATCAAAAAGATTTTGTTAAAACCAATTTAGGTAATGTCAGCGCCTTGAGAGACGCAAGCTAAGCTACTGCCTCAGCTAATATATTTACTGTGGCATTATGGAAGATTGTTTACGTGGCGTGAACTCTGAATGCCAGCGGTATGTTTTGTTGTTGATATTCAATATTTTTACAAATGGTGCGTTGTTCGTTTTTATCGGTCTGAAGCCTTTGGTTTATGTTGCAAGGTTCACGTGTGGTTGTCTTATTGGAATCGGTTTCATACAACCGCTCTCGGGTACCCGGGGTTGCGGGTGTCTATGGGCAGTGGTGATCACTTACCATCATGTGACCCACTTGCTCGTTTGCCTTCCTCGTCGTATTAAAAAAAATCGAGAAAATACTGAGAGACAGTTCATCTTAGCCTACAGGTTGACAACGCGTCTGCAATATCTCCTGGATGTTGGCATCCACAGAGACTTACCATCAGGCATGACTTGCTATCACAAAGTACGAAATTCACGAAAAACGTGTCCCAGCACAATACGGCGCTTCTCGATGACGTCCAAAATAACGAGCGCTGTCGTCCGACCAAACTGAGACTGACTGACGCTCGATTAGTGGTCTTTTGATTCGAACATTTTCAGGCGCTAACCCGAAGTCCATGGTGTTAGGAAGTCAATGCCATCAGGTGATTTACTTGCTCGTATACTTTTCTTTTCCCACAAAAATGAAAAATTAAAACAAAGAAAGTTACTAAATTAATAATGCGAATCGATTACAAAAGCAATTTCATACACAATCACCCTTTCGATCAGTTAACAACACAATCCTTCATTGACCCGCAGAAACTAATTTCGAAATAAAAGCAATTTACAATGACATTAAATCTAAGCTTAAACTAAATAAACTACAACTTAAAACTAAATTAAATCTAAATAAGGCCCCCGTGGCATAGTGCCCAAAAGGCTGGCAGCGTTGCCTCGCTGAATAGCGATGCTGATTCTTTGAGAGAGAAAACTGCCAGCCCTTTGGTCACAAGTTGCATCAACTAAGCACTTTCGAAAACAAAATACAAATCCTCAATATATCATAAATAAAAACTTTGCCTACAAATAACACCCTAGCACTGTCAGAATTTACGCCCAAAACTTTTGCTATTATGATATTTGTGCTACTAAATGTATACAGACTGTTCAGTGTCGGATAGACTGACATGCGGACAGCGCCATCTATTGTACAATAGTGGAGCTAATTTATTTTTTGATGATTTCTGAAAAACTATGCTATTTAGAGACATACTTTATTTTTTTCTGTAATCTTGTATGTAATAGTTACAGTTTTTTTTGTCTATAAACTTCGGGGTAGGGTTTTCTATTTTTTATTTTATTCAAAAATAATTATCAATCAACAGAGGCAATTAATGTGGAATTTTGCTCAGCCACTTGCTGTAATATTAACCGTTTGTTATCTGGCACTTGTTTAGTTTTTTGTATATTTCCTGTCCACCATTTAAATGCCAATTCCCTATCTCCATTATTTAGTTTTTCTCTTCCGGGCATATTGCAATTTATATCCCAAATATCGACACAGCGGCCATTTTGAAGTAGAACCGTAATTTTTTTTTTAAACATTGTAAAGGCCCTGAGGCGGTAATACTTTTACTCTTTAACGGTTATTTGAAAGCTTTTGTTGCGTTGAAAGGAGAACAAAGTTAAAAAGGCAAAATTTTAATGTGTTACCAATAATCCGAACATCCTATAGGTGATATTCTGGAAACAGGACAGGTCAGGAGTACCCAAAACCGGAGAGCATGTATGAAGAATGTTATAGTTATGAGATTAAGGGAAGCAAAGGTTGTATGTCAGGATCGTAGCAAGTGGAAGTCCGTGGTCTCTGCCTGCCCCTCCGGGAAACAGGCGTGACTGTATGTATGTATGTTATAGGTTAGGTATACTGTGTACCTACATAACTATATACTGACTCTCTCAGTTGAGTACCCCGCGACCTCATTATTACTGAGTATTTTTTTTTCAAAAAGTTTAAATTCGACAAAACAAAATTGTACAGATTTAATTGTTCAACTGACAAACCGGTCATTATTTTCAAGGCAAAGTTACCGGACCGGTAAAATTGCCGGTACGGTGGTGTCTGAATATACGATACTAATGGGTGCGACACGTATGAATAATTCACGGAGTATTGAATTAAAGCCAACTTTTGTTCTGTTTACATTTGAGTTAAAAAGTTGGTGGAGCGATTTCGTATGAAGGTATACCTACGGGAGTAAGTTGCAGGCGGGTAAGGGAACTAACTACACGTATAAAGTATGTACCGAGACTAAGAAGTTGTTTTTAGAAAGTCTCACATAATTCCTCGCAGCCCCACAAGAGGCGTTTCATCTTAGTTCTCTAGGTTGGCAACGCATCTGCAAACCCTCCTAGGTTGCGGGTGTCTATGGGCAGTGGTGATCACTTACCATCAGGTGACCCAATTGCTTGTTTGCCATCCTCGTCGTATAAAAAAAAATCCGAGCGACATTTTGACCGAGCTAACGAAGTCAGCATCTTTGCTTCAGCTTCGACGAAATTTCTTTCGTATGTCTGTCCCGCTGTCTGGGTGTCAGCTGCCCCCCGACTACGAAGTGCAAAATTCGGATTTCGTATCGTGCCGTCCTACTCTAGCTAATATTATTTAAAACGAGAGTGAGCGGGACGATACGATACGAACTTCGATTTTCGAATTTCGTAGTATGGGGGCTGTTCTCCTCTACAAGTTGCATTTCTCAACCGATTCTCGTGACGCTCACAAATTTGCTTATTCGCGAAATAAACAGATTTTTTTGTCGATTCGTTTTTTAAAAATCTTCGTGAAGAGAAACAAAACGAAAAATATTCAAAGATGACCTGATCTTAGTGAATTTCGTAATCAGGTTCGATTGTAGAATCTTTTTCTCGGTTCGTTTTTAAAAAATCAGTGAATTTGTTCACGCGGTGAGATTCAAAAAATGATACCCTGGTAAAGATCTTGGGATCGTGGTGGATGCGGAAAGCATAAGACAGGTCTGAGTGGAGAGCCGCGGGGGAGGCCTATGTCCAGCATATTTAGTAAAATCTTTTAAACATTGTAAAACGTGTTCATATTATGGTAATACGAACGTTTACGCCCCTAAATTAATCCCCTGTGTACCCAGCGCCCCCTCGTGGAGGACCGTCGCAAAATTAGAAGCGATTCGCAAATTCAGATCCCACTCCCGCGCGTATGGTAATTGGATTTTAATAAACGCTCCTCCAGAAAATTTATAATTATTTTACTTAGGGCGAATGAGATTCGAAATTTTGTTACTCACATTTCTTCTTGAGTCGATTTTGTTTATTTAGCGTTATAGAGTTTAAGTTTTAAGGCGCCAGAGCCCTTAGTGTAATCAAAAAGCACAAAATACGTCTCGATCGCGTTTGCGTTAAAGTGTCAAATAGTATGAGAATTGTTAAACGCGAACGCGATCGAGACGTATTTCTTGGCCAGGTCGGCGATTACACTAGGCGCTCTGTGCCCTTAGTGTAATCGCCGACCAGGCCAAAAAATACATCTCGAACGCGTTTGCGTTGAAATGTCAAATATGTAGTATGAGAATAGTTTATTGTCGATACGTGCCACTGGAGGCCAGTGGAGGCACTTCCAATAAGTAATGAGTAAATTCGCAACTCTTGCTTTGGCGTAAATTTGAACGCAATTTAACGCGTTCAGACAGCATCCGCTTTGCTGATGAGCTTTCACCAAAAGCTACTTAGCATTCTCATAGGGCGGGTTAAGTTCCAGCAAGTTTCTACAACGCGAGGTTACAACATCGAGCTTACGAACGCTTCCGTATAGTCGTGCGTTCATACGTGAGGTAATGCAGTAGGTATAACAATTACATTTACATTTGCTGAGCTCTACTACTATATACGGCCAAAAAAACGTCTCGAACGCGTTTGCGTTAAAATGGCAAATAGTATGAGAGTTGTCAGTGGGGTGCGGGTCGGGTTACCTCCTCGTGTGTCTAGGTCCTGCGGTTCCCTTCTGGATCCGTCCGAGGGGAAGAGCAGTGCTGGGGCCGGAGCACCCTGGGCATCGGCAATGATTTCCTGGTCAAGAATTTATGGAACATCATTGGCCGATGGCTAAGAACTCGACAAGGACTCATTTGCTGGTCGTTGGAGGAAAGTCTGCGATGAATGCTTGCGGTTCTGTGAGATAATGGATGCACGTCTCTCTTCCTGTATTTGAGTATTATCTTTGTATAATATTATTATTATCTTTCTCTGTATATTTTCTGTACCAATATGTTTTTTCTCCCTGTTGTTTGTTCTCCCTGTCTTACTCAGCAACTTAGTTTTAAACTGTTATGCTGTGTAAGTTTTTTATAAATAAATAAATAAGGGGAGGGGTGTTTATTCAGTTTGGCCTATCAGACATCTTTTTAAATGTATTTTTTTTTATATTACATTACTCTTGCAATTTTATTGATTGTTATACGTGTTTGTTAAATTTACTGACATTGGCACGAGGCCAAGAGGCCGCCATTACGAAAGAAGAAGAGTTGATCGTTGCCGATACGTCGTTGCCCAATTTGTCCATAGTAATTCGAATCAGACGTAAACGCGAACGCGATCGAGACGTTTTTTTTGACAGTTGATTAATTACACTAGACGGTCTGGAGCTGTTAATAAAACATACTAGGTACTCAATTGTTTTTGAGATTAAATTATGTAAAAAAAACTCAGATCTATCGCTGTATCATACATACATTTAAGAAAAATAACGACGGACTGAGAACCTCCTCCCTTTTTTCTTGATTTTACACGATTGCGAAAAAGAGTGTATTGTTTTCAAGGTTCATGTATGTAATTATGTGAGTTTCTTTATTCCACTGAAACTCGGAAACGGTTCAACCGATTTTGATGATTTGAGGTTATTTGAAGTTTGTTAAGGATAAGGATAAGCAAACAGAACCAAAAACTATAAGAAAAGTATGTATTTCAAAAAGGTTAGGTTAAGGTTTGCGATAACATTATTATTTGATGCAATGTAGGGTAAAGTATTATTATTACTATGGCGTAAGACACAAAATTGTGACCCAATATTGCTCTTGATACTCGTGTTCCTAAATGGTGCTCTGCATTTGTAATTGCGGAAACTCATCCGCAGTGTGTAATTACACTAGTAATTGTGTGCGTGATTGCGAAATGCTTGCATGAGTGCATTAATAGTAAGTGGAGGGGAAAAAGTGGTGACATTGGATCTGGAAGGAAATAATGCTATCGTTCGCATTTCTGTCCTCCTTTTATCAAGTCTGTGTGAAACTCGATGGTAAATTATAGCCAATGTGAACACATCCTAGTCTATATCGCGCGGTGGAGTGTGAACTAGTGTGAACAGCATGTTCGATCATTGCATCTCGGCAGTTATCTAGATCAGCAGGGTTTCTCAAAGTTAGGTTATGCGATAGTAAGGGTTCAATGGTTAATACTGAATCAGATAATAATTTTGAAATTGCCAAAAATTGCTCCGGAATACGACTCGATTTGTGGAAACAAGCCTGTCCATCACTTTAACCAGCATTGGTTTTGTGATTGCGTTAACTTTTACTATGATATATTATGGTATATTAAATTTATTGGATGGTGTTTTGTTTTTAAAAACGTTTGCAGTGGTTCATGAAATTGACATACTTGCATAATTTGCAGTTTTTTTAGAAACTTCATTGACAGCCATTTCTTGAGCTGGTAATGTGATGTGATGTGTGTGTGATGTGATTTATTGATGGTTCGTAACACCCCTATGTGCGTCGAATATTAAAAGGGAAACGACTTTTCCGGCGCCTAAAATTCACGTTGACACCAAAACCAAGCCTGCACGATATTTTGTCAAATTGAGTAATTGATTCAGTGGAAAGTTTCAGTTAAGCTGAACTAGCATCAAACAGTCGTTAGGTGTCTACCATGATTGATTTGATGCTGCTCGATTTATACAGGGGGTGTAAGGGTAATAAATCACATCCTGTATAACTA
Organism: Clepsis dumicolana; assembly: GCA_963691665.1. NCBI lineage: Eukaryota > Metazoa > Arthropoda > Insecta > Lepidoptera > Tortricidae > Clepsis > Clepsis dumicolana. Next base: position 19,597,554 of record OY829507.1, on the reverse strand, counting down.
ATCATTCGTTTTTTTTCAACCCCGACCCAAAAAGAGGGGTTATAAGTTTGACCTGTGCATGGGAGTATCTGTGTGTCTGTTTGGCATCATAGCTCACAAACGGATGGACCGATTCGATGCTGTTTTGTAGAGTTCCGTAGCCAAAATGGCAAAAATCGGAAGCTTTTTGTATTGCTGTGCAGTGAATTAACGCACTAATTTAAATGACATGTGATAATACCTTATTACGAATAAAAGAGTATGAGTATGTCATAGGCATTTTACTCAAAAACTACAAGGCGTATATTGATACAATTTGGAGTATAGAAGCGTTGTAGAAGCCGCTACTTAGTTTGGTAGTTAAATAACAAAGATACTAATTTGTGGCACATCATTCACGTAACAGAAGCTGAAAACAATTTTTTAGCAAACATCAATAATATAAGGCATTTCAACGGGTCTTTTAAGGTTTCTAAGCCGAAAATATTCACCGAATCTAGCATAAATAATTTATGCACAATTATTGTGCCCCCTTCTCTTTATCTTTTAAACCGTTGATTCAAAAAATATAAAAAAAAAATCCGAAAACGCGTAACAAAATACTAAAAAACTTATAATCATACGCTCTTTTTCTGTTGCAGTTCTTCACATGGTATTTTAACCGACTTCAAAATTGGAGGAGGTTCTCAATTTGCCGGAATACTTTTTTTTGCATTTTGAGACTGTAAAATATTTACTGCAATATTTTTATTGTGTTTTAATGCACATTTTTTTCATCTGTTGTGCATTTCTTTGTAGTAACAGTTACAGAACCTTATACTGAGCATGGTCCGGTCCAACATACTATTGTTCGGGTTTTTTTATCGTAAGCTAGTTTGTATTGATTTAATATTCTCGATTTTCACACATTATCATGATACTCGGGACTTAAACCCTTCCCCCATCCCTTTCCCTTCGAGACCATGGACGCAACGTCGCGTCCGAAACGTCGAGGTATTTAAATTCAAAATTTAAATATAATATGTTTTTCACGCGATTAAGTCTCGAGTATATTTATCATGATAGGTAATGTGAAAGCTAGATAGTTTAATCGAGATGGTTCTTAGCTAAGGTAAATAATAATATACATATAAACAATCTAGCCGTTTTCTTTCCTTCAATAATTCACTCACAGAATCAATTACGTTCGAGGAGTCTCATCTAATGCCGTTTCCATCTCTCACCGATTTTTCTTAAACATCGCTGAATAAACTAAACTTAATGCTGATACATTTCTCCGAAAAAAAAAACATTTTTGTATTTCCGTTGAGCAAAACAATATCAAATATTGACTCGATTTGATTGGTTGTCTGAAAGATGAGTCTCCACGGCAAAGTCTGATTGATCAGCCTAATAAAGATATCGATCGCTGAGGAGCTTTGAAAAAATATTGGTATTTTCTGTGAATGTCGGCCAAAGATAAACAAAATAGGTATACTCGCTGGCGCAAATAACCTCTCATCCAATTAGGGTTCCGTACCTAAAAAGGAAAAGACGGAACTCCTATTCTTTAGGGGTTGTTCATTGTCCGTCTGCCTGTCTGTCTGTCAAGACCTTTTTTCTCTGGAACACGTGGAGGTAGCATGCTGAAACGAATATCAATTAGGCAGGTGCCTGCAATCCCTTGAATCTATGAAAAAGTCTAACTTCTAAGTCAACGCAATCAGATACATTCATTAAAATAAGTAGTTTATGCAACTGTTACATAATGAGGGTCCTTAAAACACGACTGTGTTTTTATGAAACGAGGCGAAGCCCAGCCCCGAGCACGAATATTCGAATCCTACGTAACGTAATCGTTATCGTGTCACCATTGAGAAAATTCACACCTACCAAAGTTTAGTACCGAGTACGCTCACGGGAGGCGCTGTTCCAAACGTCATACAATTTTCTCGATTACGATCCATACTCGTGCCAGGGCAAAGTTACACTTCGCATGCGCTCACAAAACACCTTACACACAAATGGTAGTTGAAATATCTATACGTAGGCGGTCTAGTAGTTGCAGATAGATATAACAATATACGCTTGACACTTTTTCTCCTCAAACTATAACATCCTTTATCAGAAACTTCGATCAAAGCAAAGACGAGAAAAGCAGAAGAACCGCCAATGTTTGTACAACATAGCTTTCGCCTGCGACTTCACTCCCGTGGCAGAACTCTCTATCCCGTGGGAATTTCAAAAAATCCCGCCTTATCCCGGGCGTACATTATAAAACGTACCTCTATGTCAAATTTCAGCTTTCTAGGTCCTGGGGTTTGGGCTGTGCGTCGATAGATCAGTCAGTCAGTCACGTTTCTGAAAGCAGACAGACGGGAGGCGCCTTTGGCTAATCTATGCAATACAATTTTCTTCCACCTTTCGAGAGGGACGAGGTACTTATTCGTTTTATATTCGGTATTCGGTTTATTCGGCAGGTTTACCGAATATTCGTATTCTGCCGAATATTCGTATTCGGCCGAATGTTCGGCTAAATCGCCGAATATTCGGCAAGGTGGTACTCAAAGCTTTTACTGTATTTGAGCCGTGTATCGCGAGATCATGAGTTGAGTTTGAGAATAATGTCATGTGTCATTATTATTTTTATGACGCAAGTGATTTGCAGGCAGGCTTAGTATTTTTAACCGACTTCAAAAAAAGGAGAGAGGTTCCCAATTCGTCGGAATGTTTTTAGGGTTCCGTACCTCAAAAGGAACAATCGGAACCCTTATAGGATCACTTTGTTGTCCGTCTGTCTGTCTGTCAAGACACTTTTTCTCTGGAACGCGTGCAGGTAGCACGCTGAAATTAATATCGAATACTCAAGCCTGCGGTCCCTTTTGAAGCTGTGAAAAAATAACCTTTTAAGTCAAAGCAATCAAAGGATACAGTCATTAACATTATAACCAACTTGGAAAAGTTGAAAAACCCCCGACATTGTCATTTCAAAGTTTAATATTTCAAAAACGGGTGAACCGATATTAATGAACCTTAGCTAAGAACCATCTCGATTAAAATAGCTTTCGACTGAAAAAAACCGCATCGAAATCGGTCCACCCGTTTGGGAGCTATGATGCCACAGACAGATACACAGATACACTCTCTCACAGTTTTTTTATTCGGGGGTTAAAAAGGCAATTTCCATACAAATTGCCGAAATCCGAAAACCTAAAGGGTACTTCCAGTTGTCCTAGAAACTTGAAATTTGGTATGAAGGTAGCTCTTATAGCACTACCAATCAGAAAATTCTCAAAAACTTAAATTTTTATGTCTGTCTGTAGATTTCGCAGATCAATATAAGCTGACCACACTGCGTACATTTTGCTTAGGAGCAGGGCTCTGCTAACACTGGACTTCTTAAAACACTGGAGAAAAGCGGTGAAAAAGAGTCCGACTCGCACTTGGCCGGTTTTTTTTTTTATAAAGGAACGCGTCATTGGATAGACCTAATGATTGTCTCCTCTCCGGTTCTATCGTCTTTGGATCAAAACAAGAAACGGCGCAAAAACTCGTACAGAAATAACAAGTCGCGAGGGTCTCCCCAAACTTGTTTCGTCTGAACTATCTCGCGCAATCTCGCCAACTGCGTAATTATTTGCTGGCAACCCTGAGGTACTACAATCCTGGCTTGGCAATTTGGGAAATCGACGTATCCCGTTAGGCTTAGTACACGTTTAGATAACGTATTACGTATTATGTAATCCTTGGTAATGTAACTAAATGTTATGAGTAATATAGACAGGCAATGTAACACGAATGTGCCGCGCTTACGAATCAAGGTGATTCAACATTATTGAATTTCTCAGCGGATGGGAGCGTTTGAAGTAATCAGCCATTTGATATTATTTTTGTATGGAACTGAAATAAACGATTCTAATTTTTCAAGCGGTTGTGTATTTTATATTATACAAAAATTTTTTTTTGCTAAGTTATTTACTGTACGGTTAATGGCATCGACTTGAAATTTGGTATGGACGTGTAAGTTGGACAACAGTTTTTTTTAATCATTAAAAGTTATTACTATAATGCAATGCGACATTGTATAAAGGCAGTCCTCTTAGTGTTCTTGACTACGGCTAAAACAACGTGCAGCCGAATCGAGAGTCTTGTGAGACTCCCTAACTACATTACAAATTCTCCATATTGAGTATACGTTCCAGGAATTCGGTTCACGCAGGGTGTTCATGATGATAGGATATTGAAGTGTCACAGCGGAGTCAAAGCGACAGATCATTACCATATCTCCTTCTAACCAACCCAGTTAGAAGGGGATGCACTGCTATAGGACGGATAGAACGCGCTAGTTAACTAAGATGCACTAATTCACCGGTATTAGTGCAAGGGAGGTTATACGGTCGTTAGGAATGGCAAGCAAAATTAGAGCAGGATAAAAAATGACATGTTAACACGTGTTCCCCTCTGCCGAAAATTTGACATTTAAGTCTGTGCAACTGCAAAATGCACAGAGTCTGTTGATTGTGCGCGTTTTTGGCATTCGTGTGACAGTTTTGCTATAGTATGAATTTGTAGGAACGTAATAAATTTTGATATGAGCGTAGACGTGTGCTGCACATGTAGCACGCTCGCCATTTTGTCGCTTGTCACGCAGTACGTCCCTTTCATAGTGTAAGGAATCAGCGAAGGACGCACTGAGCGACAAGCGTCAAAATGACGCGCGTGCTAGCCCCCTTGTACGTGTGCACCACAGCGCTCTCACAAAATGTTAGAAACATTATAGTGAATAGATAAGCCAAAGTCCGCCTCCCGTCTCTCCGCCATATGTAAGCAAAAGTATTATAATATTATCAAGATTGATTTAATAACGAAAATAAACGAGAGCCTTCACAGAGTAATCCATAAACTCAATTAAGTGAATTTACAAAACCGAAGTACCTACCCACCATTATTTTATAAATACCAAACTACCAAATTGTTTTTAGTTCATAAAAATATGGACCTCCGTAATGCATAATGCCTGATTTTATAACTTGGCTACCTAAAATCACAAGTTGTGTTTCAAGAACGACGGGGGTTTCAAATAACTATACGCAGACGAAGTCACAGCAAAAGACCAACACGTTGATAATTAAATAATAAATCATTAAAAACATAAGAAGTTACTCGAGCGAATATTACACGGATTATTATTTAATAGGTAATTTATTTAGTGATTAGCAGTGGTCACTCATTAGCGAACACTTGACACTATAAAATGGGCGTACGTCGATCTTAGCCATTCGATCACAAACCGCCATGTCTCCTCTCGCTATCTCGTTCTTCGCTCTTGCTTGCGCCGCGCTGCTCAGCACAGCCTATGGATCAGGCTGTGCTAACGTCGGTATTGGTAAGTGTATGATAGCCTCATCATGTCAGCCGTAAGACGTCCACTGCCGGACACAGGCCTCCCCCAAGGCTCTTCACTCAGACCGGTCGGCGTTTTCCGCATCCACCGCGATCCCGCGATCTTTACCAGGTTGTCGCTCCATCTTGTTGGAGGCCTACCGACAGCTCGTCTCCCGGTCCGCGGACGCCATTCGAGTTCTAGCCCCATCGGCCATCAGTCTTGCGAGCAATGTGCCCCGCCCCCTGACACTTAAGTCTCGCAATTATTCTTCAAGCTATATCGGTAACGAGAACCAGACTATAAAGCTTGAGGTCAGGGTTCGATACCCAGTCGTGGACGTTTTATTCTCGACACAGAACTAAGTATATCGGGACAGAAGATAAAGAAGTGTATGTAACTAGCGTGCTGAAAAGAAGGGCTGAGAACGTCATTACGCGTTCCAGCTCCTGACAGCTTTCTGTGCGATGTCGGGTTTTAAAAACAAAACACTTTTTTGTTCAACAAATATCTGAACAAACACCACCAAAACAATTGGAGCTGTTAATCGAGGTATTTCCTCACTAAATTACACTCACTGGCTCATGTTTCGTGGAAATTGACAGATAGGTAGACCTCATTCAACGCTAGCGATCCTAGCGGATTTTTGACTCGCGAGAGCCCTCGTTGACTGGTGGTGATGATGATCTAATTTTATTAATTACTAGCTGTTGCCCGCGACTTCGTCCGCGTAGATTTCGGTTATCGCTATCCCGCGGGAACTGTACAATTTTACCGAATAAAAAGTAGCCTTCATTATTCCTCAACATTCAAACTATCTTCTTACTAAATTTTACCTAGATTGGTACAGCGGTTTTTCCGTGAAGAGGTAACAAACAGAGAGACAGAGTTACTTTCGCTTTTATAGTTAGGATAGGATTGTGTTGTTGGGAAACCATAATGGCAAAATAAGAAGGAGCTCATAATGTTAAGGACGGAGGAGTAGGAGAGTCATAATAATATGTTAATTACGGTTACACGAGGTGTTTTTAATTCTTCTTTATAATTTCAGGGGAGTATACTTATGACATAGTCAAGCAGCGATATACCATACCTGCCGGACAACGAGATGCTGTTATTAATGTAGTTGATGTAAGTTCAATATGTTGTTTTATTATTATTATTATAAGCCTGGTAACGTGTCCCACTGCTGGGCAAAGGCCTCCCCCCATGTTCTCCACGCGTCCCGATCTTTAGCGGTTTCAGGCCAATCGAGAAAGACATCCAGATCAACCCGCCACCGTCGTCTAGGCCTGCCACGCCGCCGCCATCCATCCTGTGGCACCCAGTCTGTGGAAACTCTCGCCCAGCTGTGTGGATGCATGCGGCTGACGTGGCCTGCCCAGTCCCATTTCAGCCTGGCTGTCTTGGCAGTGTTGTTTATTACTAGTAAATAAATTCTATGCCTTCTTCCTTTTGACCGTATCCGATGTCGTGTAGTCCGACTTGTCGACGACCCACAGATTTCCGGTCGCCTCGATCCCCTATTCCTGCGAAGAGACGGAGGGTCTCTTTGTGTGCTCTACATGCTCTACCACGGGGAGTGCTTCGAGGAGTTAATCAATTTAATACCAGCCACTGGCTTCCACTATCGCACCTCACGCCGTAAATGCGAGTTCCATCGTCACCACCTTGATGAGGGGGCGGTCTACTACTGTACGTTTCCGTCGGCATTTTCTGCCACGTACAGCAAAATTGTGGAATTATCTCCCGTCAGCGGTGTGCCCAACTAACTGTGACATTGGGGCCTTCAAGAAAAGAATGTATTGTTGTTCCCTTAAAGGCCGGCAACGGACTAGTGACTCTTTTGGGTTTACTGGTTCTCATGGTGGCGGTGATCGCATACCTACCATCAGGTGATGCGCTTGCTCGTTCGCCTCCCTCTGACAATAAAAAAAAAAAACTATTGAACCAACTGAATCGTGGCCCAACTGTGGAACCTTTTCCTAGAAAATGTCAGGGTGACATCGCAGTGTCTGACTAGGAAAATTATTGTGACACTGTGAGAACGTTCTATAGTCGTCCCACGATAACTGCAACGAACTGACAACAGTAGAAATCTAAAGTTTGTTTATGGCAACACTGATTTATATAGTCAAACAACACGATTTGAACTTTTGATTAGACTAAACATAAACAGGTTCCTTTTTATACGTCGAGGAAGGCAAACGAGCAAGTGGGTCACCTGATGGTAAACGATCACCACTGCCCATAGACACCCGCAGCCCCGGGGGGTCCACAAATGCGTTGCCAACCTAGAGAGCTAAGATGAAATGCCTCTTGTGCCCGTAATTGCACCGGCTGTCCTATTCTCCACACCGGAACACAACAGTGCAAGCACTGCTGCTTAGCGGCAGGATTAGCGAGTGAGATAGTGGTAGCGATCCGGACGGACCTCGCACAAGGTCCTACCACCCGCAAACAGGTCATCGTTCATCTACCATCCACCATTAAAATACCTCTTTTATTACGTTTTCTAAATTTTTTTTACCGTACAACGGCAAAACCTACTAAACACTGGCAAAATTGTCCTTCAATGGACAGAGTCATATTATTATTTATAGTTAAAGAAATGTCTGAGTGTCATGAAAAAAGTATTACCACAGCGTGATTTTTCTGGGTTGCCAATTAATATATTATGCAGAGTTATCGTGGGACGATTATACGGTGGGTCGGGAGTCAAATGGGTCCACTGCACCTTGAAGTAAATTACTAAGACGTTCGGATAGCCTAGTGGTTAAAAAAAAAAAATTAAAAAATTAAAAACACGACTGCATCTTCTTAAGTCGAACTGAAAAGTAAAAAATAAAATTTAAACTACTAAGCACCACGTATTCCTAGCCTAACTATTGTACCCAACTGCAATAAACTGGCTATTAGGGCCTTTGTTAGATTTTTGCAGCCGGGGTCCGTACAGCAGGCAAGGGATTACAAATAGAAAAATACGGCACCCGACTGGAAAAATCTAATAAAGGCCCTAACAGCCAGTTTATTGCAGTTGGGTACAATAGTTAGGCTAGGAATACGTGGTACTTAGTAGTTTAAATTTAATTTTTTACTTTTCAGTTCGACTTAAGAAGATGCAGTCGTGTTTTTAATTTTTTATTTCATTATTTTTTGTGATGCCACTTTTTGCCAATGACGACAAAACCACCTCGTCTGACTTTGAAAAAGGCGTCGTATGGTTTAATAAAAAAAACCATACAAGTGAGAGTCTGACTTGCGCACCGAGGGTTCCGCACAAATGTCCACTCAGACCGGTCTTGTGCTTTCTGCATCCATCTTTACCAGGTCGTCGCTCAATCTTGTTGGAAGCCTACTGACAGTTCGTCTCCCGGTCCGTGGACGCCATTCAAAAACCTTCTGACCCCATCGGCCATCAGTAAACTTAGTTCTACTGCAGATAATATCATCATTTCTGATTCTGTCCCGCAGAGAAACCCCGAGCATAGCCCTTTCCATCGCCCTCTGAGTGACTTTGAGCTTCCTTATTAGGCCCATCGTTTGCCTTAGCACCCACCTCTCATATCCGTAATAAGTCATCACTGGCAACACACACTGGTCAAAGACTTGTGACTTCAAACCCTGCGGTAATTCGGACGAAAAGACACTGCGAAGTTTCGCAAGCGCTGCCCAGCCGAGTCTGATTCGACTCTTTCTCGAAGTTGGACCTATCTGACTGGTCCGTTTATCCTATTTAGGTAGACATAGTCGTCTACAACTTCGAGCGCTGAGCCTCCGATTATTATGGGAGTTGGCACAACATGTACAAATTTGTAGGTATGCAAATAGTTCGTCTATCACAAGAAGCGAGTTTTGAAATTTTTTCCTGCTTTTCCCGAATGTTTTAAAATGTCCAGTGTTAGCAGAGCCCTGCTAATAAGCAAAATGTATGCAGTGTGGGGTCACTTTATAATGGTCATTGACGTAAACAGGCAGACATAAAAAAATAAGATTTTCAGACTTATTTTATAGGTTCTGCTATAAGAGCCATATTTATCCCAAATTTCAATTATGTTTCTAGGATAACTGAAAGAACCTTATAATAGCATAAGCATATAGGTTTTGATAGATAAGGTACCAAGGGTTTGGAAAAAATCTTTTTAGGGCTCCGTAGCCAAAATGGCAAAACCCGAACCCTGAAAGTTTCGTCATGCTCGCTGTCTGTTTGTCTGTCCATCCGCAGCTTAGCTCAGAGACTTTCGGTACTAGAAAGCTGTAATTTTGCAGGGATATAAATAATACAATATTAATTAGGCCGATAAGGTGGTAGAATACAATATTTAAAAATCTTTTATGTGTGTAGGTACCTTCCCTACACGTAAAGTGCGGTTTTTTTTTCGTCTACCCCAAAGTATAGAATATCGATGGATCAGTCTTTTAAAAATACTATGAGTGTTCCCAGGTCATTTTTCGATTGGGGGATTCTTTTGCGAAATATTTTAGCTTTGAAGTGCTCATTTATGTTGGAGTCAAGTATGTCTCCCCTCTCTACCAGAGGAACTGTTGTATTTGGAAATGTGAATAAAATTAGAGCAGTAGTGCATGTAATGAAATTAATAGGAAAACTATCACAGATAAGTAGGCTTTACAGATTCATTTTACGAATAAATAGTTCACCAACTTGTTTTTGTTTGTCGATATCAGTAACCAATATAAAATGACCCCACACTATGAACAGTTTGCTTAGGAGTAGAGCTCCGCTAACACTGCAAAATTTTAATTTGGGAATTCCCATGGAATTTTTGTATATTCCTATTGGAATTCAGTAATATCCTGACATTTCAACCGCCAGATTTATAGACATCACAGACTTCATTTACAAAATGTGATTTCGTATAAAATGATTATTAGTTTTTTGTTTTTCACTTTTCTCAAAATCCTTAACGAAAATGGTATAAGTGTTATATATTTTCAGAACTGGCTCGCTGAGCTCTAGACGATGATATAATTTTCGTTGTCCCTAGACCATTTTTTCTTTCTTCATATCCTTTGCGGGGGTCCGCTTGTCTACATGGAGTAATTTTATGAAACGTGACCTAGCCTATAGCTCTTGGGCTGGCATAAGGAATCTAATGATATACGAATCATCAAATTCGGCTAAGCCGTTCTCGAGTTTCAGTGGAATAAAGAAACTCACATAATTGCATACTTTTCATACATACATACTTACATGAAACCTGAAAACAATACACTCTTTTTTCTTTGGGCAGTCGTGTAATAACCTATGAAGGTCGAGGTCCCGGATTCGATCCTCGGTCGGGCAGATGTTTGTATGATGAATACAAATGTTTTTTCTCAGATTTTGGATGTTGTGTTATGTTATGACTGTATTTAAGTGTGTATCTCTGTGTATAAGTATGTTTATCCTTTGTCTAGTACCCATAGTACAGGCTTTGCCTAGTTTGGGACTAGATCGATTGGTGTCAATCGTCCCATGACATTTATTTATTATACACTAGCTGTTGCCCGCGACTTCGTCCGCATAGATTTCAGTTATCGCTGTCCCGCGGGAATTACATAATTTTCCCCATTAAAAAGTAGCCAATATTATTCCCCAATATTCAAACTATGATCTCACCAAATTTCATCTAGATCGGTGCAGCGGTTTGCCCGTGAAGAGGTAACAAACAGACAGACAGAGAGACAGAGTTACTTTCGCATTTATAATATTAGTTAGGATTAGTAGGATGGGATATAATTACAAGTCGCATTTCTCAACCGATTCTCGTAAAATTTCGTGAGCACATTCGATAATTTTTATGGATATTTTTGTAGATTCAGTTTGTGAAAATTTAATTTGAAAAAAGTCTAAGAATGTTCCAAAATGACCTCGTGAGGTCAACAGCTCTGCTCACAAAGTCACAGAGTTACTAGTATAGATTTTCTTATGTTGCAGAATTGTGCCCTTCAGAACAAGGGTAGAGTGGTGGGTGAAGAGGCATCGGCGTGTGACTACATCGTGGCTCCTGAAGCCAAGTTGGGTCCGGGCTTTTCGCCAATCACTGTACATCGGGTGTCTGCCATTGACGCCGAAGCCTATGTAGACGTAACTCAGCATTGCTTGTTCTAATATATTGCATCTGTGTTGATTTCCGCTCGAGTGGCTCTCGGTCTAATGTCAGATGATTGGCGCGAGCTAAAACTCTAATCCAAATAAAGTTATTTACTAATATCAAGTCTGTGGTACCATTTAGTTATCTACTAGAACTATTAGTAAATCTCAATCTCAAGATTCTTTTGTTACTTATTAAAATTTTAGCTTGTCGAACAGTTTTTATTGAATCAGGCTTTAGTTGGCGTAGGTCCATATTCGTGAACTAAAAACGATGGTTTAATTAACTACAAAACAAAACAAGGAGGAGTTTCACTGTGTGTCATCGAAATGACACACAAGAAAAAAAACCGGCCAAGTGCGAGTCGGACTCGCGCACGAGGCTTCCGTACAAAGATTTCCCTGCTTTTCCCCATTATTTTAAATTGACCAGTATTAGCAGAGCCTTGTTCCTAAGCAAAATGTACGCAGTGTGGGGTCATTTTATATTGGTCTCTGACATTTACAGTAAGACAAAAATTTAAGATTATGAGAATTTTCTGATTGGTTGTGCTGTATGAACTACCTTCATACCAAATTTCAAATTTCTAGGACAACTGGAAGTACCTACCCTTTAGGTTTTCACAGTACGGAAATTTATATGTATGGAAACAAACTTTTTAATGACTCTGCCTTTTGATTGCGTTGACTTAGAAGTTTGTTTTTTTTTTACAGCTTCAAAGGACTGCAGGCTTGAATATTAAATTTGATGTTAATTTCAGCTTGCTCCAGAGAAAAGAGTCTTGATAGACAGACAGACAGACGGACAACGAAGTGATCCTATAAGGGTTCCGTTTTTTCCTTTTGAGGTACGGGACCCTAAAAATTAAACTATGGGGATCCGACCCCCCAAGCCCGACCCTTAAAATAAATACACCCATAGAATTCTATAAAGAGGTTAGGTATTATTATTGCAGTTGTTTTTACTTGTATAAATTTGCTGAACTCTAGTGCAGTGAATCAGTTTCCTAAGATACCAGCTAAAGCCGAGACATTAGCGGATCTGAGTGCATTGCCTGAGCGCGAAGCAAGCGATAAACACACAGTGCTATGGCGAAACGTTTTAATAATTAAGTCTCAATTAATATTAGGTAATCTGGACTAAGAAGTAACGATCTAGATTTAATATGTATAGGCCAAGTCGTATCTCCTGCGATGAAACATTATACAAAACATTGAAACAAAAACATTTGTTATACATAAACCAGACACGGATCAAAAACTAATACTTAGTTAAATAAACTAGCGCTTTGTAGTTCCTAATTAATTTTTTACTTTGATCAGACTAACTTTCTTTAACAACTGCGTCAAAAGCGGTTCATTAATTCGGGAGCTACGATCCTACATCCACACAGATACACAAATTAAACACACCACCTCTTTTTTGTGTCTCGAGGAACATTAAAAAAAAATGTGAACCATTGTATAACTTTCATTGGAATAACAGTTTGAAATGATTCGCGATTAACTGCATCAGGTAGATATAAATTTCCGTCAGTTTTCCCGTGATCACGATGCATGTAACTGCATCGAAAAATCGGGAGCTCATCAAACCTATAAGGTAATTGCGGTCAATAATATCTCATTTACATTATGTTTAATTGTCATAGAACTAAAAAGAAAACCTACATTTTGAAGGCGTTAAATGAAAATTACACTTGGTTTAATTATAAACAATGTGAACAAACAATATTGTTCTGATTGTAATCTATGGAAACTAGTTGGAAACTTTTAACTACTTTGCGGTTGTTTTCAACCGCTTAATTCAAATAACAGTTGGTTAATTTAAAGTTTTTCGGGAATAGTCACGGACGTATAAATTAAAACAATTTCACGTTCCTTTAAAACAATACGACTGCTGTAGTGAAATAAACGGATCACTTACGTATGTCACGTTCAACGTCCCCTGCACCAAGCAGCCGCACAAGCGGAGCTGAGGCGTGTGCTCCTGGAGGAAAGACTACGGATTAGTCCGAAACAAGTCGGACTATACTCGACTGACGCGCGTGAGTGATCTGTAAGTAGTTTAGTTTAACTCAATAAAGCCGGAGGGGCTCCACAGGTTGCCTCTCACAATGAAAACTTCACACACCAATGAATTGCTTCGTAAGAGTATGCAGGATTCCTCACGATAGTTTTCCTTCACAGAAAAGCTCTACTCTATACTATTCTCATAGTATTTTACATGTTGACGTTTGTTCATCATCATCATCATCATCATCATGTCAGCCGAAAGACGTCCACTGCTGAACATAGGCCTCCCCCGAGGCTCTCCACTCAGACCGGTCTTGTGCTTTCCGCATCCACCGCTGTCCCGCGATCTTTACCAGGTCGTCGCTCCATCTTATTGGAGGCCTACCGACAGCTCCCCTCCCGGTCCGTGGACGTTATTCGAGAACCTTCTGACCCCATCGGCCATCAGTTCTGCAAGCAATGTGCCCGCCTACTGCCTCTTAAGTTTTGCAGTTCTTCGGACTATGTCGGTAACCTTAGTTTTACTGCGGATATCATCATTCCTGATTCTATCCCGCAGAGAAACCCCGAGCATAGCCCTCTCCTAGGCCCTTTCAGTGACTTTGAGCTTCCTTATGAGGCCCATCGTTAGCGCCCACGTCTCAGATCCGTAAGTCATCACTGGCAACACACACGTTTGTTGTGACGTGAAATTTACATTAAAGGCCCTCACAGCAAACAAGGTGGGAATAATACCTCAGTCAGTTCACAGTATGTTTGATTGCAAGTGATAACAACATAACGATGTATAACTGATTAGAAATCTGCGGTCGCCTCTAGAGGGCAGCCTTTACACTAAACTAACGCAAGCCCGTTTATAAAATCGTTTTTCCTGTAAGTACACCAACTAACAGTTTTTTGAGCATGCAATCTTGATTTTGACACATAGTTTACCATACAATTTCACATTAAATATTGATAACGGTTACCACGGGAATCGACGCCTTATCATAGTTTTCAGAGTTTGTCTTGTACCTACCCACTATTATTATGTATGGGCTTGTAGTGTAATTTTCATTTAGCAACTCGCGTTTCAATCGCGATATCGTTAACATGTCAAACACTATGAGAATAGTACGTTGCCATTTCCAACATTATGATCCAATTATATAGGATTTCTTTAGTCAATTAATTTATTATATAAAAAAAACTATAAATGTTCAAAAATTAAGTCGCGAGATCTACATACGACTCACAGAGCCATTATACGTAGTTCCCGCCGCTATGAACTCAATCCTGATACGTTGCACAGCTATGAAGTTTCTAATTATTGACAAAGTTAACCATATGAGAGAAATGCTAGAGTCGCTTGTTGAGTATAATAAACAAGCAAGTCTCCCATTTTTAACCCCCGACGAAAAAGACAGCTATTCTTTCTATAAAACAACATACTTTAGTTTGCTGTTGACTTTAGCGATCCCCCGACACCGACGACGCTTAGATAAAAATTTTGCTAGGTATATTGAACTGAAAGGGCCAATCCGTACTTCCGTCCATACTACCCATACTAACAAAATATATTAGGCATTATTTTTTACTTTTTTTAGTTTTCTTTTTGTCAGCATATTTTTTGTCTACGTTTTTTACTTTATATTAGGATTTTTTTGTCGGAGGTTTTTAAAAAAAATAATTTAAGTTTTTTATTTTGTGTTTTTTACATTCACTTCATTCTCCTATGGTTAACTTTGTCAGAATCAGAAACTTCATAGCTGTGCAATGTGTCAGGATTGGCACTATAGTATTATGTGGTAGGTAAATATTTTGAGTTTGTGTTTTTTTCCTAATGTCCAGGCTGTGCTATCTACGGTCGTTTCGCTCCATCAGTAGCGTCGAACAATATTGGATATCGTGGTTTGCAGTATTTTGTACGCAATCCTAGCGTTTCCTGCTAAAGCTGGTGCTTCTGTGGCTTTTGCAATAGGTACTGCCTATATGTAATAAAACTACGTGTATTCAAATATGTATTAAAAAGACGGAACGGAAGACCAATGAGGAAATACTGTCAATGGTTCATGGGAGAAAAACGATTCTGAATACTATAGAGAATAGACGCGGCAAAATGATTGGACATTTAATACGACCCAACAACTTCTTCAAGACCATTTTACAAGAAACAATAGAAGGAAAGAGAGGAAGAGGTCGACCTAAGCGAAGCTACATGAACCAGATAAAGGAGAAGGCCGGTGTCGTGTCGTATCAGGAGGTCAAAAATCTGACTTATAGAAGAGATGATTGGGAGAAACTCCACCGACAAGAGTGTAACTCTTAAGTTTGATGATGATGAATATAAAGCGCAACGTTTTATTTCACAAGCTTTTTACGGTTCCGTAGTCAAAATAGCAAAAACGGAACCCTATGGAACTATGGAATTAATTAAGAGTTCTAACAGTGGAAACAGAACACTCTCAACCACGAAACACAGTTCTTTTAACCCACGTTTACTTACCTTTAAAGTTATTTCGCGCGTAAACTTTCCGTTTTATTTAGCTTTACTTTACAACAATAAATGTAGGTATTTCTCCAACTAGCGCTTGTTTAAACTTGTGAGGCATTGTTCGCCGTCGGCGCCGAGTCGGTTTAACTCGATTTCAGTCAAAACTTAACCGGCATGTTGTTACCCGTGAATTTGATGAAGATGAGATTTAACAAAATTTTGCTATACTTTAAATTGTAGAAATTATCGGGTACCTCATGGAAACAAAAGTTCAGAGAGCACTTTAAGAGCAAAACCATTTTGCGAACGGATTCCTGAATTTAAAAATAATCTTTAAAGCAGACAGACGGGAGGCGCTTTTGGCTTATCTATGCACTACAATTTTTCTGCCACTTTTTGAGGGGGACGAGGAACACACACGTACAGCACACGTCTACGCTCCTGTCAAAATTTGTTGCGTACCTACAAACGCACACTAAAACAAAACTGTCACATAAATACCAAAAACACGCTCACAATCAACAGACCCTGATCATTTTGATCAAACTTAATGTTAGGGATTTGGCAGAGGGGAAATTGCGCGTTAACATCTCCATTCCTTTCCTGCTCTAAGTTCGCACACCATTCGTAATCCTCCACCATTTTGAAAATACCTATCTGTGCCCTAAGCACGACTTGTCGAATCCTGCGTCACGTAAAATCGAATAGTAAACTCTAACGAGTTTGTATGACGTTTGGAACAGCGCCCGCCCGTGAGCGTATTTGGAACTAAAATTTAGTATGAGATTTCTCGATCTCGATACGATAACCGTAACGTAACGCAGGATTCGACAAGTCGTGCTTAGGGCACTGGTCGTCGCGCTTGTGACGCGTAAAACAAGCGCGCGATTTGCGACTCAGTATTGCTCGTGATGTACACGTGTTCTAAAATAGTGTTTAGCAGCATTTGTAATTGCGGAAACTCAATCACATTGAGTAATTACACTTAATTGTTCGCGTGATTGCGAAGTGCTTTTTAAATGGAGGCCAAAAAGTGGTGATATTGGTCCTGGAAGGAAATAAGAACGATGGTATTTCCATCCTTTTTTCTTTAGTTCTGTGAAGGGGTCTTTGTGGTCTCATCATCATCATGTCAGCCGAAAGACGTCCAGTGCTGGCCGGCGGCCTCCCCCGCGGCTCTCCACTCAGACCGGTCTTGCGCTTGCCGCATCCACCGCGGTCCCGCGATCTTTACCAGGTCGGGCTCTTGTTGTCTACGGAGCCCAAAATATGAGATAATAGTTCCCCGTCCAACTTAAACTGCGACTGAAACGACGCGAAACAAAGCAACAATTCTATTTTCTAGCTATCAATACTCAACACACCGCGCCACATTCCAAAAAAGACATGCATTTCCCTCCTAAATTGAATCGAAACATTGCGATACATTGTCCTGGATCACGTGGAGCCCATAACTTACCCCCTTCGTTGGTGGGGGAGGGGGGGAGTTCCTTGATATATCGAGTGGTATCTGATTCCGTAATTGTTTCTGCCTGCTTAAAATTTATGTCATTAATTTTTGAAGGCGATCGTTTCCCATGCTTAGTTCAAAGTATTTCATTATTGCCGGCCAAGTACAGTATAGACGGCCAAGCGTAGCGAGGCTAAATAGGGATACGAGGCTGGCAATCCCGAGGCCGAGAATAGTACTTTTCTCACTTTTCAGACATGCAATTTTGTATGAAAATCCGTTATATCCGTTCATATAACTCATGTTTTTATGTGCAATAAATAGATAGTTATGCATACATGCATACATACTATTAACCTAAATACAAATGTTTACCTTTATATAAGTGCAAAATACATGTATTTCACTGCTGCTCGCTTTTCTTAGAAAGACTAGAATTTTTTTTTTCTATACCGTTAGGTCCCTACCTTAGATTAGACAACTGATATAATTAAAGCCCGATAGAGTAATTTTATTAAATGAAGTACTATCAAACCCTGTAAAAAAAACGTTTTTCAGTGGCAATTGTGGTTAAAAAAAACACCTACGGCAATATTTTATTCACAAGCTAACCGATGTTCACACCGCCGCCATTTTACATTACTTTCCCACGAAGCCAACTTAATTTTAAAACCTCACAAACCCATTTTCCCACGGAAATGACACGTACTCCTATACGTATAGGGTATGTGTATATTTTAGCAAGTGCACAGGGAAGTTGGTGGTAAATACGTGTTTCTTCAACTTAACTTTTTATATCTGTAATAACAGATGGTGTTTACGTGTTTAGCAAGTTCGGGCAAGAAAAAAAGAATGTGGACAGAGTTATACTAGCGCAACATAGTTTGTGACTTTAAGCAGAAAAGGTGTGCCCTCGACGGCAGAGATAGACTTACATTTTAACAAGTTTTTAATGAATGCACGTCTTTTTGTTCAAAACTCGTAAGTCACATATCCATGTAGTCGAATAGCCGAGTGGTTACAGGTCCTGACTATGAAGCTTGAGGTCCCGGGTTCGACCTCCGGTCGAGGCAGATATTTGTATGATAAATACGAATGTTTGTTCTTGCGTCTTGGATGTTTGATATATGTTTTAAGTATGTATTTTGTGTATATAAGTATGTTTATCCGTTGTCTAGTAATCCATAGTACAGGCTTTGCCTAGTTTGGGACTAGGTCAATTTGGTGTCAATTGCCCTACGATACTTATTTATTTATTTATACTGTTAGCGAGTGGCTGCGGATCCAAACTTTAACCTTTTTTAATACTTATATTTTGACGAATTATTGTTCCCTGTGGTTTATTGTCACTGACGTCTTTTTGTTAGCTGCATTATGTTTTAATGCTAAAGAAAATACAGTGTTTCTATAACCATCTCGCACCAGCGTCACGTCTTACCGTCCAAACCGCTCCTTACCACACTTATCACCACATAACCAAAGCAAGTGACTTAAAACTTGGTACCTACTAAAGTACATTAGAACCATTGGATTCCTGACCCACCGTAGAACGTTCTCACAGCAAGTGTCATAGTGATTAGGTATCCTTGTCAGGCAATGCGATGTCGCCATGACATTTTCCACGAAAAGGTTCCACTGCAGTAAGTCACGTTTCCTTTGGTTCGATAGTATAAGTAAGTTAAGTAATCAGTTCTCATCAGATTTGCATTTTTATAATAAACTAGCTTATGCCCCGCGGCTTTGCTCCCGTTAAATATTTCAAAATGGGCTAGTTCCCTATCCCGTGGGAATTTCGAAAAATCTCTTCTTACTGCACCTCGAGGATACTCAAGGTATATGTTTGCCAAATTTCAAGTCTCTAGATCCAGTGGTTTAGGCTGTGCGTTGTCAGTCAGTCAGTCAGTCAGTCACGGTACTGTTTTATAGGTATAGATTGCTAAAGCCATACAATAAATATACTGAGGATCACTTTCCTTAACATGTGGCATGACTTAGTATTACTACGTAAATCGGTGTAAAACTTTTGTAGAATTTAGAAGAAACTTGGCACAAGGTCATATTTATCTGACTGCTGAAAGAGGGTTAATTCTAAAAATAAGTTACAAAATAGCTGATAACCACAAAATTAAGTAAGTACCTATAAAATAATTTAATCTGACATACCTTCTTAAAATTAAAAACAAAAAGCCGACCGCTATTCTGGGAAACAATATACTCTATTATGTCACTCCCACAACCTGAAACGAATCCAATGACACCTCGTACGTTGAAATCCGTTAAACGGTTTAGGCTGTAGAGCGTGCCAAAGAATTAGAACTACATACATACATACGGTCGAAAAACATAATCCTCCTTGGGCAGTCAAGGAGGGTAATAAAAATAACATAAAATAACCCTATAAAGTAATTAGTCTTATAAACCAGTGTAAATATGAAGTCGGTACAGTTCTTTGAATGAAGCACCGACTTCGTATTTTTGTGCTAAGCTTCAGAGGATTATTTTATTAAAAAAGGTCAAAAAAAGAGGATAGGTTCTCAATTCGACTGTGAGTTTTTTTTAATGTTTTTTTACGCAAATACTCCGCCAATTAGGAATTTATTTTTAAATAAGTAATTCTTTTTTTTATCGAATGAGTATTTCAGAGGTGGTTCAATACAAACTGTGTCAAAATTATTCAAAATCGCTTTAGTGGTTTTTTTTAACATAAAATTGTGAAATAGAAAATCTTTTAACAAAAAAGTAGGTACTTAAGAGCATGTTCACCACGATGACGGAACGAACTGGTTATCCGTTTCCATGTTATCGATGAAACTCAAGTGGCGCGTTTCATTTTGAGCATACAGTATTGTTAGTAAACTGAACTACAACTCAACTCCTATTAGGCACATAATAGAAAAACCTTACGTAACTATAACGTATCATTATAATCAGTTGACAAAACTGAGTTAAACGCTTTAATTTTACAGACATTTGCGAATTCACTCAAGCAATGTACTCACAAATTATTTAGTAATCGATTTTGAATTTTGAATTCGTTCCGTCAGCGTGGTGGCGTGCTTCGCGCGATATAAGCGGCGCGCGCGCCAGCCGGCTTCACTCGCCGCCATGTCTTCGCTCGCTCGCTCGCTGCTCGCGCTCGCCGTACTCGCGCTGCTCCAAGCCGCATGCGCGAAGTTGGAACACGGAAGAGACGGGTGGCCTGATGTGAGTATTGTTAAAACTGTAAGGACTTAATTTCACGAGCAGATAGCCAAAATTATTTTTTGATAACAAACGAAAACCTAGCGAAGCCTAGTGGTTTGACCTGTGGTCTCTCAAGCGGAGGGTCGTGGGTTCGAGCCCAGTTCGCACCTCTGACTTTTTCGGAATTTATGTGCGAAACGGCATTTGTAATTTATCAGTGAAGGAAAATAAATCATGAGGAAACCTGAACACTCCTGCGAAGAAATTCAATGGTCCCGCGTGGAATCTAGAAAAGGCTGGTGATGAACAAACTAAATATGTAGTTACATAAAAAAGGAAACTAACTAATATTTAAATGAACAACAATAAAAATAATAAACAGATTCTAGCTGGAGAAAGCTCAAAGAATCGTAATTTTTTTATTATTGAAAGAGGGAGGCAAACCAGCCTGTGGGTCACCTCGCCCCTATTTCACCAACTTTACAATTTTCAGTTTTCAATGAGAATTTGATGTCAACTGCTGATTTGAAGAGCTGTTGTTTCAGCGCGCTTCATATTGTCAAAGAAATGTAGTTCGAATTGTCATATAAAACTGTAAATTTTAAAGATGGCGAAACAGGGGCCTGCTGCTAAGTGATCACCGCAACCCATGAGAACCAGCAACCCCAAGAGAGTCACTTGTCCATTTAAAGAGGAAAAGGGATAGAGGCATAAGAATAAATAATGTTATGTTATGTTATGTGATAGAGGAAAGGAGGGAGGGGGGGGGGGGGGAATCGGGCAACACGGGTGTTGCTTCACGCCGATTTTGCGATGCTCCAGCTGTACACTATATTGGGAAAACTCGACTATACCATAAGTTTGAGCTGCAAGATCTATAATTACTCATCTTTCTCGTACTATAGGTACTATACTAGCTTATGCCCCGCGGCTTTGTCCCCGTGAAATATTTCAAAATAGGCAAGTTCCCTATCCCTTGGGAATTTTGAAAAATCCCTTCTTAGTGCAACTCTCGATACTCATGGTAAATGTTTGTTAAATTTCAAGTCTCTAGGTCCAATGGTTTAGGCTGTGCGTTGTCTGTCAGTCAGTCAGACAGTCACGGTACTTGTTTATATGTTATATTTCAGCTACAAGACGAGCCCCAATGGGATCATCATCAAAAGGTGGGGTGTAGAACGCGCATGTTCGGTGAGTATCAATTTTATTTATTGTCACTCGTGCTCTGAAAGCACGTTGCATCTAACTCTAAATCCGGGTTGCAAATTCGATTTACATCCTTAGGGATGTAAATAAATTTGAAAATCGAACCGGGCTCCCGTACCAAATACGCATACCAAATTAAACTAGTAAATTCTCGTGCATTTGGTTTTATTTCTAACCGACTTCAAAAAAAGGAGGAGGTTCTACGTTCCACTGTATGTATTTTTTTTATGTATGTACATCGATTACTCCGTCAATTGTAGACAGATTTTCAATTTTTTTTTATTTGAAAGGGTATACTCCTGAGGTGGTCCCATTGTCACCAAGTCATGATCTGATGATGGGATCCTAGGGAAATCGAGGGCAACCCTCAAATTTTACAGGCACGTACTATGTGTTTCATATATTTTCTAAGGTTATTCAAGTATTTGCGTCTGGTAGTCATCATCTCATGATGATGAGCTGATGATGGAAGGTACAACTCTTTAGCGGTTAGGAGTTGGAGGATAATTCTGAAAATGTTTAATCATTATTTGAAAGGGTATACTCCTGAGGTGGTCTCACTGTCACCAAGTCATGATCTGATGATGGGATCTCAGGGAAATCGAGGGCAACCCTCAAATTTTATAGGCACGTATCATGTCTTTGATATATTTTCTAAGGCTATTCAAGTATTTGCGTCCGGTAGTTATCATCTTATATTGATGAGCTGATGATGGAAGGTACAACTCCTTAACGGATAGGAGTTGGAGGATAATTCTGAAAATGTTAATTCAACGTAAAATTGTGAAATAAAAATCTTTTAACAAAAAAGTAAAACCGCCTTCAAAAAAAAACCTTAGAAGTCGGTGCTTCATTCGAAGAATATTCCGCTCGCACCGCACCGACTTCATATTTCTGCTGCTTAGTGCTAGGCGATAAAACTTTCGGCTTTAGTTTCTGTTGTCCGAAATAAACGCATTTTATTTTATTTTATTTATTTATCATTATTTTAGAGGATCATTTTACGTTTTTTTTTAAAACAAGCGCACTGGCCACCACGACGATCGCACTTAAAAAGAAAATGTCACAAAACACGGCATGATGATGGCTGAATGAGCCAAGACCGTGAGGCCATGAAAAAAAAACGGTTTTGCGCGCTAAACAGTTTTTGTAGTAATCTTTGTTGCAAATTGTAAATACACTTTTAACGAAAAATTACGAGTTCAAGTGAAAATTTGGATTTGACGCCTGAATTGGTAAAACTAGAGCATTTTTTTATATGGCCAGGAAGGCAAACGAGCTAATGGATCACCTGATGGTAAGTGATCACCACTGCCCATAGACACCCACAACCCCGGGGGGTTTACAGATGCGTCGCCAACCTAGATAGCTAAGATGAAATGCCTCTTGTGCCCCTAATTACAATGGCAGGGAAACAAGTTGAATTTTATCCATGTCTTCAAATAAACGAACGATAAACGAGCTGGTATTGAATACATGGAAAAAATTCATCGGGTATCCCTATGCTAATCGTGGTGTAGGGGTTATAGCACGCGACCCGGAATCTCGAGGATCCGGGTTCGATTCCCAGGGTTAGCACTTTCTGTTTGTTTTTGTGTGCCTATTCATGTTGCAGTGAGTGTTTAAAAAGTATCATTTACCTTTCTTATCGTATAAAAAACTGTAAATAAATGTTTACAGGGCGCAGAGCACGATCCGATCTATATCGTTACGACTTGCCAGCTATACACATAACAGATCCAGTCAGTGTTGTGAAAATTCATGACCCAAAAGTAAGTAATACAAATAGGTGTAGCTGTAGTGAAAAAAGTTTTTCCACTGGTCAGGCAAAAATCAATCTTACGTCTAGGTCATAAACACTTGTCTTTGACATGTAAAAACGTTTCTCAATTCATCTATCCTTACATAATAGTGAATTGTTCAGATAGCGCAGTTTGTTAGCGTGTACGTATACATTCTACTTATAGATCATTAATTTATTAATTTATAATGTTACTTATGACTATAATTTGGTGCTTTTGCATAAAAACTGTAAATAAATAAATAAGTTATTTCATTGTTTCGCCGCGTTTTGTAATACTCCCGAATTTTATTTCATAACACTTTTTTTCTGTAGATTTTAAACAGCCAAGTTTATTATTTGTTATCAAATGACAGTCATGTTATTGATTTTAATTTGAAAGAAAAATAAGAAAAGGCTATGTTAAAATGATTACTTTTGTAACCAAGATAATACATTAATAACGTTACAATTTTCCTATTAGAAAAAATACCTAAATCTCAATCTGTTAGACATGAGAGGTACCTAATTAAGTTTTCTTCGAAATCCATTTTGACAAAAGGAATTCACAGGGAAAAAATCTAAAATCACCCCTAACCTTGTAACCATGCTTCTGCTACAACTATCCCAAAAATATGAAAATATCAAATGTTATAATCTCCCATACAAAATAATGAGTAATAACTTGATTACCTTAATAACACTTTCTTAATTTTTTTGAAAATTTACCCCATTTCATGCTAATTTCAAGAATATTCTGCCCAAGGTCCTATACCTACCACTGGACTTAACATGACAAGCTTTAAAGTGAATGTCCTAGGTATACAAAGTCAATGAATACGATATTTATTTTGTGTTCCAGAGAACTCCCCCTCCTTTGGGTACAGACCTGGTCGGTGAAGAGATTACTCTCTGTAGTCTCAGTGAACAAATTCCAGAAGTGAGATTGAGATCGCTACGTTCACATCACAAATTCGACGTAGTCGAACTGCTACAGGGTGATTACTTCCCGACTCCAGTGAATATGGTCATGTACGTGACGAGGCACCTGAGAGTCGTATATCCTTCAGAAGAACTCAGCAGCGAGAGTGGCGATGATTATCAACGGGGTTAGACAATCTCTTCAGGCCTCTATTTCACCAACTTTACAATTGTCAGTTTTCAATGACAATTCATTGTCAATTGCTGACTTGGAGAACTTTTCTTTTAGCGCGCTTCATATTGCCAAAGAAGTGTACTTCGAATTGTCAATCATTATTATAACCTTACAATTGTAAAGTTGGTGAAATAGAGGCCAGGTGTAACTATACATTATAGCTTAATTTGTTCGGCAACTAAATCTGAATCATAATCAGGATTTTCTTTTTTAACAGCTATAATGCTTTCAAGGTTTTTGTTAAAAATGTCAGTATTAGGTACTTGTTTTAACTGACTTTTCTGTTTGATGACAGTGGTTGCATTATCAACAAATCTACTTATTACTTTATGTATTAAAATCAACCCGACCACTGACAAACTTGAACCCACTAACGACATAACTGACATTTGCATTGGAAATTTAATAATAACTTGCAAAAATTAACTTTCTTTCTTTTCAAACTTTCAAACCACATTTACCTACAATTAAGCAACTGCTATTATTTATAAGACTCGAAATTTAATTGAACATTTTTATGAACAACGAAGTTTATGGAAAACAGAGGTATTATACATACATATAGGGAGTGGTTCGCTTCTCGGCATATTATTACATGTTCCTAATGAGGCTATGAATTGCATAACTTTTACAACAGCCTCCCTTAACGAGTTTTGACTGTTAATTCAATTAACTTGTGGTGAGACGACATCAACAAAACGCCAAGTCTCTTAATATTATTTAATTTTACTATCATCATCATCACCAGCCTTTTTTACGTCCCACTGCTGGGACGTAAATAGAGTACGCTGAGAGGGCTTGGGCTATAGTTCCCACGCGGGCCCAGTGCGGAATTTTACCATATTTTGAAACAAGACTCACAAGAAAACAAAATTGTCTATTTGCAGTAATAAGGTTACAAGGGATCTCCCAAAATTAAAATTAAAACTGCACATTACACCATTACTGGCGTGCCAATATTTTGTAAATGTACAAGTGTACATGTGTGTGTGTGTGTGTGTGTGTGTCGTGTAAGTACAGGAGCACTTAATTACTAAATAACTCATTAATTGAGTAAAGGGATCGATCCAACAGCCATGCATGAAGATGTGTCTTGAATTTATTCAAAGGCAGATCACGTAAGTCTCTGGGTAGCTTATTTAAATACTCTGATGGCCATAATTATTATAGGCATTTCTCTTAAAAAATTTAGTAAGTGTGAATATGCGTAAATGTTAGAAAGTAAAGTGCGTATTATAATATCATCAGTGAGCCAGTGAGGTTAGTAGTGAGTCTCTTAGAGTTAATTCCTACTTGTCAGATTTTTTACCCCGGAACGACGCAGTGCGCAAAAGCACGAGTTTTCGAATCCTGCGTAACTCATACTAAATTTTAGTTCCAAATACGCTCACGGGCGGGCGCTGTTCCAAACGTGATACAAATTTCTCGATAACGTTACTACTCTTACTACTCGATTACGTTACGCAGGATTCGAATACTCGTGCTCGACCCTCAGCTTATAGGCCTGAGATGAAATGCCTCTTGTGCCTTGTGGTTTCCTCGGGTGTTTTACTCTCCACACCGGAACACAACAGTGCAACCACTGCTGCTTGGCACGATTAGCGAGTAAGAGGTAGCGAACCGAACAGACCTAGCACAAGGTCCTAACCACCCACGTGCTTGAATAAACGAATCAGTCAGGATTAGGTAGATTGTTTTTATTCATTCAATATGAAATCAAAAATCACATTATAAATTGTGCAATTTCTATAATGTTAGTGCAATATATCGAGTTATTGTCAACTCGATGTCCACAGGGTCCTCGGCGCCATCACCTGAGCTTACTGTCACTAAGTCGAATGAGTTTTGCGAGCCCAGATATACTTCTGGTGCTGGACCTCCCCTGCGGTTACAAGCCGTGATATCTTGACCGACCAGAAGACTCTCTAATCTGGTATCTTTCTGAAACAACCATTATTATTATTATTAGTAGTGAGAGAGCCATAATGTAGCTATTTTGGGCCGGCTAGTCCCGGGAAGTACCACTCTCTCGCAGAAAATCGGCGTGAAACAAAAGCGCCCCTGTTGCATTTTGTTCGGTCAGTGAGAGCGTCGAAGGCCCGATTCCCCCCCCCCCCCCTTCCTCTATCCCTTTTCCTCCTTAAAAGCTGGCCCACAAGCTCCTAATTTTAAACATAATTAGTTTTAAGCCTACAAAGTCATAAAAAATCTAAAATAATGTAATTTCAATCAAGTTTCAGAGATATACAAACTGCATATAAGTAAGTTTGTAATCCTATCACATCAATACATGTAAAAAGACGCTAGTCGCCACGCAGTTCTTCTACAACAACAAAAAAGTAATATGTAATGTTGTGCCAAGTCGATTATTTTAGTCAGTACCAGGGAGGTGATCACAGTGCTCGATTTCCACCGACTTGCCTATTATTTAACCGTGGAAGAAGATAGAAAGAGTAAGTGTGTTGTATGTGTATGTGTTGTGTTGTATGTGTTGTTGTAGAAGAACTCCGAGTTCTTCTACAACAACAAAAAATTAAGATTTGGCTTACTCTTTCTATCTTGTTCCACGGTTAAATAATAGGCAAGTCGGTGGAAATCGAGCACTGTGATCACCTCCCTGGTACTGACTAAAATAATCGACTTGGCATAACATTACATCTTACTTTTTTGTTGTTGTAGAAGAACTGCGTGGCGAGACTTGCATCTTTATACATTAAATGTTTTTGATGGGATAGGATTACAAACTTACTTATATGCAGTTTGTATATCTCTGAAACTTGATTGAAATAACATTATTTTTAGATTTTTTATGACTTTGTACTCTAAAAAGTAATTATGTTTAAAATGTGGAGCTTGTGGGTCTGCTAGAAGTACCTTAGAATTATGACGATCAGTCAGTCAGTTAGTGCTGTCAGTTACAAAACTACTTAAAGAACTTTGGTGATTAATAGTTCTTAAACTACAAGTTCAAATTGAAATTTATTGAGAATATTATATATATACATATATAATATCTAAGTCATATTATGCCCATAGGTTGCTAAAAATTCAGGTGTCTAGCTTTAGCCGTCACAAAATTACAGGATGTTGAAAATGGCCTAAATGGCTTCGAGAAAAAGATGGTACGACCGTGGTGTGCTCGACGTGTCGGGAGGACTGCCGTGCCACCAGGTTTTGTCATTCGTATAACTCGTCCCGAGGCGCAGCGTGCACGGGGGAGGGATGACTGAACAAAACTACACTATTTTCAACCTCCGATGAAAAATAGGGGTGTTACAAGTTTGACCTGTGTATCTGTCTGTGGCATCAATAGCTCCCAAACGGATGTACTTATTTCGATGCGGTTTTTTCAATCGAAAACTAGTTAAATCGAGATGGTTCTTGCTAAGTTTCATTGAAATCGGTTCTCCCGTTTTTGAAATACGGAACTTTGAATTTAAAATATCGGGGGTTTTTCAAGTTTTTCAACTTTTCTAAGTTGGTTATGTTATACTTAGCATAGTTTTGGTGGCTCCACTTTTAGGCAATCTCGCGAGTTCTGGTTTTTATTCTGAGGTGTTTTTCTTACTTACAGCATTTTTTTGTCAGGGATTCTAATTGTGCTGTTTGGCTGAGTTACGTGTATCAACTCAACTCCTCAACTTGTATTTATAGTGTACTGGTTGAACTGGACGTACGAGTATTCCTGCAATAAAAAACATGTATCTTATAATAACATTTTCACATTTATTAATATTGTAAAGCTAATTAATATAAAATATTACAACACTAGCTTATGCCCCGCGGCGTTACTCCGGTGAAATATTTAAAAATGGGCCAGCTCCCTATCTCGTTGGAATTTCGAAAAATCCCTTCTTAGTGCACCTCTAGGATACTCAAGGTATAACAAGGTATAAAGGTAAACATATTATGTTTGTCAAATTTCAAGGTCTCTAGGTCCAGTGGGTTAGGCTGTGCGTTGTCTGTCAGTCAGTCAGTTAGTCAGTCAGTCAGGTTATTGTTTTATAGGTATAGATAAAGTTGCCGAGCCGATTTTTACTGAATAACAAGGTATTTTGTTTTTAAAAATCTGACGTCACAGAGTAGCAGGACTGAATACGGACTGATATTCGTGGCGATTCTCGGAATTTCTTTTTGGCACGTGAACGTGGCCCTTTCCTTCTATCTAATATAGTTCTGTAATATTAACATTGTATAAAATATATTAAGCTCAAAGTCACTCAGAGGGCGATGGAGAGGACTATGCTCGGAGTGTCTATGTGGGATAGAATCAGAAATGATGATATCCGCAGTAGAACTAAGGTAACCGACATAGCTCGCAGTAGGCGGGGCACATTGCTCGCAGAATTGATGGCCGAAGGGGTCAGAAGGTTCTCGAACGGCGTTCCACGGTTCGGGAAACTAGCTGTCGGTAGGCCTCCAACAAGATGAAGCGACGAACTAGCAAAGATTGCGGGACCGCGGTGGATGCGGAAAGCACAAGACCGGTCTGACTGGAGAGCCTTGGGGAAGCCTATGTCCAGCAGTGGACGTCTTTCGGCTGACATGATGATGATAAACATTTGAAATATACTTATATAAAAAAAATCTTTTTTATCATCATCGTCATGTATATTAACGTCCCACTGCTGGGCATAGGCCTTCTCTCAAAATGAGAGGGCTTAAACCAAAAAAAAACTAACCAAATATGAACGTTTTACATTGTGGAGGTAACATCGCCTGTCCAGGGTGATCCGATCGAAACGGCCCGGGAAACTCGCCTCTTCTATGATCCAACTTTGCGCATACGGCTTGGAGCAGCGCGAGTACGGCGAGCGCGAACAGCGAGCGAGCCAACGAAGCCATGGCGGCGAGTGAAGCCGTTCGGCGCGCGCCGCTTATATCGCGCGAAGCACGCCACCACGCTGACGGAACGAATTCAAGACTCCAAATTGATTATTTTAATTATTATTTGTGATTACAATGCTTGGGTAAGCTCGCTAATATCTGTAAAATTGATATGCTTAATGCAGTTTTGTGTCAACTATATTTATCATACGTTACAATTAGGAATTGGAATTGGTGTATTTCACAATGTGGTAAGTTTATTTCCTCCAATCAAAATTTTAAACTTTAGCCAAAAATAGCTTTGCAGTTTGTGTACTCGAGCGCACAAACGGTCTTAACATTGTAGCTTATGTTCTCGTACGAGTACAAGCGGTCGCAAAGATGTAAGATTTTTTGATCCTATATGAAAGTACTAAGAACTTTGTTTTATTTGCGATTTTCAGGCTTAAAGGACTACGAATGAAATAGAGGTGTAAAGTACACCAACTTCGAAGAATCCGACGGACTTTCCTAGGACGAAGATGTTAAAGTCAGAAATAATCTTGAATCTTTGAATTACCCAAACTCACTCAGCCAGCATATAATAGGTATACACTCAAAAGACGGCCACAAGTATTTTAATCGTTACGTTATCGTTATATTAAACTGTAATCGGTGCAAAACCGCGACACAAAAGCCAGAGGTGCGTTTGCTCAGCCCGAACTCATTCGAGCACGTGGCGGTGGATCTAGGCGCAGACGCCCCCCGACTCCCGGAGGTATCTATCAGAATGTCTGTGACCCGGTTCGCAACAGGGCGCTTCTATGACCCAGAACTTGACGTACCAGATGGATATCCTGGCTGTTAGGACTGGCAGGACTCAGTCTGAAATATTAGTAAAACATAACATTGTGTGTTTTATTTTCATACGGACGGACAATCTGATCATAAAGCAGACACACGAGAGGCGCCTTGGGCTTATCTTTGAGGAAGACGAGGAACACATACGTACAGCACACGTAGTTCCTACAAACGCACACTAAAACAAAACTGTCACACAAATGCCAAAAACACGCACACAATCAACAGACCCCGATCATTTTGGTCACACTTAATGTTAGAGATTTGGCAGAGGGAAAATCGCGCATCTCTATTCCTTTCCTGCTTTAAGGATCTGGTAAAGAAATAAAGATAAGAAGTGAAATAATATAGATAGATACTCAAGTTTTTCATTTTAGTACGGCAATTCACACTTGAGCAGTATTAATATTTAACCGATAACTGATAGTGATAGCATGTGACACCATACGGTACGTATTGAAGGATTAGTTGCGATCCCATTTAGTTTAACCGCTTATTTAACCAGATCAATAACCGCGTCCGTTACGCATTATTTGCAGTGATTGGATTTGTATATATTTAATGAACCGATTTTCAGTTATGGTTGTAATTAGTTTCTTGTTCAATAGACCAAGCGGTAGTTATGATAAAAAATTAGATAGTACCTATGTATGTATAATTGTACGATAACAGAACAAAAGAAAATGCACAAGGCGAACTTACCCCTTAAAGGGAGCTCTACCAGTTAATCTTCGGGCAATTGACAGGACACCAGAAAAAGAGTAGACATACAAATAAAAGTAAGAAGATCCGGAATCTGGAATTAAACTAAATAACTAAAGCATTTAAAATACACATACATACATTAGATACATAGATAGTGTTAGATTAGATTCTTTATTACCACAAATCTTCGTAAAAAAAACCGTTTATGGTACCTACATACAACACGAATCTTTCGTTAATTACACGGATTATAGGAATATAAAAACCAGGTCAATAAAATAATTTAACAAACATTCTAATGCTACTTGTCTAAATGTAATAGAATAAGAAATAAGAAAATGTAGATAACCAAAATTGTAATGTATATAAAAATGTTAAGCCCATTGCTTGTATCTCATTAAAATAAAAGTAAAACCGCCTTAAAAAAAAACCTTCGAAAAGAAACGTAAAATAATCCTCTAAAATAATGATAAATAAATAAAATAAAATAAAATGCGTTTATTTAGGACAACAGAAACTAAAGCCTAAAGTTTTATGGCCTAGCACTAAGCAGCAGATATATGAAGTCGGTGCGGTGCGAGCGGAATATTCTTTGAATGAAGCACCGACTTCATATATCTGCTGCTTAGTGCTAGGCCATAAAACTTTAGGCTTTAGTTTCTGTTGTCCGAAATAAACGCATTTTATTTTATTTTATTTATTTATCATTATTTTAGAGGATTATTTTACGTTTTTTTTTCCAAGGTTTTTTTTAAGGCGGTTTTACTTTTTTGTTAAAAGATTTTTATTTCACAATTTTACGTTGATTTAACATTTTCAGAATTATCCTCCAACTCCTAACCGTTAAGGAGTTGTACCTTCCATCATCAGCTCATCAACATAAGATGATGACTACCGGACGCAAATAATTGAATAGCCTTAGAAAATATATGAAAGAAATGATACGTGCCTATAAAATTTGAGGATTGCCCTCGATTTCCCTGAGATCCCATCATCAGATCATGACTTGGTGACAGTGGGACAACCTCAGGAGTCCTTTCGAATAATGATTTAACATTTTCAGAATCATCCTCCAACTCCTAACCGCTAAGGAGTTGTACCTTCCATCATCAGCTCATCATCATGAGATGATGACTACCAGACGCAAATACTTGAATAACCTTAGAAAATGTATGAAACACATAGTACGTGCCTGTAAAATTTAAGGGTTGCCCTCGATTTCCCTGGGATCCCATCATCAGGGACCACCTCAGGAGTATACCCTTTCAAATAAAAAAAAAATTGAAAATCGGTCTACAATTGACGGAGTAATCAATGAACATACATATAAAAAATAAATAAAAATACATGCAGTGGAACGTAGAACCTCCTCCTTTTTTTGAAGTCGGTAAAAAATTAGGGGCAAGTGTTGTACCTGTGGACGACTTTACGTTGACACTATCGATAATAAAAAAACTGCAAACCATAAACAGAAATCATGAACGCATCCGAATAGCATTTTTCTCATATGGCAACATTATTAAGCCGCCATTTTCTTATCTGTCAGAAAGAGTGTCTTATGTGGCCGCGGAAACTTTTTATAACTAAAAGTAAGTTTTTAACCGTATATTGAGAGTGTTCTCAAGTTTTGTGCATGCTGCGAATATCTTTGTGTTCATTTCATCGCTTTCATGATATGGTCGTTATTTGATCAAGTTTTTGCAGTTCTCCGCCAACTATCAACGGACTGACATCAGTGTGAATTTTGGAGTGTCGAATTTGTACCTGTGGACCACTTCATTTCCATACGTATGGACTGTCCATAGGTACAATATCACTGGTTTAACTTGTGGACAGCTAAATTTCACAGCAGTTTCGTGGTAATCCGCTTCGAGAAGCTTAAAAACAATTTAGGACAGTGGTCTTACAAGCCGAGTAGGTAGGTAAGTGTAAGTAGGTGTAGTTAATATCACCAATATGTATACCTACACCTTATTACTGCGACGGCAAGGTTGATGTATACATTATTTTTGCAACTGCGTGGATCCATTGTCTTTGACTTTGTACCCCCAAAAAAAAGTTCATAAAATGAAGTCGGTTAATTTTTTTATAGTCACTTCATGAACTAAAAAACAATTACTTTGCTCACCCGCGACCACTAATGACAAATAGTTATATCTGTGCGGCAAATGTTTGTTTCACTTTTGTAGTGGAAGTGGTGGCATGTTGAGCGGTTGTTGTTGTTCTTCGTAAATGGCCTCGTGGAGAGTGCCGAAAAGCGTCAGCGTTTAGTATAGTGGTGGTGGTGATAGTTGGGTCTGTGTGGCATGTGTTGATTCGTGTAGCAGTGGAGGCGGAGGTGTTGCATGGAAACATACATTTGCCGCACAGATATAACTATTTGTCATTAGTGGTCGCGGGTGAGCAAAGTAATTGTTTTTTAGTTCATAAATATGGACCTCCGCAAAGTAACGCCTGATTCAATAAATTATAGTCACTTCCCCAAGCACAGTGAAATAAACGGATCACACACGGATATCTAGCGCGACATGTTTCGGATTAATCCGTAGTCCTTCCTCTGAGAGCGCACGCAGCTCCCCAACATTTCACACACAAGCAGGAAGTCGTCAGAAGGATTACTCGCTCTGAGGCGATTAGCCACGTTCGTAGGACATGGCTGTGAATCGAACCGAGATTACTATGGTTCTAATTAAATACTTAAAGCCTTATTCCTAAACGCCACTCAAGCCTCCAATAGCTAAAATAGGTTTTGTCTTCTTCTTACTAACGGAAATGTCAATGTGACAAAAAAGGACAAACGAACTTTAAGGGCATTTTAGTTGAAATAGGTTTATGCATTAGGGTTACAGCCGTTCCCAATATTCAATCTACTCGTATCTGTTTTGATCTAATGGCGAATTTAATAATCATAAAAACCAACAATTTTCTGTCTGGAGATGGTCCACCATCCTCCCATCCTCAAATAGCATAAGCAGGGATAGGAATTGCGAAATCTACAGGCAGACATAAAAAATTAAGATTTTGAGACTTTTCTGAGTGCTATAAAAGCTACCTTCATACCAAATTACAAGTTTCTAGGACAACTGGAAGTAAGTACCCTTTAGGTTTTTGGATTTCGGCAATTTTTATGGAAATTGCCTTTTTAATGACTGTATCTTTTGATTACGTTGACTTAGAAGATTGATTTTTTCACAGCTTCAAGGGCCTATAGGCTTGAGTATTTGATATTAATTTCAGCATGCTACCTCCACGCATTCCAGAGAAAAAGGGTCTTGACAGACAGACAGACAGACGGACAACAAAGTGATCCTATAAGGGTTCCGTTTTTTCCTTTTGAGGTACGGAACCCAAAAAAAATGCCGCGTGTTACTTAAGATCTATCCTTAAACATGAGCATTTCATAACGCATAGCCTGAAGTAGATTTACACGGCGTTTAAACTCTTCTATTAAGTCGGCCATGTTTAACTACCAGTCCCCTCATTTAATCTCCTCCAAGGCCGCACTAATTCTCAACCCGTTCCATTCGCTCGTTCTTTCATTCGCCCATTCGTTCGCGAGGTTCCGGTCTTTGTGAATGAAAAGGAACTTAATTTAGACGCAGGCATTCAGGCGTCTGAGGCGCGCGGGCTTTAGTTTTGTAAGAGACTTGAGAATTTTGAGCTGTTTCGCTCAATTTCTTTTATTAAAATGTTGATAGTAGCTACCTTAGTAGTAACATGAAACGTTCTAACAATAAGCCTATGTTGTTCAATTTATTTTAGTCTACTCTTATACATAAGAGTAAACTACAGTTTACAGGTAGCCCAATACAAGTTACGATTAAAACAAATGATCTTTATTTATTCTCGCTTGTACAAATTTGTCAAATTTGTCATAATACCGTTTGTTATTCTTTGAAAATTAAACCGTTCTGTCAAAAGATATAAATGTCTGTCCGTTAATTTTCTCGCTTAAGTAATCCGCTGTAGCAATTTTTATAAATCTTGGTGTAAAGTCATCATCATCATCATCAGCCCACAGCAGTCCACTGCTGGACATAGGCCTCTTCCATGGCGCGCCACAACACTCTGTCTTCGGCCCCTAACCCATCTAGGTAGATAAGAGTTAGACCTATCTAACTCTAACTCCTAACTTAATAAGAACTTCGACAAGGATATACTTAAGCTACTTTTTGTCCCGGAAAATTCCCGATAAATGGTAACTGAATTCTATGCAAACGAAGTCGGGGTCAAGGGTTCTCTTTTTTAACCCCCGACGAAAAAGAGGGGTGTTATAAGTTTGACATGTGTGTCTGGTATCTGTGTATCTGTCTGTGGCATCATAGCTCCCAAACGGGTGAACCGATTTCAATGCGGTTTTTTTTAATCGAAAGCATGTTTAATTGAGATGGTTATTAGCTAAGTTCCATTAAAATCGGTTTACCCGTTTTTGAAATATTGAACTTTGAAATGACAATGTCGGGGGTTTTTCAACTTTTCTATGTTGGTTAGGTTAGGTTATTGAATGATTGGACAAAACGGTTACTTTCTTTTTAAATACAATTTTTTTATACTATAAGGAAGGCAAACGAACAAACGGGTAAGTGATCCCCACTTCTAAAGACACCCGCAAGATTCATTGCTAACTTAGAGGGCTAAGATGAAATGCCTCTTGTGCCAGTGATTTCCTTAGCTGTCTTACTCTCCACACCGGAACACAACAGTGCAAACATTGCTGCAGGATTAGCGAGTAAGATGGCGGGTGAAAATTCTATAACCGGAAATTCAACTTATACTTACAACTTTATGTATACTTAACCGTCTTATGAAAACAGATGACGTCACAGAAAAACGAAACGCAACTCCAATTTGTCAGAAGATCAAGTCAGGTGAAACAACTTTCTTGGAGGGGGGGGAGATAAAGCGTTCTTTGATCCCTTGGGATCCGAGTTGCGAAATATCGCGCTGTGACCGTGTGTAAACTTGAACGTTACTTAAGGCGACACTTTTGGAGGCGGAGTTTATTCACCCAAGAGTAGGGTTGCCAGACGGAAAATTTAAATGTCCTGAGAAATAACCTGATTGCTAAGGAAAAGTCCTGATATTTTTCGCAATAGACAATTTTCAACAAGACAATGTCTTTGTTTGTGGTGATTGTAGCTTTCTGATAGACAACTCTAAATAGTTATCTTTTAAAAAATATTTCACTCTATTTTTTTGCGTTTGACCACAATCACGCCTGATGGTAAGCGAAGATTGTGGTCTACGATAGAGCACGCTTGCCTAGCCAATGCCCACCCTACACTTGAAAGCGGCCAGATTATAAATAGTGTTATTTGCTCTAAATGTGTCTTTTCTTCACCTTGATTCTTAATTGACATAGACTGTAAGTGGATTCAGATTATCAGATCATAATAATGTCATAGAGTAATTGATTCTCTTATTCGATGATCAGGAGTGAAAATGAAGGGTTTGAATTATAAATGCCACTAACAATAAGTTTTTTTTTTTTTCTCCAATTCCGTGAAGCTAACGCCTTGTCGCAATACTAACCTAAAATAATTAAACTTGACCGATTGAATTCCGATTATTAGGTAGTGCATTACAGAGCGAGGAAAACCTTGGTACGCTCTAACATTGCGCGCCCATGACAATATACGACCTGTCCCCTATTTCACCAACTTTACAATTGTCAGTTTGCAATGACAATTCGGTCTACATTTCTTTGCCGATACGACGCGCGGTAAAACAAAAGCTTTTCAAGTCAGCAATTGACACCAAATTGTCATAAAAAACTGACATTTGTAAAGTTGGTGAAATGGGCCTGACAATCGGAAGCCAAAATGCATTTCGATTATCAGGTCGTACATTATTGGCCTTACATTCAGGGTCATGCATTACTGGCTCCCAAATATTTAACGAGATGTTTTAAGAATCTGCAACGAGCGTGGATAGCCGGCAGGACCTTAACGTTCGCGTTTGAGTTATGCGAAAGTGAATTGAACTAACTTAAGGCTGTTAAGTTTACGCGGTTGATTAAGTTGATGGTGGGGGCAAAGGTAGATTATGAGATCGTATAGATGTTGCATAAAATAAGACACAGAATACCATACTACAGTATCTATTTAATAGGGTAGCGGGTAAAACTTGTGCGAGGTCCGTCCGGATCGCTACCACCATCTTACTCGCTAATCCTGTCGCTAAGGAGCAGTGCTTGCACTGTTGTGTTCCGGTGTGAAGAGTAAGACAGCCGGTGTAATAACGGACACAAGAGGCATTTCATCTTAGCTCTCTGGGTTGGCAACGCACCTGCAAACCCTCAGCGGGTGTTTATGGGCAGTGGTGATCAATTACCATCAGGTGACCCACTGTTTCGTTTGCCTGCCTCGTTGTATAAAAAAAAAACCTTTTTAAAAAAATCGTTTTGTTTTCAATCGTAAGTTGTATTGGGCTACTTCTAATAGCTACAGTTAAGACTAAAATAAATTAAAAATTCGACGCAGTTACATGCACCATGATCACGGGCAAACTGACGAAGCGAGGGTAGATACAAATTAGCTCATCAAATTCAATATGCCGTTTTCATTATGTCCAATGCAATTAATATTGTAATTTGATTGTGGTTACTGCCTTGAGTAATAGCTGGTTACGAGTCTGACGCCAAAATTTAATTTATAGCTGCTTACGTTGCTTTTATAAATTGTGGTAAAATTCAATAGGGATTTGATATTTCAGCCTGATAATGAATGTGGTTGCGGTAATTTGGATCAATAAATTTATTGAGCATAGAAGCGTAGAAAGTCTCGAACAATCTAAACAAATACAACCCATTACTGCCTTGTATTTTCTTTGTGTCTTATTTCTTGTCTTGCCCGTTATGTGGTGTTCAATAAAGAGTTATTGTATTGTATTGTAGACAGTCAAGTGCAAAAACATTTTTCACCATACATATACGCAAGTCAAGTAAAAATAACATGTTTGGCAAATCGAATATAAAGCATCCTATTTACATAGACATACACAATCAAATAATTCCGCCATCTTACAAGGTTTTCTTACAAAAGTGGGCCAAATACGATATCAAACGTAAACCGGGAAATGTTTATTACGTTTATTCGGTTTTACCACAGATCTTTATCCAGATAGAAGGGAAGAGTTCATGGATTTTTATGAGAACCGAGCGTGTAACATTTTGCGGAGGTATTTTGACGTGACGAGTGTAAAAAGTCTAGTGGTTTGACGTATTGCCTCTAAAGCGTCGTGGGTTTAAACCCCGGCTCGCACCTCAGAGTTTTTCGGAATTTATGTGCGAAATTACGTTTGTAATTTATCATGAGCTTTTCGGTGAAGGAAAAACGTCTTGAGGAAACCTGCACACTCCTGCGAAGCAATTCAATGGTGTGTGTGAAGTTCCCAATCCGCACTGGGCCCGCGTGGGAACTGTTGTCCAAGTCCTTTCATTCTGAGAGGCCTGTGCCCAGCAGTGGGACGTAAATAGGCTGATGATGATGATGATGAGCGTAATTTAGCGAGGAAATACCTCGATTAATAGCTTCAACTTTTTTGGTGGTGTTTAAACAGTTAATTTTTGAACAATAATCATTTTGTTATAAATCCTGAGGTCGCAAGCGGAAAGCGGTCGAGAGAACTCCATCAAGCTAAGTTTGCATTTCGCGTCGAGTACGTCACACTGACGTTTAGGTACGGTCTGCAAAAAAGGATTCGAAAATTCGCAAGACGCATATCGGCGACAAATACGCTAATCGTACGGTTACTGAGGGTCGAGCACGACTTGTCGAATCCTGCGTAACGTTACAGTTATCGTATCGAGATCGAGAAACCTCATACTAAATTTTAGTTCCAAATCGTATTCGATTTGGAAGGTTTACTATTGTAAACCTTGTCGAGTTTTTATGACGTTTGGAACAGCGCCCGCCCGTGAGCGTATATGGAACTAAAATTTAGTACGAGGTGTCTCGATCTCGATTCGATAACCGTAACGTTACGCAGCATTCGTAAAGTCGTGCCTCAGTTATGAGGTTCTCGGTTCTTCTTTCCGGCACAAGAGGTATATACACTCTTTCCTACTATCCTGATATAGTTCTGTTTGTTTTACTGTGGAGATAACACAGGAATATAATATTTTATGCGTCGATACGCTATGTCATATTTATTTAGTGCAAGCTGTTTACCGATAGTTTATTTTTTTATAGGCCAATCAAAAGAACAGTGTCGCAAAGTAACGTTTTATGGTTTTTTAACCGACTTCAAAAAAGGAGGAGGTTCTCAATCCGTCGGAATCTTTTCGTATGTGATCTGAAGCTCGTGAGAAGGTATACAGGGCACTGCTGGCCTCGTAACACCAGGGTCACTTGCCCTGGGGACTTGAGGACCCAGTGCGGATTGGGAACTTCACACACACCATTGAATTACTTCGCAGGAGTGTGCAGGTTTCTTTCCTTCGCCGAAAAGCTCGTGATAAAATTAAATTACGAAAGTAATTTCGCACATGAATTCCGAAAAGCAGAGGTGTCTGCAGCCGGAGCTCGAACCCACGACCGTCTGCTTGAGAGGCCAAGGCTCACACCACTTGACTATGACTACACACACGCACGCACAATACAATATCACAATGAAAAGTACAGTCAAGTGCAAAAATATGTGTGCATACAACTTACTCTAAAATATCTTATTTGTCGGCTCGATCGGTTTGATCGGCTTGATCGGCGCTTAAAGGTATGTCGGGTCGGCGAATTAAGGTTGTGGAATCGTTGTTGTGGTGTATTAATTCGATACATATTTTTGCACTTGAGCGGACCTACATAACTCAATTAAAGTAAATCAACTCAACTCAATTTTCTTGCGGTCGGGTTTGAAACCTTGGGTCCATGGGGTCCCGGCGCTTACAAGCTTATCTCAGAGTAGCAAAAGCGCTTAGTCGATGCAACTTGTGACCTAAGGGCTGGCAGTTTTCTCTGTCAAAGAATCAGCATCGCTATTCAGCGAGGCAACGCTGCCAGCCTTTTGGGCACCATGCCACGGGGGACTTATTTAGATTTAATTTAGTTGTAAGTTTTAGTTTAATTAGTTTTAGCTTGGATTTCATGTCATTGTAAATTGCTTTTATTATGTATTAAAGCATATCTAATCAAATTTCTTTGTTTTGTCACATTTTACGTTTTTGTACCAACAGAGTGTTTATGTTTGACACGAGCCGAAAGCCAAGCCGCGTCTGATGCAGGGCCATAGTTATAAGAAAGTTTGGAACTGTTATAGCTGTGATGAGTGAAGATCGTCCGCTTAAAATAATAACCGACGACCGGATAGCCTAGTGGTTAGAGACCCTGACTACGAAACTTAAGATCCCGGTACGATTCCCGATCAGGGCAGATGTTTGTATGATGATTCATTATTCATACGGATCACTCATGTATGTCAATCAAGTATAGCCAGACATGTTTCAGACTAATCCGTAGTCCTTCCTCTGGGAGCACACGCTACGCCAATAGTAAAAATGACGATGAAAACGAGGGTAGTTGGGAGCCGCCGTCAGCTACGCCGAGCATCCGCGCGAGCAGAGTCGCAGCGCGCAGTTTACGTCTCGCCACCGGCGTTACGTGTGCTCCCAGGGAAGGACTACAGTTTAGTCCGAAACATCGGGCTATTATAGTCGACTGACATAGTCTCCTAGTAGTTTCATGTTAAAAATATATTCGCTGTTCTAAGCTGCACCTAAGTTATAAGTTAGCGAAGCTCCTTGGACTAAATAGTTTAGACGCGCGCAGGCGTCGGGCACGAACTAACGTTATAGCTAAACACCTAAACTGCTGGCTCTTACCGCGTTACATTGAATATTACTAGTTTGACAGTCGAGGTAAATTCGACCACGCCCCTACGAGCAATTGTCAGTTTTATAATATATGACAATTCAAACTACATGTCTTTGACAATATGAAGCGCGCTAAAACAAAAGCTCTTCAAGTCACCAGTTTACACCGAATTGTCATTGGAAACTGACAATTGTAAAGTTGGTGGAATAGGGGCCAGAAAATTGCTATGACACTTATGCTTCAGGTTGTCATATTTACCCACAGAATCTTCACAGAACAAAAAACAAGTGCGAGTCGGACTCGCGCACGAGGGTTCCGAACAAAGATTACGCTTTTCCTCAGTGTTTTAAGCTGTCCAGTGTTCGCAGAGCCCTGCTCCAAAGCAAAAAGTCAACAGACAGATATGACAATTTTAGATTTTGAGATTTTTTTGAGTGGTTATGCTATAAGAGCTACCTTCATACCAAATTTCAAGTTTCTAGGACAACAGGAAGTACCCTTTAGGTTTAGACAGCACGGCAATTTGTATGGAATCAGCCTTTTTAATAACTTTGAACCTTTTTCACAGCTTCAAGGGACTCCAGGCTTGAGTATTTGATATTAATTTCAGCCT
The DNA here is from genome assembly GCA_963691665.1 of Clepsis dumicolana. Lineage (NCBI taxonomy): Eukaryota > Metazoa > Arthropoda > Insecta > Lepidoptera > Tortricidae > Clepsis > Clepsis dumicolana. The sequence continues at coordinate 19,556,064 of OY829507.1, read as the reverse complement.
GCTACCTACTAGCATACGCGTTCCAGAGAAAAAGGGTATTGACAGACGGACAACAAAGTGATCCTATAGGGGTTCCGTTTTTTCCTTTTGAGGTACGGAACCCTAAAAAAAGAGGATAGAAATGGCGCCGCGTGACGTGTTCATCGGGAGTCCCCCACTTGAACTAAAATCGTAAGAGCTAATTTCGCTTTGACTACCAACGTTAGTACGCATTTTCATTTGTACTAATTTCATTAGAACTAATTTTGTATTCTTGAATTCATCGCTTAGCCTAATATTCAAATGTGATAAGGTCATTTGTTCTAAATTTTAATTTGTCTAATTTTATTTATCTTAAGTATTATATTTCCTAACCATTACACAACTAACGATCACTGGGTCTAATTAGTATTTCATCAAATAATTATTTTACTAATATCGTTAGAGCTAATTTCGGCATGCCTACCAAACATTAGACCTTATCTTCATTTGTACTAATATCATGACAGCTAAATTTGTATTACCTAATAGTAGCTTGGTCTAATCTTCAAACGTTCTAATCATTACTTGTTCTAAGTATCATGTGAACTAATATAATTTACACTAATCATTATATTTCCTAATAATTGTCAAACATGTGTATGTTTTATAATATACTAATAATAAAACATGCAACATAATAATATGAAAATAATATGACCAACCCAGAAAAGAGATCTCCTTCGACCCTGTCACACAAAATAATCTTCATACTAACTATTTATCAACCGTTGGCATAGGTAGTTACTTATACGCTCACTCTCGGAGGGGGTTCTAAAATTAAAATACGTACATGGATGGGCGGAACAGCAAAGGCAGAGCCCCCCCCCCCCCCCCCCCACCCCCCAACAAAAAAAACCTAGCGTACATGAATGCTCAACTAATCTATAGGTTAGGTTAGGTTAGAATTGTGGCAAGGCGCGAAGCGCCTCTACTAGGCGGAAAAGGAGCTCCGTCGACGAGTATTTGTTTTCTAGACGTAACATTTCTAAAATGTAGGTAATTAACATGACTGGTTATGAAAAATAAATAAAATAAAATCAGTTTTTAGCAATATTCGAAATAACAACGTTACATCTATAACATATTCTACAAAATAACTTTATACAAAAAACAAGGTATTTACCCACTTAAGTTAGGCTAACCTATTTAGGTTTAGTTAGTATTGCGTATGGATAGACATAATAATAAAAATATTAATTGTTTAAAAAAATCGTCTAAATGAAAATAGGATAACTGAGTATTAGGCCTTCATAAAATAGAGAGTAAAAAACGTAATACTAAAATTAGTCGTAATGAATAATACGGCAAACTAATAATTCGGATAAATGATACTAGTTTTAACGGAATTAGTTTAAATGAAATTAGGACATAAATTCTTAGTCCTAACGGAGGGGAACCCTAATGAATAACAGTTGTTATAATATGATATTAGTTGTTTAAAAAAAACGGCTAAATGAAAATAGGACTACTGAAAATTAGGCATTCGAAAAATAAGAGTAACAAAAAATCGTAGCATTAAAATTAGTCGTAATGAATAATTCGGCAAACTGATAATTCGGATAAATGATATTAGTTTTAACAAAATTAGTTCAAATGAAATTAGGACGAAAATTCTTAGTCCAAACGGAGGGGAACCCGTTCGTCACTAGTTCGCTAATTGTGACTTTATATAGTACAGTAGTATCGCTCGTGATACATGTGTTCTAAGATCGTGTTCTGCAGTGTAACAGCATTTGTAATTATTACACTCGGGACTTAATCACTTAAAAAAACATTATTTAATAAGTACCTCGACATGTTGATACCCGCCTCATCAGTCCCTTCGAGACCATGGACGGAACATCGCCTCCGAAACGTCGAGGCATTTTAAATAACACATATTTTTACGTAATTAATTCCCGTGTGTCATGATAATGTGTGAAAATTTAAATCAATACAATATACCATTTGTAATTGCGGAAACTCATCCACGGTGCGTAATTAGGTACACTAGGAACTGTGGGCGAAATTGCGTAGTAATTTCCCGTGTGAGCATTCAGACTGAAATATGTTTTCAAGTTAGAAATCAAGATTTGAGTTGAACGGTCATAATGCAAAATACTGACAGATGCCACTTTGTTCGCATTTACAGGCTTTTACTTAGGGTACTTAATGTGACATAGTACTGTTCGCTGATGATACCTCTCTCATTTTTAAAGTCAACAGGCAACAGGAAGATCAAAGTCACATCAATGAGACTCTAAGAGATGTGCTGAAATGGTTTACTGCAAACAATTTACTATTGAATGCAGCTAAAACGAAATGTATAAAATTTTCGTTGCCTAATGTAAGACAGGTTGACACTACTATCAGATTAAATGGAGAGAAGCTGAACCTCGTGGATGAGACTGTTTTTCTCGGGCTTACCTTAGATCGCAATTTGCAATGGAGCCCACACCTATCTGGTCTTGCTGGTAGATTGAGCTCTGCCGCTTATGCTGTACGAAGAATCCGGCAATTCACCAATGTAGAAACGGCGCGGTTAGTTTACTTCAGTTATTTTCACAGCATTATGTCTTATGGCATCCTAATTTGGGGCAAGGCGGCCGACATAGAGACAATCTTTATCCTGCAGAAGAGGGCGGTCCGGTCTATTTACAATCTTGGCTCCCGAGATTCACTTAGAGAACGCTTTAAAGAAATCGACATCCTTACAGTAGCTTCTCAGTATATATATGATGTATTATTGTATACACACAAGAACATCAAATCTTTCAAGAAAGTGTCGGATGTGCATGGTTTCAACACTCGGAATAAGCATAAACTTGCTGTCCCTAAATTTCGTCTACGAAAAGTCAGTAAGTCTTTTATGGGAAATTGCGTGAGGTTCTACAATAAAGTGCCTGTAGATGCATGGGAATTGCCTCACAATTCATTTAAAATATACATAAAGACCGCTCTCTTGAAAAAAGCATACTACAAAGTGGATGAATACTTATGTGATGGCACCACCTGGCCAAGGCTGAAAACAGAAGATAATTAGGACATCAATGTGACTTGGCTGCGTCCCGAAGATATTCGTGTATGGTGTCCGGCTCTGTTGCCGTTGTCCGCTGCGTACTAATTGTAATACAATTGACATAAATAATGTTTTATTTATTTGACGTGATGACATGAAATGTATATTTCATCAATTTTTGTTATTTGACATTTGGAGACCATGTACATCTCCAGTTTATGTATATGTATTATTATACTTATTATTTGACCGTGGAAGCGTTTTACACCTCTGCTGATTTTAAATTTAGTTTAAATTGACCCTAGAGACTATACATCTCTAAGCCATTTAGATTAAGTATTATATTATAGTATTAATTCTGGGACCCCATACATACCTTTGTAATTTAAATTTTCACAGATATTTGACCTGGAGACCCTATACATCTCCTGCTCAATTAAAACGTGCCAGTAAAGTAAAGTGTTCTGGTTTTGCTGTTTTAAGAATTACTTTTTACACTTGTTTCTAAAATGCGGTATTTTTTTTCTCTCTTAAACTTTTAATGACAGAGTAAGGTTTCTTTGTGTAGTTTGTCTGTGGTTGCGTATTGTAAGAGCTAATGTAACTTGTTTTTAGAAAAAATGACTTTGTGCCAAGTTTCTTGCGGCGCATTCTTCTTGGCAATCATGGTCTTTCCGAAAGCGCTGGTAGACTCAAAAAAAATGACGTGTAAAAGAGCATTCAACTGCCTATTTGCTGAATAAAATTTTGAATTTTGAATACCATTTGGGCTTCGTACCACAAAATTGTACTATAATTGTACTATTGGCTTCGTACCTAGAAAAGTTGTTAACTTGGAAAAGTTGAAAAACTCCCAACATTATTTCAAAGACAGGTAAACCAATTGTAATGAAACATAGCTAAGAACCATCTCGATTAAACTAGCTTTCGATTACAAAAAACCGCATCGAAATCGGTCGATCCGTTTGGGAGCTACCTATGATGCCACAAACAGATACACAAACGCACAGGTGAAACTTATAACACCCCTCTTTTTCATTGGGGGTTAAAAAAGGAACCCCTACAGTGTGACTTTGTCTGTCTGTCTGTCATAGCTGTTGCGACATGTTTGTCGCGACGTAAAATATTTTTCCCCTCACTACCTCGGAAAGCCGTCTTTTATCCTTTAATACAAGCGGGTAAAATCACGTTTTATCCACTAGTGGGGAAAGTAATTTGACCTTGGAGTGGCGCGTGTTTAAGTAGCTTTTGACGGATAACAAAACGTAAAACGCTCATAACAATGGTTCGTTCGATATTAATTATCAATAAATAAATCATAAATTCTATAAAAACATTTGTTTTTTTTTTAATAATGATGTTGAATATAATTCTGAACGCACAAGTCGAGTCGATGCAATTCCAAATTTTTTTTGGATGTCGCGCTTTCCTCGCTACAGTGAGGTGAAAAGTTTTGTGTTACACACGGGTGCAAATGTATTTTACTTCTCGTGTGTGGAAACACTCGGTACGCTCAGGATTCTATTTTAGAACCACTCGCTTTGCTCGTGGTTCAACTACAGAATCCATTCGCTTGCTTGTGTTTCAATTCCACACTCGCGGGTAAAATACACCTCTGCACCCTTGTATAACAAATAACTATAAAATGTGAATAATTTATTGAATCAGGCGTTACTTTGCGGAGGTCCATATTAGGTAGGTAGTGGAAGTGGTGGCATGTTGAGCGGTTGTTGTTGTGCTTCGTAAATGGCCTCGTGGAGAGTGCCGAAACGCGTCAGCGTTTAGTATAGTGGTGGTGGTGATAGTTGGGTCTGTGTGGCATGTGTTGATTCGTGTAGCAGTGGAGGCGGAGGTGTTGCATGGAAACATACATTTGCCGCACAGATATAACTATTTGTCATTAGTGGTCGCGGGTGAGCAAAGTAATTGTCTTTTAGTTCATATAAAATGTGAATTTAAAGATGCCAATGCATACAACTCCCAAAACCCCGTCAAACATGGATACAAATATGTATTTCCTGTATCGGCTATAATACAGCAGTGCGCAAATTGATATAAATACATACATAGCTGGGAGGTGCGGGTAGTTATAAATAAAATAACAACCCGGGCCGTTCCGGGCACCTGCCGGCCGCCGGCGCGGTCGCCAGCCGTTCCGACATATTTTATGTACAATTACTTTTTTTGTAGTGAAAATGGGCACTGGTTTGTTAAAAAGGAAGGTTTAGTGCGTCGGGTATTAGGAGAAAAATGGACCTAAAAGATAAGAGATAAACAAAAGCGCTTAGTTGATGCAACTTGTGACCAAAGCGCTTGCAGTTTTCTCTCTCAAAGACTCAGCATCGCTATTCAGTGAGGAAACGCTGCCAGCCTTTTGGGCACCATGCCACGGGGGCCTTATTTAGATTTAATTTAGTTTTAAGTTTTAATTTACTTAATTTTAGCATGGATTTAATGTCATTGTACTAGTAGATTGCTCTTGTTATGTAATTAAATTATCCTTAAAAACAGTAGGTATGTTAAACAACATTTTTTGTTGGTATTAAATAATTGTAGTAAGAAATATAATGTTCAATATGATGAAACACATTTTTTAATATACTTTAAATATTCACTGAAACAAGAATACTACGTCTAGTGTACTAGATGCTTTGGATTTTTTTATAGTCCGTAATTGTCCCACTTCTGGGCAAATACCTCTCCCCTTGACTTCCACACGTCCCTATCCTGAGCCACATCTGGCCAATCTTTTAATATTGGTCCCACCCTACCACCCATAAATGCCGCGTTGTAGCTTATTATTCCCAAACATTACTGCATCATGGTGCCTACTCAAACATAGGTCCGGCAGCCGTTCCCGGCAACCGGCGCCGGCGCTTTTAAACGATTCAGCAATAAACAGCGTTTTAATTGGCGTCCAAACTGGCTGTTTATATTTTGACACAGTTTTTTTAACGGTGAAAGGCGAAATAAATAACTTGATTTACGAGTATTGTGTCTTGAACCCCCGACGCAAAAAAGAGGGGTGTTTTGAGTTTTACAGTTAAGTGTGTCTGTCTGTGGCGCCGTAGCTCTTAAATGGGTGAACCGATTTGGATGCGGTTTTTTTATTTGACAGCAGGTTTTTTAGCGTTGGTTCTTGGCTAAGTTTTAAGGTTCAGCCGTTTTGGAAATATTGAACTTTGAAACGAAAATGTTGGTAGTTTTTCAACTTTTCTTAGTTGGTCAAGGTTACTAATTTTCGGTTTCATGTTTATTCTATCAACCTAAAGAAAAAAAATTCTGGTCAGAATAGGTTTTTGTAAAAGTCATTTTGAACTTTCGCGGGCAAACAACGCATAGAAGTGAGTAATTAAGAAATTAAACTATTTTGATTTTTACTTCAGGGAAATGAGATTTGAAAATTGATTAACCCAATTGACGACACCCGAGGCCCGAGTACGAACATTTGAAACCTGCGTAACGTTATCGAGTAGTAAACTTTATCGAGAAAATTGTATGGCGTTTGGAACAGCGCCCGCCCGTGGGCGTATTTGAAACTAAAATTTAGTATGAGGTTTCTCGATTTCGATACGATAACGTAACGTTACGCAGGATTCGTAAACTTCGTGCTCGGCCTAAAGCTGATGGCGACTTTACAACAACAAAATTAAATCATCTCGCGCTAAGCAATGTCACTTTCCAAGTTTTACCATACAAACGGCCTTTGAATCCACAGTGTAATGAAAGTCGTTTATCTCTGTTATCAACATTCATAGTCCTGCCAACCCTTTGGATCAGACGTCGTTAATATACGGCCAAGTTCGCTCGTTATGGCTAAGCGGCGACGTTAACCTTAACTAACACTGCACGTCTCGGAGGATGAATAAGATATGTATGATGTTCTAGAAGCGTGTTAGAATAACGAAGACGGGTGAGCGCTGAAGCGTACGCTGCCGTGCGTGCCGTTCGTCAGCGCTGACGTGCAAGCGGCCGTGCTCGCCGTTTGTCAGCGCTGATGCGTTACCCGGCCGTGCGCGTCACGCGTGAGCGATGCTAAGCGGTTAGTGCCGACCGCCGCCCCTGCGTCTCAGCTGCCTTAAGGATAGTTCTAGTGTCACACTGATAGGCGGCGCTGAGCAGTGAGCAGGGGTCGGCGCTGAAACTCGTCAGAGTGCAGCTGTCAGCGTTATTCTAAAATGCTCCTCAACATATTAACCTGTCAGCGTCGACAGTCAGCCCGACACTAAAGCCAGCTTAATGCTGGAAACCATAAAGCAGACAGACGGGAGGTGCCTTTGGCTTATCTATGCGTTAAAAAAATCCTACCGGTTTTCGAGGGGGACGAGCTAGAGGTAATTACGTACAGCACACGTCTACGCTTATGACAAAATTTGTTACGTTACAAACTCATATTAAAACAAAACTGTCACACAAATGCCAAAAACACACACACACACAATCAACAGACCCTGTGCATTTTCCACAGACTCGCGAAATCACTCGTCAACCCTTCTCGTCGTCCTTTTCTTTCCTGCTCTAAGCTGGAAACAGTCGGTACCCAGAGCACGAACTCACGGGAGGCGCTGCTCCAACTAAACGTCTTTCTTTTTCTTGATGGCGATACGATAACGTTACTACACGATTCGGATAAAAACTCGTACTGTATTCGATCAAGCACTACAAGGCTATCCAGTAACGTGTGTGTCAATAGAAAGAGGGCTAGCCACAATGCGCTCAAAACGCATGGCGTAAGCGCCAATGCGCTTAAACTGCTCTGGATAAGATACCAAAGTGCTGTTTTCATTCTTAGCCTAGTCCTGAAATAAACTCGTTACTTAAATATTCCAGTACCCCATATTTAGCGAAACGTACTGAATATCTCAATACGCCATCCTATAAACACATAAAGGTTTATGATCTGTCAGTCGGGAAGTCAACTTTCCCCTCGCCGTCATAAAACGTAAGTGCCTTCGAAACGGTTCACGGTAAACAACCTTCCGGTGAGGCACAAAATTACAATTCATGCGCGTTGTAATTTTGTAGAATTATATTTAACGTTCTATTAGTTTTGTCCCTTCCGATTGTGAAAGTAAATTAATGTTTTGTGCCCGGTAGTTTTATTTCAATAAATAACATAAGCCCACTTGCAAGGCAAATCCTTTCTCGTTGTATAAATAAATAAATAATAAATAAACATAAAAACAAAGACAAACATTATATTGAAACTTAACCTAAAGGTAAAAAATTTGGCCTAAATCGCCGTCAACGGGCAAGGCACCCAGAAGGCTGGCCGTATTTGCCCGCTGTATAGCGATACTGATGCTTTGTGCGAAACAGTGGCCAGCCCTCTAGTTTTATTGACTACCCATTTTATACCTTGGGACACGGGCCTCATGCTCTCTCTCTGTAGCTCACGTATCGGCCTTACCAGCCACTGTCGAGGCCCCCTCGCATCTAGATGCGAAGCACTAGTGCTTTTCGAACGTCTGCGACTCAGTAACGTCTCATTAACGCCCGCGCAGCGTCGACCGTGGCAAACGACGCTAACGTTTGTAAAACGCTAGGTGTGAGGAGGCCCTTATGGACGCTGCTTAATCCATTTTCCATAGACGAAACAGGCCATTGATGATGATTATGAGGATACACTCAACGGCACGATTAATCGCCCATCCCTTTTCCCTGATTACTGTGAAAAGTGCTATTGAAATATCCAGTAAATTATTTTACAGTAAAAAAATGGTGGTAAAAATGGTGTGAGCGATTAATTTTGCCGCTGACTGTATTTTAAAAATTTGTGAACTGAGGACCCCCAAGGTTGCGTTTTGTCTCCTTCATTATTTTTCTTCTGCGTATCAATTAATGTTGCAAATCGCTATACGAAAGACAGTACTGGGAACGGTAATACCGGAAAATTAGTAATAAGACAATAATAAACTATTAGAGTCGGCCAAAAGTCAAAAATACATGGTACAACAAAAGATTCCGAGAAACTGCAACACCTACCACAATCCCATGCCGACTTAAACCCTGTTCAGACTGGGACCGAACAACACACAAACATTTTGTAATTAACCGCACATTCCTTCCGTGTGCACACGGGTCTATCCAGGAATGAAATCGCCGTGTCGCTTCGAGCAGACAGACGGGAGGCGCCTTTGGCTTATTTAAGCACTACGATTTGCACGTACAGTACACGTCGACGGTCTTGTCGAAATTTGTTGCGTTTTTATTACTACCTATCCATGCATGCATGTTGTTGAATGAATGAAATAGGTTTAATATTTCCGAAGAAGAAGAACAAGGAATATTGTAACTGTAATTTAACTAAAAGAAAAGTAGTACCTATAATTATGGTTCTTTTTGCTTAGATAAATATCAAATCAGTACTTTAGTTTCTTACCCAGAGCATTAAACGCGTTGGCGCTTACGCCATGCGTTTTGAGCGCATGTTGACTAGCCCTCTCTCTATTGACACACGCGTTACTGGATAGCGTTGTCCCGCTTGAGTCAATTATTTATAAAATTAAAGAGTATTTTGCGTGAGAGAAAATTGTAGCGTCACTCGTGATTCACTTGTTTTGCAGAGTTCGTTTTTCAAAACTTCTTCATCTTGTCTTGAGGTACGGGGGAGTGGGAAAAGGAAAGGATTGTGTTGCCAGTGTTTTTAATGTATACAGTGCGTTCGAGTAAATGTGAGAGTATGAAATTAAGTAGATAAACATATAATTAAAATAACATAAAACTGGCGCAGCCACCGATTTTATCGAAAACTTGTTTGATCTGCTTTAATAATTAATTGAGTTGCATCAAAGTCGGTTAGACATTGAAATAAAAAAGCCCGGAGTTTTTAACGTTTTTATGGTTCCATACCTCAAAAAGAAAAAACGAAACAATTATAGAATCACTTTACTAAAGGGTACTTCCAGTTGTCCTAGAAACTTGAAATTTGGTATGAAGGTAGCTCTTATAGCACAACCACTCAGAAAATTCTCAAAATCTTAAATTTGTATGTCTGTCTGTAGATTTCACAGACCAATATAAGATACCCCTGATAACACTGGACTTTTGAAAATACTGCGGAAAAGCGTTAAAATCTTTCTACGGAACCCTCGTGCGCGAGTCCGACTCGCACTTGGCCGGATTTGATTTAATAAAGACATGCAACAGTACCCTCGTGCCTACGCCATAACTGGTACATATATAATAGTATAAAACATCCCAGGCTTACGCCCGAAGCATTGCACCACAGCGCGGGATTGTATTACGCACGCCTGCACCATGAAAATAATGTCGTCCCAATTTGCCGATCTAATTAACATTTTAACAGCGTTCGCGTCATTGGTATGCAATGAGGGACTAATTTGGTTTAATTATTGTAGACGATACTCAGGCTGGCGAATAATTTTCGGTTTGGGTGACAGAATTTTTTTCGGTAAGTACACCTACTTAGCAAGATCATTTAAAGTTAGTTCTCTGATGAAAACTAAGTGCGAGTCGAACGTGTAGGTATCGAACGTTTTCAGATTTTTTCCTTTCTTGTTTAATGCAATGGTCAGACGTCTGTCTGATCAATGTATTGAACAAGAAATGAAAGAAAGTCAGACAACAAAATGATCCTATTGCCTTCTGTACGTTTGAAAATTCCAACTAAACCAAAACCTAGGGTACTTTCCCATTGACCTTAGAATCATGAATGGCATGAAGCAAAATCTCACAAAACAAGTCAAAGATAACGTTTGAAAAACGTTATGTAAGAGTTCCTCAGTGTGCGACTCTTACTCGCACTTGGCCGGTTTTTCAGTGTAAATAATGTTTGGTTCTTTTCCTCCTAGCACCATCCATTATTGTGTATTGTATAATATTATGTCGCATTATAACACGTCGTGTATGACATTCGACACAATGAAACACATACATGCATAGCTCTGTCAGATAGTCATAAGTACTTAGGCACACATATTTACGCACGTAGACTATAAAACTGATATATAATTGTGAAGTCGTTAGAGCGAAAGAGACTAAGGTGGTATTGAATTTAAATATTTCAACAGCATTATTTAAGTAACTTTAGAGCAAGAGGTTCACTTTATGACGTGGATCATAATAAGGAGAAATTTATTGAAAAACCTTAATTAACGAATTTAGAATACTAACGACACTGACGCAAGTATGCAGTAAACGACCTCGCGGCTATGTGTGCGTTTCAGGACGCGAGCGGAGGCGAACGCGGGGCGCGCGGGGTGTGGAAAGGCGAACCGCGGCCGCCAAGACGCAGGGCTTCAGAGCCCCGAGCACGAGTATTCGCATTCTACGTAATTTGTATGACGTTTGGACGCGACAAAAAAGAATAAAGGAACTGTAACGGCATTTTACTTTAAATAGATTTATGAATAGTAGGGTAAGAATCCAAAAATAACACAAGAAGAACACAGAAGATAGATTTCTGTTGCCGCTATAACAACAAAATAAATACTAATAACCAACTTGGAAAATTTTAAAAACCCCCGACATCGTCATTTCAAAGTTCAATATATCAAAAACGGGTGAACCGATTTTAATGAGACTTAGCTATGAACCAACTCGAAATTGGTCCATTCGTGTGGGAGCTATCATGCCACAGACAGATACACAGATACACAGACACACAGATACACAGGTCAAATTTATAACACTTCTCTTTTTTGTCGAGGGTTAAAAACAGAATAAAATAAATATTTAAGTGGGGCTCCCATACAACAGACATAACCGACTCGCACTTAACCGATTTTTTACGAAGCGTGCGTAGAGTACACTGCAATGGGCTTTCAGTCAAAAATTAACTGCATAAGTATAAAAATTCACACGGCTACCTCCGAATCTGTGTTGAAAACCCCACAATAAAAATAAAAAAGCGTGAACAAAATGCACGTCAGAAATTTATTTCACTCGAGTTTTTCATCACGTAGCGGTTTTAGCGAAAAACAGTACATTTAAAACTTGTTCGGATTTTGTTTTAGCTTAGTTGTTTTAACATTTTCATGCCTTTGTGTAGTTTTAAACTAACAGGTGTCACGATATATGAAAGTGAGGGCAAAAAATGGTGAAGAGCGAGTCGGATTCGCTCACCGAGAGTTCCGAGACTTCGTCTAATATTATTTGTGCTACTGTAGTGGAACTACAACATATTTTTTTATGATTTATGAAAAACTGTGCCATTCAGAGACATCGTTTTATCTTTTCCGTAAATAAAAACGAACGTCTGGGCTTTAAAAGGGATGATATCTGGACTCATTTATTAACTCAACAAGGCATCTAAAATTATACCAAATTACCAGCTGAGATTTGAATCGATAGAAAAATTCAATATCCTGACCATCACTAGCCTTGGTGTAACGACACGGGACTAAGGCGTAGTTTTTTCTGTGTATTATGTGTCAGTGAGTATTTAAAAAGAAAGTAATTGATATTTGCGGAATGACCTTAAAAATAAAAATAAAAATTGGGGAAAAATATAAAAAGATACTCCAGCACCGACAGCGGTTTCTTTTTACCATCTTGGTTTCGAACCCTGTTGAATTTTTCGGACATGCCTCAGTTATATGAACAAAAGTTTTTGTTGTTTAAATGATTGTTTTCGTCACGTAGCCATTTCCGAATTTATTTTACAGTCAAAAGCCAGGAGTATTGACACGAGCTACTGAGTTTACTCTTGCGGGGCAATTCAATTATTTTTCGCATCGCAAATATGAAGTTAAACCCATCGAAGTTTAATGAATCGGAATCCGATAAATTGATGAAATATTTAATTACCATTGCGGTCAATTTCATAATTATTTTGGGCTTGACCACAGATAAATATAGAAAATGACAATGCAAGTGAAACTATTTACTTTAAAGAGGCCCCAGTAACGTTGTTTTATTAAAATCGGTTCCATTGCATCGGACATAAGAGTTTATGCTTTTTAATGTTTTCTAAATTTTACGATTCAGTCTTTGGAAGATTATTTAACAAAATGCCTTCGCGTTTGTGTCCCCCTTCCCTGGACCTTCGCTGGAATGAATCTTCACTAGAGTAAATGGGTTTTTTCTTTCATTCTACTTAGTGTTCCACTGTTCCCTGAATCATTTTATGATCGAATCCAACGTGTCACTTCGAGAGAAAGTTGCAAAAGAAATACATAACTGACCGTAAAATTAACCATCTAATTCCGGCTCAAGCTAAATAACATTTAAAGAGAATAGGAAAAAAATGTTTGAACTGACAACATCCGTATTCCGCACCACACTCCGACAATTAAGCTACACTTAACTGAACAAAGTTGACGAATTTTAAATGAATTTTTCACTTTTTATTTTAGAATCGCAATCCCGCGACTAAATGGCTTAATAAGCGGAGCGTGGAGCAGAATACCGAGGTTGCTAGCTTAATTTCTACCTCAGAAAACAGGCCAAGTGCGAATCAGACTCGCACACCGAGGGTTCCGTACAAGACATGTTTCCGATTTTTTCCCTGACCCGTATTGTGAAAAAAAAAACAGTAAGTATGCGGACGCTCGTAACCACGTAATTTTTTTGAGACTACCAGCGCCATAAAGCAGACAGACGGAAGGCGCCTTTAGCTTATCTATGCGCTACAATTTTTTTGCCACTGTTTGGGGGGGGATGAGGAACACACGTACACCACACGTCTGCGCTCATGTCAAAATTTGTTACGTTCCTACAAACTCACACTAAACCAAAACTGTCACACAAATGCCAAAAACACGCACACAATCAACAAACCCTGATAATTTTGGTCAGATTTTGGTAGAGTTTTGGCAGAGGGGAAATCGCGCGTTAACATCTCCATTCTTTTCCTGATCTAAGGCCAGCGCTTTCGGAAAGACCATGATTGCCAAGAAGAATGCGCCGCAAGAAACTTGGCACAAAGTCTTTTTTTTAAACAGGTTACAATCAGCTGTTACAATGCATTATGCATAACCACAATGCGCGAAGTACCCTGTAGGTTTTGCTTTGCTTGGCATTGACAGACAGATAAAAAGATACGAACCACAAAGTGATCCTTCCATGTTTCCTTTTGAGGATGGTACGGGCCCCTTAAAAACAAGTCGAATTGATGACCCGTTCCTTTAAGCTCGTTTAAAAAAACAAAATGGCGTCACTTGACCAATTAGACCGTACCACATTATGCTCGACAAGCTCTCGCAATTTCGTCACCGCCTGAAAAATAGCTAGGGCTAAAACAAAACCATGGCAAACGATTAAGGGTCTTATTAAAAGGTGGTAAGGTGCATGTTGCGGTCGGATACTTGTTATTCTGGTAGCGATTGGCATAAATCGTACGTCGTTTGAGGACATCTTTGAGGGCTGTGAGACCGTGACACAGATGGAGAGAGCAGATGCATCATTACCAAAGACAATCCAAGTTTAATTTTACTTAAGTAATTAAAACAAAGCATTAGTTAGAATTAAAACAAAGTAATTTATTATAATATTGATTTTTGGAGAAAACCTATACATTAGTCGACGGTGATTGACTCCGCTTCCGTCAGATGGCGCTGAGAACAAAGATGTCAACACTCTTACCTGTATCAATAGATGGCGCCAGCCGCAACGAAATTGGAGCGTTACAAGTTACTACAGTATATATAAATAACCGGATTAAATAAATAAATAATAATAAATAAAATTTTATATATAAAATTTAAGTGGTTCTTGTCGTGGACTTTGGCTACCACAATACAGGACTAAACTTTTTTTTATATACCACGCCAGTTGTAAACAAGCATGCGATCGCCTGATGTTAAGCAATTAACTCCGCCTAGGAAAGCTTGCAACACCAGAAATTAAATAAAATTAAATTAATTTATTCCAGGATAAATTCCATATGCTTAAAATAAAAAAAAATAAAACAATTGAATGCATGCAAACTGTAAATTATACAAATAATATCACAATAAACGGGCCAATCAACTTTTAAGTGTTGCTTGTTGCAATGGCGACGTTTCCTCGGTCACTCACTAGAAAAACTATTTTCTAGGGTACAAACAAAAATGCACCAAAAGGAGTTGTAACAATAAGCCTTATTTCTAAGCCTTATTTCTGTATCACTGTTGTCTACTGAGTGACGGGACAGATTATCAACACTAAAAAGTTGATTGACCTAAATAAAATTCAATTCAATTGTATTTGTATAATTATATACCTTTATCATCATCATTTCATTTATTCAATCCCTTATTACGTAGTTAGAAAGATGTCACACAGTTAAAATAAACTAAAATTTAATTAAAAAAAAACATAAAATAAAACAAAAAAAATGAAAAAGAAATAAAACAAAACGTCAAATTATGCTCATCGCATTATTTTTAAAACATGCAAAAAAAACTTAATAATTATTTAGGTCAGCTGTTCTAGCCGCCCGCGGCTCCGGCAGCCGACTCCGATGTCTCCGATGTCGCTCATCAGGCCTACGAATTGCAGAATCACCCCGATTTATTGGACCAATTGCCGTCTTAAGAGGCTTAAAACAAGGGTGAATGACATCGGGAATATTAGGGAGTAAACAGGGAATGTTGCAGAACTTAAACCTGTAGCCCGAGCACGAATATTCGAATCCTACGTGACATAATCGAGTAGTAATTATCGTGTCGCTACCGAGAAAATTCATATTAAATTTTGTACCAACCACGTTAATACGTAATACCTACGTGATTCGCATATTCGTGCTCGAGACCCTATCACACGAAAGTTACGAGAGCTAACAATACTAGTAATTTTATAAGCGCGGAATAAGTAAGTATGTGAAAATGCTTCTATGGGTTTTGATTTTTTTGTATGCCTTTTTGATTTGGATTTTATAATAATAACATAACTTATTCTTCATTTTTGTCTTGGCAAATTGAATAGTTCCCTTGGGATAATGATAAAAGAGTGAGTGAGTGATTTCTTCACGTTGAAACACACACTCACAGACATTTGCATTTATGATATCAATAGGATGTTAGCAGTATGTTTCTCAGACTGGCAGTGACAAATTTTCCTATAAGCAAACCAATTATTTCCTTTGTTAAAGTGAAGTTAGATAGAAAAGGCAAAAAAACATGTAAGTACGTAAAATTTAACTTGCTTTGTAATTACGAACTTTTAATGAACAAAAATGGCCCTTATTAACATAATTATTAATTAATATACTCAGGTATTCATTATTTTCAGCAAAAACAAATTTCGTTAAAAATATCGGTCATGTAATTTGTTTTTTTTTGCAATTTCTATTGTACCTCATTATACGAGCGTACGCAAAACATTATTTTGTATAGAGGTTACCGTAACGCATAAAAAGCTTCATAAGAGCTTTATTCTCACGTTCCTTACATAAGCTTACGCGTTTAATAAAAGCACTAACAGCTATAAACGGGCAATAAAGTTTTTAATAAACATCGAGGAAAGCTAAACTAATCTCATTTTATCATATGATGTTTTAAAGAAATAAAAATATACGCGACTAACCTCCTCTACCTAATCTCGAACGGGCATTTGACTGCATAAATATCTCACTTCTTCTATCCAAGCTGCACTTTTACGGATTTGACAATACTTCCATTCAATGGTTTTGTAGTTATTTTGAAAATCGTCGCCAGTTGGTGAATATTCTACAGAAGGATGTTCTCTTTCTTCAGATCTTAGTCCTGTTGCGAGAGGCGTGCCCCAGGGTTCCATTTTGGGCCCTCTTTTGTTTATTTTGTATAGTGCAGACATAATTAAATGTATCCAACACTGTAAGTTCCATTTATATGCAGATGACCTTCAAATTTATTTTTCTTTCAATCCAAATGATACTGCTGCGGATGTTGAAAAGATTAAGGAAGATTTGCAAAGAATAAGCAATTGGTCCTCCACCAACTGTTTAGCTCTTAATCCGTCCAAATCCAAATACTAATACTTGGAACAAAGCAACAAATTTAAAGAGTCCTAGCTTGTGACCCAAAAATAACTATTGATGGTGTGGTCGTGGAGCGAGTGGACGAGGCTCGGAATCTCGGTTTATTGATGGACCACAAGCTTCGTTTTGAAAGGCATGTGATTAAAGCTGCTCGGAGCTGTTTCTACCGGATGAAGGTTCTTTATAACTTTAGTGACTTTCTCAGTGTTGATACAAGAATAAGATTATGCGAAACACTTATACTGTCCAAACTAAATTATTGCCTTACAGTGTTCTGGCCTTGCCTCTTGGAGCGCTCACGCAGACTCCTCCAGAGAGTTCAGAATGCTTGCGCCCGGTTTTGTTTCACTATCCCACCACGTACTCATGTAACTCCGTTTCTAAACAACGCAGGTATTTTAAAGCTATCTGCCAGATATGATCTTTTATTGTCATGTTTGCTGTTCGACAGAATTAAATGGCAAACTCCTAGCTATCTTTATAGGAAACTTATTTGGTCCTCCTCTGCCCGCATAGTGCAAGCTTCACGAGCGTTAGTGATATGCGTTCCCAGACACAGGACTGCCGCTTATAGGGGGAGCTTCAGGTACCAATCCACTAAATGTTGGAACAATATTCCTCCACCATTTCGTAATATTAAGTCTAAGTCCAACTTTCGTAATAAACTCAGGTTGCATTTACTAACCGTCCAAAAATTATTAACTTGACGTGTTCTGAACTCCCTCTAAATTCCAACTTACCTTCCTTATTTTGTTTCATTCATAGCATTGTGCAATTTAATTTAATTTAATTATTATTGATTTGACGCTTACCCTGCATGTATGTCTAATTCGTTTTCAGTTTATCATAATATTTGTTGTTCACATCTGTTCTTCTTGCAACATACCTGCCTACTTATCAAAGCACTCTTTGTTTTTGTCCACCACACGTCTAATGCTTAGCCAATTTGTTTCTGATGGCGTAATAACACCGTGACTACCGCACTAGCCGGCGTCCTTACTCAGCACGGGTACTGGCAGAATACCAGCGCTGCGGCTCGCCGTAGCATCATGCTGAGTCAGCGCCTCTTCTTCGCTTCATCACATAGCTTCCTGACTATTATTGTGTTAGCTCTGTCTAATTGTTATTTTATTTTTAGTGTTGTATTTTCGTTTTTATTTGTCTTTTGTCATAAAGTCACGTATTGTTTTGAAGAATAAAGTTTGTATCTATCTATCTATCTATCTATCTATCTAACGATAAAGTGACGACCTGGTAAAGATCGCGGGACCGCGGTGGATGTGGAAAGTACAAGACCAGTCTGAGTGGAGAGCCGCGGGGGAGGCCGCCGGCCAGCAGTGGACGTCTTTCGGCTGACATACGCAATACTAGTTTCAACCCCCGACGCAAAGATACGGGTTTTATAAGTGTGACCTGTGTGTGGGTATAGCTGTGTATCGGTCTGTGGCATCGAGGCTCCTGGACGGACAAACAGAATAGATTTGGACGTGACTTTTTATCTATTTCACCAACTTTACAAAATGTCAGCTTACAGTGACAATTCAATCTACATTTCATTGCTAATATGAAGCGCGCTAAAACAAAAGTTATTCAAGTCAGCAATTGACACCGAATTGAAATGTCATTGTAATCTGACATTTGTAAAGTTGGTAAAATAGGGGCCGGGGCCGTGTTTTGTAGAGCTACAAGTTACTTACTATACAAGCGGAAGTCTCATTCTATCACCTTTTGTTAGAAAGAGATTTCCGTTTGTAAATTGTAACTTGTAGCTTTATGACATACAGCGCAGGTAGCCATCAGGCCCCTGTTTCACCAACTTTACGATTGTCAGTTTTCAATGATGATTCGGTGTGAACTGCTGACTTGAAGAGCTTTTGCTTTAGCGCGCTTCATTATTGTCGAAGAAATGTAGCTCGAATTGTCATTGTAAACTGACAATAATTGAAAAATTTGGTGAAATAGGGACCAGCAGGCTTATTATCTAACTCGCTCGGAATCACAATCGCGATTTCCTATAGGCTGACAATTGCTATTGGAAACAGCTAGCTGTCACAGAACTAAGACTGACATTTCAATCCGACGAAGAGTGTCAAAATAGTTATAAACATAGTAGGTAGAAAAACCGTTCCCACGGGCCAGGAAAAAACCAGTCTTATGACAATGTCATAAACATTTTGAAAGGAGAAGGCTTTTCTCACTTTAACCTAATACATAAAAGCGAAAAACCAGAACGAGATAAAAAAAACGAGGCTGAGCAGGATGGCGCTCTACAATACCATTTTGACACGTTTCTTCCAAACAAACGCAATATTTGTCTGGAACCTCGGGGTTCGCGAAAAATTTGACAAAATATGATATTGGGTGTGTAAATTTTGTATGTTAAGCCATTCGAGCCAAAAGCGAGCGATCTATTATCAATGCCAGTGTTGCCGCTCAGGGATAAAGAAATCCATTAATTATCCTGCATTGCAGTCTACGGAAATTTTTAATTTTATCTATGTAAATTTTTGTTGACATCATAAAAAGCAAAAAATACGTATCCAATATTTTGTTTTCGATAAGATGTGACGGACTAATTACAAATATTACTTTTTTACCCAGAGGACACATTCCTATTGCTATAGAGATACCCTACGTTAGTAAAATATTCCACGCGGGCGGAGCCGCGGGCGCTCTCTATTTATTTAATAGTTATTTGTTATACAAGGGTGCAAAGTTCTATTTTACCCGCGAGTGTTTCAACACACGAGAAGTAAAATACATTTGCACCCGTGTGTAACACAAAACTTTTCACCTCACTGTAGCGAGGAAAGCGCAACATACAAAAAAACAGCTCATAAAAATAAATCTTCATCACTAGAATCACTATTTTTTTTCACGATATTATAACAGAAAACTCTGGAAGTTGTATATTGTTACGTGAGTCGGAGTCGGTGAGAAAATTTTTGTTGACAATGTTGACATTTCTGACGATGCGTTTTGAAATTGCATCGATTCAACTTGTGCGTTCAGATGACGTTCAGAATTATATTCAACATGATTATAAAAAAAAAACAAATGCTTCATGTAGAATTTTAAGGACTATTAAATAAAGCTAAATTTGGTATTTTTTATTAAATTCTCAAACCATTTATCATTTATTTAATGATAATTAATATCGAACGAACCATTATTATGAGCGTTTTACGTTTTGTTATCTGTCAAAAGCTACTTAAACACGCGCCACTCCAAGGTCAAATTACTTTCCTCACTAGTGGATAAAACGCGATTTTACCCACTTGTATTAAAGGATAAAAGACGGCTTTCTGAGGTAGTGAGGGGAAAATAATGTTTGTTTATTGACGGTACCGGTAAGTTGAATGTCACGAACACAACTCCATCCCATTAACGCCTGGCGATCATACATACTTAAGTAAATCAATATACTAATAACAAGGCGCAATACCCTGTTTAGCGGCGGGCAAACTAATTGCTCCACAAATTTATGACCACTAAAAACTTTATTGCAGCGTGCACGGGCTACAAATGTCGGCAAGACGTATTTTTGGACTTGAGTCTTAGCGGAGAGAAGAGAATTTCGGGCTTATTTATGGCACGAGCAGAAGGCTTTGAGTTTTTTGTTTGTAGTGAAACGTGTAGATGTATGCTTAACGAAATAAAATAAAAATTAACTAAGCTTTTTTAACAGAATAATTAATTAACTTAATCTGGCGTTATTTTGCGGAGGTCCTTAACCATGAACTATAAAAACAATTATGAACTACAAACAATTACTTTTCTCACCCGCGACCACAAGTGAAAAAAACGTAGTGCTTTTGCGTGTGTGCGTTTATTTCCTCCTCCTCAGTCGGTCCCCCAATGTTGAGGATCGTGACCCCGACAAACGCCATCTACAGCCTTCCTCCACTCGCTTCGGTCTTCTGCGCGGTGGATTGCTGTGCCAATGCTCATCTCCAGGTTTTCGGAGATTTGATCAGACCATCGTTTCGGACTACGTTATGGAAGGAAATAGTTTGCATTTCTATCACCTTCTCATTAGTTGTGTGAACTAGATGTTAGGTGCAAGTGGTGTAAGTTCAGAACATCAATCAGGAGCCGTATTTAGCGGCTCGTAGGCACATAAGTCAGGGATCCCGAACGCAAACCATAACCGGCTTTTAACCGCATCGTTACCCTTACGTTTACGTTCGGCCGAATTACTTTACGATAGCAGGTATACTGGAAACAGTAGGATGCTAATTTTAACATGAAACTACATTGTTACCCAAAAAACAGATACGCCACAGCGTCTTTTCGCAAAAAAAAATCGTTCAGAATTCGCACCGAATACGTAAATTACTTACTTAGTTAAAAATTTCAAAATATTATAAATAAAGGCCTATGCCCAGCAGTGGGACGTAAATAGGCCGATAATGATGATGGTGATGATGGTGATGATGATGATGGAGATTAAAAAAAAGGTGTGATAGTAATGTTAAACGTGGAAATAATAGTCTTACGTAATAAATAAATTGCACCTGACGTCATCAACCACATGTGGGCCTTATTTCACCAACTTTACAATTGTCAATTTACAACGACAATTCGAACTACAGAAGCTCTTCTAGTCAGCAATTGACACCGAATTGTCACTGAATACTGACATTGGTGACACTAAAGTTGGTGAAATAGGGGTGTGATATTTATTTATCACTACTGTTTCTCCATCACCCACTGTCTAAGCCTCTCAAATTACAGTATAATAAAACTTTAACGGTTCGGAGGACATGTCCCGGTGACGATTGGGGCATTACGTTTATTGGCACGATAAGGCCACCGCGGCAGTTGAGGTGTTATGCGGGAAATAAGCGATTAAACAACCCATAAAAGTATAGGAAGCAGATAGCGGGGGTATATTGTATTCCTTAATAAGCTCACATTTTGAGTTACTCGTGGTTAATTTTTAGGCATATTAACTACGATGAAGATGGAGCGATGACCTGGTGAAGATCGCGGGAGCGCGGTGGATGCGGAAAGCACAAGACCGGTCTGAGGGGAGAGCCGCGGGGGAGGCCGCCGGCGAGCAGTGGACGTCTTTCGGCTGTATGATAATTATTAACTAAGTACCTACGGAATATTGACCGCGATTACCTTAACAGCTGAGCTAGCCTAGTGGTATGCCTTATGGCCTCTCAAGCAGAGGGTCGTGGGTTCAAGCCCCGGCTCATACCCTAGAGTTTTCCGGAGTTTACATGCGAAATTACATTTGCAAAAGTATCGTGACGTTTTCGGCGAAGGAAAACATCGTGAGGAAACCTGTGCATTCAAATGTGTGTGTGAAGTTCCTGAGCCGTACTGGGCCATGTGGAGAACCACCTATATATAGCCCAAGCCTTCTCATTCTGTGAGGAGGCCTGCGTCCAGCAAAAGGAGATATTAACGAGCTATTTCCCCTCTACCAAAAATTTGACATTAAGTCTGTGCAAAACGCACAAGGGTCTGTGGATTGTGTGCGTGTTTTTGGCATCCGTGTGACAGTTTTGTTTTAGTGTGAGTTTTGTAGGAACGTTTTTTTTTATACGACAAGGAAGGCAAACGAGCACCTGGGTCACATGATGGTAAATAATCACCACTGTCCATAGAGAGCTGCAACCCTGGGGGATTTGCAGATGCGTTGTCAACCTAGAGAGCTAAGATGGAATGCCTCTTGTGCCCGTAATTACACCGGCTGATGTCTTACTCTCCACACTAATAATATATTAAATAATGTATTCAGCTTAATGTATCTAATAATTCCGTTAATTCTTTCAACCAATCATTAGGTAGGAAATAAAAATGCATGCCAATATATCCGGTTAGACATGTCACTGCACAACAACTATTTATAACATCACTTTTGTACCATGTCTAAAGCAAGTAAATAAATTTCATGTCATTTCTCGAACACAACGGTGCAAGCACTGTTGCTTAGCGGCAGAATTAGCAAGCAAGATGGTGGTAGCGATCCGGAAGGACCCCGCACAAGGTCCTACCACCTGAATTAATGGTTTTTATGCCCTACCTGCTCTTACCCCATATGTTTTAAAATTTCGCAACTTCTACCCCGCGACAAAAACAGCTCTTATTTCATTACACAACGCTTCAAAAGCTTCAGACTAAATTGAATACAGACATCAATCACCCCTCAGGCCCTTGCTGATAACAAATTCCCGCAGTAATGTCCTCGGTAAATAATAACAACACATTACTCAGACTGAAGCAAGAATTTCTTTATAACACAGCGCGTTTAACCTTTATAAAAAGGCCTATGGGGCGAGTGTGTTCATTATCATGTAATGCGTAAATCGTAATTGAGATATTTAGGGTAAGTATTCGGAAAAGTTTTAATAAAAACGTCAAAGGAATTTAAGCATTTGTCAGTCATTTACTTCAAAAGCATAGCTTCCTTGTTGCGATTCACCTCGAATTAGGTAACAAAAATTTAAATAGAATCTTTTACGTGGAGTAATTTTTTTATACTAGCATAATTTGTAGCTTTTCGTTTTTCGTGTAGTATTTTACTATAGACGCGTTCCGTCGCGATCGATGTTTGTTTGGGACACATTTAATTTGACGCTTTAATTGATGTTTGTACTAAAATTCTGTAACATTTTTTTAAAACGTGTTTTGTCTCTGTAGTTTCATAATGTCTTATGTGCTATCAAACTCAGCGAAATTATTATCTATACCTATAAAACAGCACCGTGACTGACTGACTGACTGACTGACTGACTGACTGACAGACAACGCACAGCCTAAACCACTGGACCTAGAGACTTGAAATTTGGCAAACATATACCATAAGAATCCTAGAGGAAGAAGGGATTTTTCGAAATTCTTACGGGGTAGGGAATTTTGAAATATTTTGTGGGGGCATAAGCTATCTAACTAATAAATAAATACAAAAAATAATCATCATCATTTCACCCGAACGACGTGCACTGCTGAACGTATCGGCCTCCCCCAAGGCTGTCCACTCAGACCGGTCTTGTGCTTTCCGCATCCAACGCGATCCCGCGATCTTTACCAGGTCGTCGCTCCACATCTTGTTGGTGTTCTACCGACAGCTCGTCTCCCGGGCCGCGGTGTCGAGAACCTTCTGGCCCAAGAAAAAAAGAATAAGTACAAAATATTTGAGCGCGTCAGGCTACACCCGGTGGGTATTATGTACTGTTATCTGGAACTGCAGTACAGACACAACGGCAATCGAGTGCCGCCGGGGCGAACTGGTAGTTAATTGACGAGCAATTGTCTAGAGACAGTGCTGTCGACACAGGATATGCTTAAATGTGCGGCTATAAAGATGGCGGATTTGATGTAAATACAAGTCGTCATATCGAACATTAAAATCGCAAACTAACGCCTAACTAGTTCTGATTTTTTTATTTGTTAGAACCACTCTAGCAGTTCCGTATATCCAAGTTTGCAACTTCGAAAGACCTGTACTAACTTTGCAGCAGTCGAAAAACCGCGTAATTTCGCGTTTTAAAAAAACGATGCTGCGCTCCATCGCTCTTTGGCAAATCTTAAGCTAGGACTTTTGATTTTCGGTCAGAGACCATGTATTGTTCGCGCACAGTAAGTAGGCTAAGATGGGCAGGATACACATGTCGAATTTTCGTTTGAGTGGTAAAGATTGGAAGATTTCCCTTCATGAGCTCTTTCATGGCCCAGTAGCTCTTCCAGGCGTTTTCGACTTCCGTATCTTGTCTATTACTGAAGGAGTCTTCCTGGCCCAAATGGATGTCCTATCTCGGACAACTAGATATACTCGTCAACATAATTATAGCATTACCTGCCCACCTACCGTGACTCTACGTTTCGTGCTGTTGGTCATCAGTAAGGTTTTTAACCTATTCAATCCTAGTCCAACCCTAAGGCTTGCCGTGTTGTGCTCTTGCATCATCGACCCTAGTTCCTGGGCTGGGGAAAAAAGAACAACGTCATCAGCGAACCGAAGATTGGTTAGTCTCCTGTCGCCAACAAATGTGTCCCTTTATTCCATGAAACCGTTAAGCTTTTAAAAAGTTCCTCCAGGGCTCTGGTGAACAGTTTGGGAGATAGCGTGTCGCTCTGTATAACGCCTTTTTCTATAGAAAATAACTGTCCTGTGCGTGACATTTACAACATGGGCTCTGTGGTCAATAATTGCACGTTAATATACTGTCTTCTTCTTAATCGTTCCCCCATTGCTGAGAATCGTGACTCCTTAGACGATTCATAGTCTGCCTCCAGCCGATACGGTCCGACGCCCGGTGGAGGGCGGCACTGACTGGTAACTCCAGCTGTTCAGAGATCTGGTGCGACCACCTCTGGGTCTTTTGCCTTCGACCTTTCCCTTCACTACCAGTTTTTCCAATTGTTAGCGTGTTAAATATACTGTAGATGGCATAAGTATTTTGCGCTGATTTCGCGGCCGCACCCGCCATGCACTAACGCAGTCTCAAATGATGCATTTCATTATAATTAGAATTTGCTCAAGCGACACATACCCGATTGTTACCCAGGGCTCCCAGTTTAATTCAACGCAGTATCCAGTGTATGTGTCAAGACGGAGGAATTGTCATGTAGGGTTAGTTGTACTATTGGCGAAAGGAAGAGAAATTATCAATGTAAATTACCATTGACTTACTAACACCATGGACTTTGGGTCTAGTACAAAATTCAAGAAAAATTACAACTATACGTTATAGCGCTGTCGTTCGGCCAAACTAAGACTGGCCGACTCACAATTAGTGGTCTTTTGGTTCGGACGTTTTCAAGCGCTAACCCGAACTCCATGGTGTTTGGTGTTGGTAAGTCAATGTTTATTGTTATTACAGAGTAAATTGCATTTGAAAAAAGAACCGGTCGACCAACCAACGACCAACTGGTCGTCACGTCAGTTTCATAGAGTTATTTAAAGTGAACTGCCAGAAAGAGTGGTGCGGTAGTAAAATGTATCTACTTTCTGTTTATATTTATGTAATAGGTATCATTGGAAATCATACTATAGAACAGTAAAGCATTGACGTCTATATACCTACAGGCTGTCACAAAAATGCACTGTAAATATTTCAGCAAATGATTGAGCGGGAGGCAAACACCGAACACCCTTGTGAAGTTTTATCGAAACTGAGCAGATAAAATCTTTTCTAACAACTTTGGCTATAAAGTACAACCGCAACGGGCTCAGTCACACAAACAGGCCTCACGTAAATTAAAAACAATTAAAAATTACGTGGCGGCATTAACTCTTGATTCTGGTGCACTCCTAACTCAGCCACCACTTAATATTCAAGCTGGTCACTCAAGAGCCGTCCGTCCACTGCTCATTACCATGTTATTCCACATTCCTGGCAACAATCTGCAATTCAGACCCTTTTAAAGGCCCCGTAAACCCTTTGGACGAGAAATTACAAATTAAAGTACAGTTTTTGCAGTAATCCCCCTTCGCATAAACGTGCAATCATCACCACGACACCACCTTATCAAATGACGTTCTCACAGACCCTAAATTCTTAGTGCCAAGGGTGTTTTTGCATGTTTTCTCGCAGGTTTAAGTTGGCTGCCTCATCTCCTTGCAAATGAGGTGCTACTCAAATTAAAATTTGTCGACGTGTGCCGGATTATCTTGTCTCGTATATATTTTTGCGTGAATATGAAAGTATTTCACAAAGATTATTACGCGAAAGATGTTGTGTGAGTGATATTATAGAATTTCCGCGGATGTTCGCGTAAAGTTGCTGATTCATTGTTTACGAAATTATAATAAATAAATAATAAATATCAAGGGACAATTTGACACCAATTGACCTAGTCCCAAACTAGGCAAAGCCTGTACTATGGGTATTAGACAACGGATAAACATACATATATAGATAAATACATACATATTAAACATCCAAGACCCGAGAACAAACATTCCTATTCATCATACAAACATCTGCCCCGACCGGGATTTGAACCCGGGACCTCAAGCTTCATAGTCAGGGTCTCTAACCACTAGGCTATCCGGTCGTCTGTAGTCTATTAGCTACCATAATCATCACAGACCTTTGTCTTCTCCCTAAAATTAGGTTTGACAATATTCCGGGATGAAAAGTGGCCTTAGATAAATGATCCTAACGTACAAACGAAACATTTGATTCCCGACCCACCGTAGAACGTTCTCACAGTAGGTAAGTGTCATAATGATTTTCCTTGTCAGGCGATGCGTCACCATGATATTTTCTACGAAAAGATTCCACAGTGGGTAAGCTTTCTAGAACAAGAATAGATACCAGTTTTAAATGATTCGCTATTAATTGCATTAGACATAATGAAAACGGGATATTGACCGCGATTATCGAAATATCGGAAGCTCATCAGACTTATAAGGTAATCGCGGTCAATATCCCGTTTTCATTATGTCTAATGCAAGAATAGGTACCTACACAAAACACAAAAAACCGAATGAATGATGACCCTGAGAATCGAACCCGTATCCTATATTGTGTATAGCAGTGGGCGGGGCACATTGCTAGCAGGACTGATGGCCGATGGGGTCAGAAGGTTCTCAAATGGCGTCCGCGGACCGGGAGACGAGCTGTCGGTAGGCCTCCAACAAGATGGAGCGACGACCTGGTAAAGATCGCGGGCCCGCGGTGGATGCGGAAAGCACAAGACCGGTCTGAGTGGAGAGCCGCGGGGGAGGCCGCCGTCCAGCAGTGGACGTCTTTCGGCTGACAATAATGATGATGTGTTTTTTTAGATATCCCTATCTATGTTATTTTATTTTCCCCTTGACTGCACATTTCGCGTAATCTACCCAGAAATTGATTGACATAATTATCTGACCTTCTGAGAATAGGGCCTAAACAGAATTCAATCGACATAGAAAATTAGACATGCTGAGATTCTGGATTATGTAATTTTCTGACCTGGTCTACTCAGAGTGCGGCATTATGAGAATCAAATGTAGGTACTAGAAATTTGGCATATTGATAATCTAACATTTCAAGAACTTCGATTACTTAAAAAAGATTTTTAGAAAAGATGCAGAAAAACCAGAAAAAATAATTTTCAAATTGGGATTCGAACCCAAACCTTTACCAAACGGTGGTAACGCGATAATCCAATTACGCTATTCGAGCAATTGGTAGCTAGCACGAAAAACTTCAATATATTCACGCATCAGTTCTAATTACTTTACAAAAAGTTGGTTTTGATTTATATAATGTGCCTTATTATACGTACTTAAAACCTGAATAAAATAGAAACTGGCCTCCCTAGTGTCTTACTCAGATTTTGCCCTAAACCTCAAATCGAATCTGTCCTGGTGCGCATAAAGGTATAGCCTCCTGAGGCCCACGGCAAATTTTAACAGCGCGAAATTTTAAACTTGATCTCTCAAAGGAAAGTTCAAATTCGCTTTTGACATATGTCCTATAGAAAGGACTTTAGATCTCACGAAGATAGAGGCATTAAATAACGGCGAGAAAATCGAAAATGAATACTTAACAGGGGTAAATTACTCAATCAAATCAAAACCGAACAACATCTTGAAACAATCCCAAACGTTTCAACTGTCTGTTACATCTGAAAACATCCCGTCGCGATATCTCAAAGGGTTGCTTCTCCAATTAAATTAACAACCCCAAATTGGGATTGCTTTAATACAATCTTTAGTAAAAAGAAAATCAGTAATTGGATATTTTAATTGGCTTCCAAGTGTCCGCGGTTTTATGGAAGCTTATGGCCTTTGAATATCATAAAATAATAACCCCAAATGGACGCCCGTTCTACTCAAGACCTTATCGTGCCCGTGAAAAGGTTGAAACTGGGAATCGCGTGTAATTTGACTTGGGTCTCTTCAATAATTAATTCAATTTCGTCGATCATAATTTTAATATTCATTGTTGTCAATTCCCTGAAATGCGGAGTGCCTTTTAAATTTAACTTTCTTGGGAAATTAAAATTAGAAGGCGTCTTGTTCGAAATTCTAACTACTAACTAATCTTTGATTGAAGATAACATTCTTACCACTTGTTTTTAATAAATTAGTAGGTATCATAGCGAAGGAGTTTACTAAACTTATTTCTAATAACTTGAGTATCGTAGAGAGAAACGTGACTGACTGACTGATCTATCAACGCACAGCCTAAACCACTAAAGCTTGAAATTTGATACACATGTACCTTGAGTATCGTAGAGGTGCACTAAAGAAGGTATTTTTCGAAATTCCCACGGGATAGGGAACTAGCGCATTTTGAAATATTTCACGGGGCGTAAGTCGCAGGGCATAAGCTAGTGATTTTGATAAATTCGCATGGGACACTGAACTATTATTATATTTTAAATACTCACTGAAAGAAGAATAATACGGAAAATCACAAAAAATAACGGCTAACTCCGGGAATGGAACCCGGATCTTTGACCGTCTGAGCTATGCCGCGGACAGACAGACAGACGCACGGACAAGGTGAAACTGTCTTGACAACCAAACTAAAAAGATGTTAAACTCGCAATATTGAGAAAAATATCTTAACTATGGTAAACATCCTAATAATCGACACCCTGCTTGTCTTCATTGCTACGTATTAAGAAAGTGCCAGTGTCGGGCACAGGACATCTTACCTTACTATGTCAACGTTGAACTTTTACTAGTCTCGCGAAACTAAGTTAAGCTAAAGTAGACTAGAGGCGGAATTCACAATATTTCACTTATACTTTTCATTAAAAACTTTTTCACTTCACTATTAAGTTCGCGTTTACTTCAACGTCACGAGTAGCTGGGTAACATCAAGGCTACTGTACACTTTGCGGCAATGACGCAAGCCAATGTCGCATGCTACATCACAAGAACTATCTCCGGCGCGAGTACGAATATTCGAATCCTGCGTTACGTAAAGTTATCGTATCGAATTCGAGAAACTTCTTACTAAATTTTAGTTCCACATACGCTCACGGGCGGGCGCTGTTCCAAACGTCAAACAAATTTCTCGATTACGTTACGCAGGATTCGATCCTCCTCGGGACAGATGTTTAGAATGATAAATAGGAATGTTTATTTGTTCTTAAGACTACGTAATTATGTTTATCCTTTGTTTAATATCTAGTACTAGCTGCTGCCCGCGACTTCGTCTCCGTGGAATTCGGTTATCGCTATCCCGCGGGAGCTATACAATTTTCCTAGGTAAAAGATAGCCTGTGTTTTAATCTAGGATATAAGCTATCCCCATTCCAAATTTCATCCAAATCCGTAGAACCGTTTCGGCGTCAGGAAGTAACAAACATACTCACTCACAAAGTTTCGCATTTATAATATTAGAAGGATAGGATAGGATTATAGAGGAAAGTAGGATTAGTAGGATGATATTAGTAGGATTGCCTAATTTGTAACCTGTTCCATCCCACGACAATACAATGATGTTTTACTGTTGTGCAAAATTTTAAATACGCTAAAAACAGACCCTTATGGCACAGCCTAACTCCTCCATAAAGCCTTAAGTCGTTTATACATATTTGAGGATCATAGAGTCTCTGAAGGCAGTAGCGGCTCAGACCGAGGCTCGGCTCAAGACCTAGGTTTCGACTTTTAGGATTTTACCGTCACTGAATTTCAGATATTGCGATAAATTTCAAATGTGGAACGAGTTTGTCATAAACAGACAGGGCTTGGAATCGATACCGAAGATACCGGTACTATAGCTTTATATACCGGTAATTTCCATCTCGGTCCCATACTACCTAGTACATGATGTGCTCAAAAATGGTGTTTTGCATTTGGGAAGTCGTCCACAGTGTGTAATTTCACTAGTAATTGTTTGCGTGATTGCGTAGTGCTTTTTCGTGAGTGCATTAATAGTAAGTGGAGGGGAAAATAAGCGATATTTGGTTGTGAAATTAAATACGAACAATAGCGTTTTTATCCTTTTTAGGGTTCCGTACCTAACTCAAAAGGAAAAAAACGGAACCCTTATAGGATCACTTTGTTGTCCGTCTGTCTGTCTGTCTGTCCTTTTTTCTCTGGAAGGCATTTAGGTAGCATGCTGAAATTAATACCAAATACTCAAACCTGCGGTCTCTTAAAGCTGTGAAAAAATCAACCTTCTAAGTCATCGCAATCAAAAGATACAGTCATTAAGATTTTTAATTCAATTGTTACTAACTCAATGATCCATGTTGGTCGGAAATAAAAGCTATTATTATTATTATTATTATTAAAAAGGCTATTTCCATACAACTTGCCGAAATCCGAAAACCTAAAGGGTACTTCCAGTTGTTCTAGAAACTTGAAATTTGGTATGAAGGTAGCTCTTATAGCACAACCACTCAGAAAATTCTCAAAATCTTAAATTTTTATGTCTGTCTGTAGATTTCGGAGACCAATATAAGTTGACCCCACACTGCGTACGTTTTGCTTAGGAGCAGGGCTCTGCTAACACTGGGGAAAAGCGTTAAAATCTTTCTACGGAACCCTCGTGCGCGAGTCCGACTCGCGCTTGGCCGGTTTTTTTTATTACTTAGTTCTATGGTTGTACGATCAATCTATTTTGACCATTTTTGTATGGTCGCTCTTTTTCATCGTCTATAGATGTAAGTATTTGTCTAATTGAACAAAGCAATGACGTACCTACTTAAAATCTTGATCCCTCTCCGAATCATATTGCAAAGCTTAGAGGACCAATTTGCTGTGAATATTGTTAATACTGTCTGGAGGTCGACTTGCCCTTTAATAAAGCAAATCCTACACTCTGACATAAGAATAAATAATAACTTAGTTGAACGGAATCTCTTTTGACCGAGTCCAAAACGCCGCCATTTATATACCTACTTCCCCCTATACGTCGTTTCACCCCTCTGTCATCCAGGCGTGTTGTTAGGGTTGCTTGGTGTTAAATATTAGGTACTTACGTCTAAAGATAATAATCACTAAGATATTATAAGTTTTACGTTATAGTGAACTTGCAATGTATCTAGGTTAGTAAGTAGTTAGTTTATTTGTTTTTTTTTTTCAAGAATAGGAAGTAAATAGAGAACACGTATTTTTTTAAACAGTTTCTATTGATTACATCAAAATTTGTACAAAGTTTGGTATTTGTCCGCTTCATACTTTTTGAAAAACAAAAAAAAACGTTTCAGGTTTAAATGGATGCCGTGAGGTTCCAGGGGGCAGTAGAGGGTTCAAAATTGATAAGAAGTATTTTCTCCTCACGGTGCATTATCTGATAATAGTTCCAAACTCCTAGCTTTGGGGGCAATTTTTGAAAGGCTATCCAGCTCCTACCCTGTCATATAAAATTAACTTTTCAATTCATCCTACCCCAACTTCCTTGGTTATTGAATCGCCAAAGTCCAAACTTTTTGGTATCTAATATCGCTTACAAACAACCCACATTACACCCGGGTAATTTCCACCCGGATGGGCTGACAATTACACCCGGGCGAACGGTGTCCCGGAACGGTTCAATAGAACTGTTGTTGAAAACTGAATGTACCTTTGTTGCTATCTAAGTGGATCTGGAGGATTGGATCTGATCTGAATGACAGTTTCTTGTTGCGGTGGGAGCACACCCCGTTATCAGTGGAGCGAATTCATTGATAAGACCAAAGTTGTTAAGTGTATCTACTGTATAGTATTATGTAATAGTAAGTATTTATCTACTTAAGTATGTTTACCGTTATCTGTTATATAGTACCCATAACACAAGCTCTGCTTAATTTTCGACTAGGTCAAATGGCGTCATGTTAATTAACATTTTTGTGCAGTCTTTGAAAAAAAGGGTACCTGGTTTTTTTTAATGTAGGTATTAACGTGTGTAATCTTGCAATTTAAATTTGACCCATTTCCAGTGTTTATATTTACTTGAAATTTGGTATTGATATGTAAGTTGAATGACCGTGCAATAGTCTGGTAGTGAAATTCTGGTAGCTTAGTCAGAATCGTCTCCGCAGGATAACTCTTCAACGGTTAATGATATCGACTTTAAATTTGGTATAAATAATTACAAGTTAGATGACAATACAAGTACAGACAACAAAAAATACAGTTGGCAAAAAAAGCTATTTTTATATTGTTATTTTTATCGTTAGTTTAATTCCATTCATTATGGTTTTCAACCGGTTATTAGAGTCGAGTTTCTATTTGAGTTTAAAACGAAAATATTTGCTGTTGCCACAAACAGGAATATTAATTTCCCTTCCGTAATGAAAACTGTTATTTTAAGTGGTATTTACGAGCACTTAAAATGAGCCGGAACCTGTGGAAATATTTTACGAAATGAGCAACTAAAAGAAACTTGCACACACAGACGTTTCCAAAGCGTGTAGTTTATTTGAGGCTTAGAATTCATCAATTTCTTAGTGAAACTTAATTTATTCAAGCACAACGTAAGTAATGTACACGTACAGTCGAGGAAATTAATTCCTGACAAACCATAGAACACTTTCATAGTAAACGTCACAAAGATTTTCCTTGTAAAGCAATGCGATGCCTCTATGACGTTTACTGTGAAATGGTTCCATGGTGGGTCAGGAATTAATTTCCTCGACTGTACAAAAAACGCAAAAAGTCTTAAAAAGGGGCTTCCTCTTTCAAAATAGCTATGTCCCTGACGGCGATTCCCTGCTGCATTGCGAGGCTCGCCTTTGGGTGAAGTTAGGCTGCGCTGGTGTCCTGAGGGTCGAGCACGACTTTACGAATGCTGCGTAACGTTACGGTTATCGTATCGAGATCGGAAAACCTCATACTAAATTTTAGTTCCAAATACGCTCACGGGCGGACGCTGTTCCAAACGTCATACAAACTCGAAAACGTTTACTATTCGATTTTACGTGACGCAGGATTCGAAAAGTCGTGCTCGACCCTCTGGTGTCGGCAGAGGCGCCGACTAGCTTGTTCGACACTTTAAATAACTTAAGTAGATTTTTTTGTCGATTTTTTTCTGTTTTTTATTTTTTATAGAAAACAAACGACAAATGTTCGAAAATGACCCGATCTTCGTGAAATTTTGTGATCTGGTTGGATAATTATGTAGGTTTACTTTTGTAGATACGTTGTGTCAACACTTCTCTTTTTCTTCGGGGTTAAAAAAAATGACGTCGAGAGGTCTACAGGGTCGTGTTTTATAAAACTACAAGTTACGATTCACAAGCGGAAGTCTCATTCTATCACCCTTTGTTAGAAAGAGACTTCCGCTTGTAATTGTAACTTGTAGCTTTACAAAACACGGCCCAGCTCACAGAACAGCTTATTAAAAGTTACCACAATACATCTATCCCTGAAAACCTCCGCAAAGGAACAGCCAATAGCGCAAGTTATCTCTTACCTCATCTAAAAGCAATCTCCTATTTCCGCTAATTCTTAACCAAATTAAACCGCTCAATCTGCCGATACAGTCAGTGCAGTTAAAGTGCTCCCTTCGCTAAGTAACGGCGTTAGTACGTGATCTAATTAACGGGTCTGACTGTAGTGTTGTACCGCGACCAATCCGAGCTTGGAGCTTATACTCAGCTATTTTCAAGAGCGGTATATAATCTTGACAAGCAAAGATTTCGCCAGCCGAATTTACCCACTGCTGGGCACAGAGAGTCTCAGAGAGCTATGGTGCCCAGTGCGGGTTAGGAACTTCACACACACCACTGAATTGCTTCGCAGGAGTGTGCACATGCTACCTCACGGTGTGTTTCTTCACCGAAAACCTCATGATAAAAACAACGAAGACAGACAGACAGACCACAAAGTGATCCTATAGGGGTTCCGTTTTTCCTTCTGAAGTGCAAAACCCTAAGAAAACAGTACAACAGTTCACTCAAATTCGCGTATTTAGCACTAAGCCTAACTTTACGCTGCCACTTTGAACAGCAGGAAACTTATCTGATCTAAGTTTTTTTATTGTAACTAGCTTATGACGACCGGATGGCCTAGTGGTTAGCGACCCTGACTATGAAGCTTGAGGTCCCGGGTTCGAATCCCGGTCGGGGCAGATGTTTGTATGATGAATACGAATGTTTGTTCTCGGGTCTTGGATGTTTAATATGTATATAAGCATGTATTTATCTATATAAGTATGTTTATCCGTTGTCTAGTACCCATAGTACAGGCTTTGCCTAGTTTGGGACTAGGTCAATTGGTGTCAATTTGTCCCATGATATTTATTTATTTATTTATGCCCCGTGCCGTGAAATATTTCAAAATGGGCCGATTCCCTATCCCATGAAAATTTCGAAAAATCCTTTCTTAGTGCACCTCTAAGATACTCAAGGTATATTTTTGCCAAATTTCAAGTCTCTAGGTCCAGTGGCTGTGCGTTGTCTGACAGTTAGTCAGTCACAGTACTGTTTTATAGGTATAGGCAGAGACAAGTATAATACAAACACTGCCAATCTCCATACTAACTTGCGTACCTCCGAAATATAAGGTTCACTAGATGGCGTAGTTCAGCCGGCATATTACTCCCATACATGCTAAACAACGGCATCAAGTGAACCTTATATTTTGGAGGTACGCAAGTTAGTATGGAGATTGGCAGTCTGCATATTACTTGTCTCTGGTATGGATAATAAGGACCTGCTAAGAAAATTGAGGATGTATCAGGTAAGAAGCATCGGAAGAAAGTTCAAATAAGTATTCCTGATTGCCTCCTGCTTCCGTAAAGTAAGTAAAAAGTGAGCTGAATCACCTTTGCATTTAAAAGTTAATAAAACTCGGGAATTTTTATTGGGACGCCTTTTGATTGTACGTGCCTTGTAAACTTTCTTGTATTTGCATTCAGTGCTTCGAGTTATGGCTACAAGTGACGATTATTACGAGGCAGTGACTGCTTTATAAAATTCAAATAAAACATGCAAAACGTAAATAGATTGATTTTAATTTTCTAAAATAAACTGCAACCTTGCTTTGGTATTTATTTATTATTTTATTGAAAGAGGGAGGCAACCGAGCAAGCGGGTCGAGTGATGGTAAGCGATCACCGCCACTATGAGAACCAGCAACCCTAAGAGTAACTAGTCCGTTGCCGGCCTTTGAGGAGGAAAAGGGATAGAGGAAAGTGGGGGGGGGGGATCAGGCCTCCGGCACTCTCACTGACCGAACGAAACGCAACAGGGATGCTGTAGCTTCACGCCGCCGCCTGCTTTCTGCGAGAGGGCAGTACTTCCACAGACGAGCCGGCCTATTCGTACGGCAGCAAATAGCTACAGTATTGGCTAACTACAAAAATAATGAACTTGTTTTATCATATTTAATACCTATAAGTACCTATGTCGTACTTATAAATACCTAGTTTGAAACGCGCTAGCTTATTATCATTGTGATATTATGGTGGCGATAATACCCTGCAAACACAAAACTATAACACTGTTAAATGAAATATTCTCGCTTTCCTATTCAAAATATCGATGGCACTGGCCTCAAAAACCTCAGAAGCCATCCAACTCTTCCCTTCGCAGATTTGACCCATTCCCGCCCCAGCCACCAACTGTTAACCATTACCTATTCTCTCTGGGTGCCCTAATTAAGTTCAACACGTGATCACAATACTGAATACCGGCGAATAGAAGACCGCGTTGAAAAACGCTCGCCACCTGCCAGCCTGCCACGAGACACGTGAGATAGTAGTTTATTTAACTAGTGAAATAAACGGATCTGGTACGTATAATCAGTCGAATATTGCCAGACATGTTTCGGACTAATACTCTCATAATAATACTCTCGTCCTAGCCGGTTTCAGCTACAGCGAAGCACGAGTTTTTGAATCCTGCGTAACGTAAAATGTTAGTTCCAAATACGCTCACGGGCAACGCTGTTCCAAAAGTTATAGGTACCTACCTGCACTCGATTACGTTCTCGTGCTCGGCGTACAACTACCCTCGTTTTCGTAAGCTCGGGCTCAACACCAGCAAATGTACTCATAATTTCTACAAATTCTTCCAAAACTCCTCAATTCTAAAGGCCTTAGCTAGCACAATAAATTATTATGCTATTTAAATTATCTCAGGATGGTTCCGCCGCGTCATCAAAGACAAATACAGCAAAATAATTGAGATTCTTAAGATCAATTAGAAACGCTGGAAACCCTTTAAAACCGGTGATTTCTGGAAATTTCGAGTGCCGTCAACAATGGCGAGCTAGGGACCGTTAAATTGCTTTATGTTTCAAATACCGGTAGGGTCTGGATAGATTCCGGTATTGGTATCTATTTAGAAAACAATAAACTCGAGAACACGCATAGCTGACAATTGGACAATAACCTAACTAATTTTAAATTGAAAACAAAAACACGGCTGCGATTCCGGGAAACCATACATATACCTACTCACTAGGTCACTCTCACAACTGAGAAGAATCTTAAATGACACATCATATGTTGAATTCCGTCAAACGGTTTAGGCTGTAGAGCGTGCCAAAGAATTATTAGACACATACCATAATATACATACGCTCGGATAACCCTCCTTCTGCAGTCGGTTAAAACTAAGCTAAATTGGACTGGGCTGGAAGGACAAGTCTGCCGCATGTACCCACAGAGGTGGACTCACGCAGCCACCTGGTGGTTACCAGAGAACGGCCAGCGACGACGCAGCAGGCCAAGAAGAAGATTGTGGGACGATTTGGACGAGTATGCTGACGTTTCGCCAAGCCGGGAGTTGTGGAGATCAATAGGAGAACCCTTGGCCCTGCAGTGGGACACTACAACAGGCTTATAAAATAAAACCTATTACGATGTTTGAGGTCCCGGGTTCGATCCCCAATCTGGGTAGATATTTGTATGATGGACACGGAAGGTGAACAATAATCTGTGCAAACAATAATTCTCAATATCGACGACCGGATGGCCTAGTGGTTAGCGACCCTGACTATGAAGCTTGAGGTCCCGGGTTCGAATCAAGGTCGGGGCAGATGAATACGAATGTTTGTTCTCGGGTCTTGGATGTTTAATATGTATATAAGTGTGCATTTATCTATATAAGTATGTTTATCCGTTGTCTAGTACCCATAGTACAGGCTTTGCCTAGTTTGGGACTAGGTCAATTAGTGTCAATTTGTCCCATGACATTTATTTATTTATTATTCAATCCATCTCTTTTTTTGGTGAGCTACTGCCGATAAAAACATCTACCTATCTATCTTCAACTTTTCCGTCCCAGGAAAATTGCTGGCTCTTATTATGAACTCGTTGCATAAATAACTATTTTGGTTTCGGTTTCTGCTACATTTTCACCGAGCTCTACTCGTCCTTGGTGAGAGGTATTTCAATGCTTTGTTGCTGTGATCATTCTGTTGACAAAGGGCGGAGTGAAGATGCTGCCAACGAAACCCGGCGGACGTCGTTGAAAAGGCATGCGGTGCTGTGAAAAGTGCACGACTGTAATAAGATTATTATTATTATTCCCGTATATTTATTGCAATCTTAGGCTAGGTTTTCACAATATTCATATAAAAAGTAATAAAACAATATTAATACAAAATATAAAAACATTATAAAAACCTAGCCTAGGGTGCCACCGGCAGCGAGGCGGGGCCTAAGCTACCGGTGGTCAGGGCGACAGAGAGAGGAACCTCCTGACTATCCGAGCCGTGTCCAGGAGTACCGCCTTCTGTATCTGACCCTTGACCCAACCATCTATATTATTATTATTATTAAGATTAAGTAACTCTGACTATACGCCACTGCTTCACCACGCGCGGACAAACAATTATATCTAATGCAACTTGTTTTAAAAAAAAAAAGACTTTGTGCCAAGTTTCTTGCGGCGCATTCTTCTTGGCAATCATGGTCTTTCCGAAAGCGCTGGTAGACTAAAAAAATGACGTGTAAAAGAGCATTCAACTGCCTATTTGCTGAATAAAATTTTGAATTTTGAATTTTAGGTCAAAACAGTTTACGAAACGTCAGCTCGGTATGATCGGCTTCTGAACCCATCTTAGAGTACTTATAATATGTGTGTAGATAAAGTCATGTATGCAACTCCACATAATTAGGCCTTAAAACACTCGTGTGATCCTATTATGAAACGAGGCGACCTATTATGAAACTCAGCTTCGCCTCGTTTCATAAAAACACACTCGTGTTTTAAGGACCCTCATTATGTAGCAGTTACATAAACTACTATGTAGGTATAGAAGATTAGATAATTCGGTAACTTATATCCCTTGATGTTTGACATTATCACACAGCGACCTATCGGTGTAAGCTTGCGCGCCGGCGACCTTACGATGGCACGTGTACGCTAGGGTTGGCAGTTTAGCTACCGCGGCACAAGGAAATGATCTAAATACTTAATGAAAGAAGTTTAATTATGTAATGAAATATTACGTAAAATTTAATATTGTGCATGCTTTGACATTTTATTTTACTGTATCTTGCATAAAACTTTGTTGTATTTTTGCTTTTTTGACGATCTCTTTCTGATTTTTTTTTATATTTTTGATACTCAAAATATAATGATTTTCAATCTGTACCTATAAAACAGTACCGTGACTGACTGACTGACTGACTGACAGAAAACGCACAGCTTAAACCACTGGACCTAGAGACTTGAAATTTGGCAAACATATACGTTGAGTATCCTAAAGGTGCACTAAGAAGGGATATTTCGAAATTCCCGCGGCATAGGGAACTAGCCCATTTAGAAATATTTCACGGGGGCAAAGCCGCGGGGTATAAGCTAGTAAGAAATAAAGGAATCTGTGTAATCTAATGTTAAAATATTGTTTTAAACGTTGCTTGATTTAAGATGCTTTCTATTTTTACGATATATTTTAAACATTTTATTATTTTCTTTAACTATCGCAAATATTCGAAATAGTAAGAACTTCTCACATAAAATCCAAAGGGAAGCGACCGTTCCGAAGGAACCGTTCCCAAGCGAATACACTTTACTAATAGGTATTATGTGAAGTCAAAATTATTAATATAAAATTATGTAACTTAGTTTTCTGGGTCAGTAGGTATGTAACATAAAGACTGACGTTACGGCGCCCACTAGACGGCCCTACGTTTTGGCGTTCGCGTTTCGCCTTCCACACCCCGCGCGACCCGCGCTCGCCCCCGCTCGCGTCCTGACACGCACACAATAACAACGCACTAGTTTACTGCACACATGTGTCGTTTCTTTTTACGTTAGTATATATATTCTTTGACATTATGTCAGTCTAATGACAGCTAATGTGAGGGCCGCATTTTATCAGCGGTGCCCTATCGATGCCCTAACCTAACCAACTTAAGCTAGAGGTTGTTTTATGCGATAAACGCCACGTTAAACACTATGCGTTTGACGCACGTCATTTTATATCAGAGGCCCAAGCACGAATATTCGAATCCTGCGTAACGTAATCGTTGTCGTATCGCCATCGAGAGACTTCATATTAAATTATAGTACCAAATACGCTCACGTTACGTAGCATTCGAATACTCATGCTTGGGCCTCAGCTCATGGCTTTAGAGGATTATTTTATGTTTTTTTTTTCTAAGATTTTTTTTGAAGGCTGTTTTACATTTTTGTTTTGTTGTTTTCAGAATTATCCTCCAACTTCTAACCGTTAAGGAGTTGTACCTTCCATCACCAGACCAGACGCAAGTCTCACTACCAGACGCAAATGCTTGAATAGCCTTAGAAAATGTATGAAACACATAATACGTGCCTATAAAATTTGAGGATTGCCTTCGATTTCCCTTGGATCCCATCATCAGATCATGACTTGGTGACAATGGGACCACCTCAGGAGTACCTATTCCCTTTCGAATGAAAATCATCATCATCATCAAAGGCCTCCCCCACGGCTCTCCACTCTGACCGGTCTTGTGCTTTCCGCATCCACCGCGGGCCGCGATCTTTGCTAAGTCGTCGACGAACGAAAATAGAGTTCTGAAAATCGGTCTACAATTTTGACGGAGTAATCGATTACATACATAAACATCCTTTTAGAAGCTGGTTGAAAAGAACAATTAAACCATAGTTGG
Source organism: Clepsis dumicolana (assembly GCA_963691665.1). Classification (NCBI taxonomy): domain Eukaryota; kingdom Metazoa; phylum Arthropoda; class Insecta; order Lepidoptera; family Tortricidae; genus Clepsis; species Clepsis dumicolana. Next base: position 19,515,197 of record OY829507.1, on the reverse strand, counting down.
GTCTGTGTGGCATGTGTTGATTCGTGTAGCAGTGGAGGTGGAGGTGTTGCATGGAAACATACATTTGCCGCACAGATATAACTATTTGTCATTAGTGGTCGCGGGTGAGCAAAGTAATTGTTTTTTAGTTCATAAATATGGACCTCCGCAAAGTAACGCCTGATTCAATAAATTAACAATTAAACCTCCAATTTGACTAGATTTGAATAAAAGAGGGTATTAACACGAACCCGATGTCCTAGACAAAGGCGTTATTAAGCTTCGCACTGTGCGTCCCTTTGTGGGACAAACAGTTAATCCCAATTTAGGTTACAGAAGGTATTAAAGGCGTTATTAAGCTTCGCACTGTGCGTCCCTTTGTGGGACAAACAGTTAATCCCAATTTAGGTTACAGAAGGTATTAAAGGCGTTATTAAGCTTCGCACTGTGCGTCCCTTTGTGGGACAAACAGTTAATCCCAATTTAGGTTACAGAAGGTATTAAAGGCGTTATTAAGCTTCGCACTGTGCGTCCCTTTGTGGGACAAACAGTTAATCCCAATTTAGGTTACAGAAGGTATTAAAGGCGTTATTAAGCTTCGCACTGTGCGTCCCTTTGTGGGACAAACAGTTAATCCCAATTTAGGTTACAGAAGGTATTAAAGGCGTTATTAAGCTTCGCACTGTGCGTCCCTTTGTGGGACAAACAGTTAATCCCAATTTAGGTTACAGAAGGTATTAAAGGAGTTATAAAGCTTAAGAGTTCATTTTTATGGGAAAACTTTAATCCAAAAAATACAGTGGGACAATTAACATGGATTGAAAATAATGACCATGAATGAAATTTATTCAAAGAACATTAGTACAAACAGGATAGTAGCATAGAATCATTACGTTATTTTGTGGGTGGTAGGACCTTGTGCGTGGTCCATCCCGATCGCCAAAATCATCTTCCTGATGCTAAGCGCAGTGCTTGCATCCACTGTTGTGTTCCGGTGTGGAGAGTAAGACAGCCGGTGTAATTACGGGCACAATAGGCATTTCATCTTAGCTCTCTAGGTTGGTAATGTTTATGGGCAGTGGTGATTAGTTACCAACATGTGACCCGCTTGCTCGTTTGTCTTCTTTCATTATCATCATCATGTCAGCCGAAAGACGTCCAAGCTGGGCGGCGGTGTTCCCCGCGGTTCTCCGCTCGGACCGGTCTTGTGCTTTCCGCATCCACCGCGGTCCCAATTTGTCTTCTTTGTCGTATAAAAAAAAGTATTATTAATGATCCACGAATGATGATAATGTTTGGCCACCAAATTTAAATAAAAGCGCGCTTAATCCAGAAAGCTAAGTAAAAAATAAAAACATTCTTCAAGTGAAATTCCCCTTTCTATGAATTTCCCTCAGCTTGAAGAGAGCCATTTCTCATAGCTTCAACGCGATTTTTTTCGAACAATGAAAGGAAGGGTGTGAATACCTGGCGGGGTAGAATTTAATTTCACGCAAAAGAGTTTAGGCATAATTAAAAGAGGGACTCATTATCCACCCTGGGATTGTTGGGCGGAAGGGAAATGAGGTAGAACAGTAAGGAAGCTTTTTGAATTTTCAACCCCCGACGAAAAAGAGGGGTGTTTAAGTTTGACCTGTGTATCTGTGTATCTGACTGTGGCGTCATAGCTCCCAAGCGGATGGACCAGTTTCGATGCGGTCTTTTTCAACCCAAAGCTAATTTAATCGAGATGGTCCTTATCTAAGTTTATTAAAATCGGCTCACCCGTTTTTGAAATAGGTATTGAACTTTGAAATGACAATATACGGGGTTTTTCAACTTTTCTAATACTAAAATATTTTGCAAACTTCATGAAGTTACTTTACACATATTATGACATACATACGAACGCTACTTTCTTGACACTGAGAACTCGCTTACGCTCCTTGAACTAGATTTGGCTGTGTTAACAACCTTAACCAACTCAGAAAAGTTGAGTAACCCCCGAAATCGTAATTTCAAAGGTCAGTATTGTGTGAGAGTATTTGGAACTAAAATTTAGTATGAGGTTTCTCGATCTCGATACGATAACCGTAACGTTACGCAGCATTCGTAAAGTCGTGCTCGACCCTCTGGGCGACCAGATTCCTAGGTAGTATTCACGTAGGTACTGTTTCAACGCGAGTACTGCGCTGGGCAGATGAGTTTGGAATCGGTTTTTAGAACATTGTCGTTTGAAACTTTTGATCGGAGAATTTAATCTATTTAACAAGGGTGCATTCGGGTTTAGGGTAAAAAGATAAGTAATGTCCGGCGGTTCTATTAATACCAACTTTGTTGTTATCGGCCATTTTTTAGGGTTCCGTACCTTAAAAGGAAAAACGGAACCCTTACCCACTTTGTTGTCCGTCTGTCTGTCTTTTTCTCTGGAACGCGTTGAGGTAGCAGCCTGAAATTGATACCAGGTTAGTTGATGCAACTTGTGACCAAAGGGCTGGCAGTTTTCTCTCTCAAAGAATCAGCATCGCTATTCAGCGAGGCAACGCTGCCAGCCTTTTGGGCACTATGCCACGGGGGCCTTATTTAGATTTAATTTAGTTTTAAGTTGTAGTTTATTTAGTTTAAGCTTAGATTTAATGTCATTGTAAATTGCTTTTATTATGTAAATAAAGTTATTTATAAAAGGAGTAGGAGTGCAATCCCTTGAAGCTGTGAAAAAAAACTTGTAAGTCAATGAAAACCAGATAAACCAGAACCAGAAACCAGATTATGTCAGTGACCCCACACCGCGTGCATGTTGCTTAGGAGCAAGGCTCTACTAACACTGGTCAATTTAAAACATTCGGGAAAAGCGGCGATCCCCGATACCTAAAAATTTGTACGAAACATTAGGTGCGCGAGTCCGACTCACACTTTGCCGGTTATTGTTTTATTACTTATTAGACCATACAACATCATGAACTAACATAATATTGCAGACCAACTTTAAATAGTCATAAAACGTAGAATCCAATGCTCCATCAAACCGTGCTCGACACACATTGCGTGCTTCGTGAGCTCTTATGATAGACTATTCCATGTGAGCGTGCAACTGAACTAATAACGTCCGTATGCAGCCGGACTAACGCAATACCAATCTCGGTGGGTACTAGCACAGCGAAACCAATACAGTCGTTTGACGAAGCCGTCTAGACAGGGCAAGCGTGCGAGGGGAGAGGGGCGAGACGCGGGAGGGTGAGCCCGAGCTGCATACGCCGCCACTGCCCGTATTAGTTGGTAGCTCGGGACACAACTTTCAATTCAATTCAATTCAATTTTTAATAAAATGGCTCCATCGATACAAATCGATGATTTCGCCAACGTGAAGTTTCAGCAAGACACTTTATATTTTTGTTAAGACGTTGTTCGGTAGTTGTTTATCTTATGTGGTTATTTAGGTTAGGCTTTGAAGCCTAACCTAAACCCCCCCCCCTCGTCGGATATTAGCCAACGGCTAACTACTTTATAAATAAAATAGTTAACCGTTGTTGCCCAGGGTGCACCAGCCCAAACGCTACTCTTCTCCCTTAAGATCTTAAGAGGGAACCGTAACGCTCGAACACACGAGGAGGTTATCCGACACGCACACCGACACAACTTTCAGGGCTGACGCGTGTCAAAATTTTGCAATGTTGAGACAATGCATGCGACTTGTGTAGAGGAGAACGTAACAAAAGTGTAATAATTCACAAGGTCACAAGAATACTTACAGTTAGACTGGACGCCTATGAGTATGAGCTAAACATCCTAATGTTCGACACGTTAATTTCAATATTTGACACCACCGTTGTTGCGCTTTATAGCTTGGACAACGTCTTGCACACGGACATTGATACATATTTGTTTTACTACTGCATAATTTTGGATTTTAAAAAGAACTCGAAATCTGAAAGCGGCCATCTTAACTCACTTTTAGTCTGCCGACGGATCCACTCTACACATTTGCGCAGTCATTTAAAAGTTAAAAACGAAACGGCAAAATTAATTACAACCGCAGATGAGAAAGTCGCGTTGAAGTGCAGGCTGACGTAATGCACGTGCAACTAGCTGCCAGCCAGAAAGCGCAGACTGTCGTTTGGGGGAAAACGCGCGTTTTTCGTGTTCCGTAAACAAAGAGCAATAAAAGTCCATCAGTCCATATCATCATCTGTCAGCTAAAAGATGTCCACTGCTGGACGGCGGCCTACTCCAAGGCTCTCCACTCAGACCGGTCTTGTGCTTTCCGCATCCACCGCGGTCCAGCGATCGCACCGTCCGTGTGTTACAGCCATTTTACTCAAAAACTAAAAGATGCATGTGGATGAAATTTGGAGTATACTCGTAGGTGTCTCGTAGAAGCTAGCTGCTACTTACTTAGTTTGGTAGTTAAATATACGTAATCGATATTACTAGGGGGGGGGGGACATGTAGCAGATGCAAAGAAAATGCTTAGTTCGACAGGTCTTTAAGTTATTAATAGTTCCGAAGGTACCTAGCATAAATTACTGATTAGGGAGGGGGGGGGGGGGGGGGTACAATAATATTATTAAGAGCTGTAGAGCTAAAATTATTTGCATCTGTGTGCATACTTGTGTTTTTATTCTGTTTTTTGTACAAAAAAGTGTTTAGTTACTTACTTAAAACTGTTCTTCTCAACAAAGCCAAATTGAAGGTGGTAAGTACGCTCTTTTGCTGGTGCACTTTTCTACGTCGCATTTTTTCCATTTTGAGAGTGTTTTAATTGGGATGTACCGAAAAATCTAATCCCTCATTTTATTTTTTATTTCTGTGCATTTCTTTGTAGTAACTGCTACGAAATCCTTTGTTTTTCCTGCTTTGTTTGTTGTGTGTTACATAGGTAGCACGTCACAAATCGAATGGGCTGTTCTTTCAGTACAAAACCGAAGTGGGATTGGAGGTAGGTACCCTCGATGTTGCTTAATATTCATAAACGGTTCAAACAGATGGGAGAGAGTCGGGGAGGCTGCACACAAGCTTGCGGCGACGACTTTCGGATTCGATGGGGTTTTAAATAAAATAAATAAATAAACATTTATTGTTCACATAACGTGCTTACATTTTTTATACGGCATGCGTTATGACTTATGAAATAAAAAACCGGACAAGTGCGAGTCGGACTCGCGCACGAAGGTTTCGTGGAAAGATTTTAGCAGAGCCCTGCTCCTAAGCAAAATGTACGCAGTGTGGGGTCAACTTACATTGGTCGATATTTACAGACAGACATGAAAATTTAAGATTTTGAGACTTTTCCGAGTGGTTGTGCTATAAGAGCTACCTTCATAAAAAAATTTCAAGTTTCTAGGACAGCTGGAAGTATCCTTTAGGTTTTCGTATTTCGGCAATTTGTATGGAAATCGCTTTTTTAATGACTGTATCTTTTGATTGCGTTGACTTAGAAGGTTGATTTTTTAACAGCTTCAAGGGACCGCAGGTTTGAGTATTTGATATTAATTTCAGCATGATACCTTTACGCGTTCCAGAAAAAAAGGATCTAGACAGACAGACAGACGGACAACAAAGTAATCCTATAAGGGTTCCGTTTTTCCTTTTGAGGTACGGAACCCTGAAAAAACAGTGGAACGTAGAACCTCCTCCTTTTTTGATGCCCTACACCCTAATGCCCAATAGTTGACATCCGTCTGTCAACTATCGCTATGACATAAGGTTGAAGGTGCCACGCCTAGTGTTGGGCACAGGGATATTTACCTTAATCGATTCTTTATTTTTCTTCAGGTAGTATAACTTATTCGGGTATCTTTAAAAACTTTGGCCTATCTTTCAGCGAAAAAAGTACAGGGTCAAAATTTACATACTTATTCACCTTTTGTGCGCAGGTGCCAGTGTTAATGTTAACATAGTTGCGAACTTACTTATAAATAAGTTGACGAAGGGCACTCGAGCTGATCCCACAGAACTACACGCGATAGAAGGAAAGAGACATAATGATAACGAGTATTGACCGCGATTATTTCGACGTTATTTACGACTAAATCTAAATCGAGTAATACTAACAAGTGAGAACGCGATCGATAGTAGTGGCAGTGCGCGCAGTCGCCCCGCAAAAATGCGCAGAAACATCGTACTAAATTTTACTTCCAAATACGCTCACTGGCGGGCGCTGTTCCAAACGCCATACAAACTCGACAACGTTTGCTATTCTATTTTAAGTGACGCAACATTCGTAAAGTAGTGCTCGACTCTCTGTCCTTCTTTTCGACACGAGAAGTACTTACAAGTAGGTACCTAGCTATTACTCTTTCCTTCTACCCCGATGTAATTCTGTGGCTGGGACATTAGAATGTAGGGACGATACTAACAACTTACACTTAGTACTTGGAAAATGTGGAGCAGTTTGGAGGAAAAATTGGAGGAAAAAGGCTTATAAAAAGATGTCTATAAGCGTTTCTGTAATCCGACTGGCCCGGTCTTTTACCAGAGGTAATTTTTATTGTTAAGTATTTTTTTTTTTTTTTAGATTGGAACAAGATAGAAATCCGTAAATAGCTCAAAGCAATTTCTGGTTTTTTTGTATGCATGAAAAATATATATTTTTTGACACGAATACTGTTAGCGGGAGAGGACAGGGTAGCGTTCAGGTTCACTTCGTCCACATTCCCATTTCGTCAACTTCCTAACTCGTCAACAATCCCATTTCGTCCACATTAAATTCCCATTTCGTCAACTTCCCAGCTCGTCAACAATCCCGTTTCGTCAACTTCCCAGCTCGTCAACAATCCCGTTTCGTCAACTTCCCAGCTCGTCAACAATCCCATTTCGTCTGCATTTCCATTTCGTCCGTATTCCCAACAATTCCGGCTTCTGAACCCGTCTTAGAGCACTCATGATATGTGTGTAGATAAACTACTGTAAAGTTGTAGTACCGTACTTAACTAAGGTTAAGGCATCAACCAATCGACATTATATTTGGTTAAGATACAGTTCCGCAACGGACATGTTGGAAATGTGGACGAATTGGGAATGTTGACGAATTGGGAATGTTGACTAAATGGGAATGTTAACGAGTTGGGAATGTTGACGATTTGGGAATGTTGACGAACTGGGAATGTTGACAAACTGGGAATGTAAACGACTTGGGAATGTGGACGAATCGGGAATGCAGACGAAATCGGATTACTGACGAGCTGGGAAGTTGACGAAATGGGATTGTTGATGAGCTGGGAAGTTGACGAAATGGGAATGTAGACGAGATGAGAAAGTTGACGAAATGGGATTGTTGACGAGTCGGGAAGTTGACGAAATGGGAATGTGGACGAAGTGAACCTGAACGCAGCGTAGTATACGCCGAATGAGATAAACGATATTTAAATTACGTACAACTTTAATCTTACTTTGACACGAGGCTTTAGAATAAGAATGGGATAGGTTTTAACCGACTTCAAAAAAGGAGGTTCTTAATTCGACTATACGATAGGAAGTACTTTAGTTACATAGTAAAAGCAATTTACAATGACATTAAATCTAAGCTAAAACTAAATAAACTAAAACTTAAAACTAAATTAAATCTAAATAAGGCCCCCGTGGCATGGTGCCCAAAAGGCTGGCAGCGTTGCCTCGCTGAATAGCGATGCTGATTTTTTGAGAGAGAAAACTGCCAACCCTTGAATACTATACGACTGAATGTTTTTTTTTTATGTTTGTTAGGTACGCGATTACTCCGCCTATTATGAATTGATTTTAATGATTCGTTTTTCATTCGAAAAGTTAGACTCGCCAGAGGTGACCCCATATAAATTGTATCGAAATAAGTTTGTACTTATTGTGTTACAATTTATACAAATACTCAAGCCTGCAGTTCCTTGAAGCTGTGAAAAAATCAAACTTCTAAGTCAACGCAATCAAAAGATACAGACATTAAAAAGGTTGTTTCCGTACAAATTGCCGTGCCCTGAAAACCTAAAGGGTACTTCCAGTTGTCCTAGAAACTTGAAATTTGGTATGAAGGTAGCTTTTATAGCTCAACCACTCAGAAAATTCTGAAAATCTTAACTTTTTATGTCTATCTGTAGATTTCACAGACCAATATAAGATGACCCCACACTGCGTACATTCCGCTTAGGATCAGGGCTCTACTGACACTGGACAACTTCATACACTGTGGAAAAGCGTTAAAATCTTTCTACGGAACCCTCGTGCGCGAGTCCGACTCGCACTTGACTCACACTACGTTTTTTTAAAACGTAAAAAATACAGTATGGGGTTTTAGAGTTGGCATATTGTATGTTTTTTTTTATTTTTGTTTCATACAGTGATTGAAAATTATACTTCAATGTTACATCCTCGAGATTTAATTCACCATGTAGTCCGTTTTTTGACGTATCGCATCACCACACTGTTCAGATCCGTATCCGGAATTAAAAAAAAAAATTAAGAGTAAAAGTAGTAGAACTGACACTCACCAGACTTCGGTCTACCGTCGCCGTTTTACCTCATTCGTTTTTCGTGTGTCGCATCATCCAGACTGCTCGTGCAAAAATTGATTTATATCGGTTTAATACGCGAATATTCCATAACATAAGTTAATATCCCAAAATGGGTAAAAGGAAGCGTGAAAAAACTAGTGAAGAGTTTATTCGTAAACTACGTCGTTTGGAAAAACGTTATTTCTCAAAAAATGAGAGTTCGAGTGCAGACGAGTACTACGACAGTGAAAACGGTAAGTACCTACCCTCAGACGGGTTAATTGTTCCGTTTTCAATTCTGTTTTCATAATAAAAAATACGACCAGCGCCTTACTTTCTTAACGTGGTGGCACGCGATGTCATCCTGAAAGTAATCAAATTGCAACAACTGATTGCATTAATTTTCGCTATCTTAATGTAGTGGCACGCGATGTCATTCTGATAGTGAAATTTTGAATGTTATTTTAACATTTCCGGTCTAACCCGCAGACCGTGGCGCAAGGTCCGTGACGCCGTCCCCGTCGTTACATGACCTGACGGTCGAAGAGGCCTTTTTGGACATGGACCAGCCGGCCACATCGAGCGTCGTAGTGGACGACAACAACACCGCGGTACGATCGGTTGTCATGAAAGTTCCCGAACCAGTGCCAAGTACGTCCGCTATGTCAAATAATCCGGGGCCTAGTACATCCAGTATATCTAATAACCTTCCCGCTCCTACGATTTCTGAGGAAATACTGAGTATGTTAGGAGAAGCTAAGAAGGTCGACGTGCCCTTAGGCGATAAAATCCCCGCAGAGATCTCTGAACGCTGGGGTAGAATATTACTGGACGGGCTCGCCAAAGAACAGAAGGAGATGCTGATGGCAAAAATGTTAATACCGGAAAATTTTGTATTAGCTAAAGCGCCGAAGCTCAATTTGGAAGTCGCCTCCATCTTAAATGATCCAGTAAAAAGCCGTGACAAGCGGCTAGAGACGGCACAAAATCAACTGGGCGCCGGCAGCGCCGGCGTGGTGAATCTTACAAAAGATCTCATACAATCTGATATGAACAAACTGGATGTCATAAAAAAGTTGTCAGAGGTGAGTCAAATATTGCTAGACTTACATTATGAAGAAACTCTCAACAGAAGGCGGCTCATCGTGCCTATACTAGACAAAAACTTTTTTAACATAATCAAGGGAGTCAAAAGAGATCAATACTTGTTCGGGGAAGAGTTAGGTGAGAACATCAAGACTTCCAAATCTATAGAAAAATCAAGCCAACAAATTAAGAAAGCTATACCAGCTTTCAAGAAAACACAGAATTCGCAGCAGCCTCAGCAGGGAAACCCGCGAGCGCCTCCTCGACAGCAGCCGGCGAGCCGCGCGCCGCCGCCGCCGGCCCGCGCGCCCTACGCGCCGCCGCCGCCGCCGGCCCGCGCGCCCTACGCGCCGCCGCCGCCGCCGGGGGCGCCGAGGAGGAGCGCGGCGACCACGCGGCTTCGCCCGGCTGCGAGGAGCACCGACAGGAGGACCCGTCGTTAGAGGTACCACCACATGCTGGCAGAATTAAATACTTTTTATCGGAATG